>JACMZG010000008.1:78252459-78472692 GCA_018340805.1 Microvelia longipes | reverse complement strand
TCGCTTCTCTCGTCACCAAATTTATACTGCAATGTGTTTGGACTCGCTTCTCTTGACACCGTGACGCTCGCCTCAGCGAGTGTCAAACAACCGGGGGGACACTTGTCCAGCCCGGGGGCAAATAAATTACACGGTCNCTGAGATGGAATCGGACAGACAGACGCTATACAGAAAGTATAAGGGTTTCGAAGATTATCTTCGAAACCCTAACAAAAAGACGATAAGTTGACGTATCCTTTTACTCAGAAACCCAAATGCATACTTTTGCAAAGGGTATAACTCGACTTATGTCTTTTGTGTATTTATATTTTCACAACTTATTGAAATCCATATGGGAATAACTTAACTTATTCCCCTTTATACTAAATGTTTCTGTTCAATTTGAGATACTCCTTTGTATTAGTTAATAATTAAAAAAACTAATTATCGTAAACTAAACATTCGTTTTTTACAATCGATAGAGCTTTTTTTTGTGATTCATCAGCGATAGTAATAACCAAATCGGCATTTATATCGATTATCACCTTTTTATTTTTTTGGTAATCCATTTATAAGGTTTAAGTTAAGTTTTTAAAAGGAAGGGAAGGTTCAATATGAAGTGATGTCTATGTGCAGTAAGTATTCACAAAGCAATTTAGTTTTAACTCTATAATAAATAATAATACATCCGTTAAGAATTAATGCATGAAGTTACAAAAAAAGTTATTTTATTAATCAACGGATTATCAGTGGTGGCCTAGAAGGAAGGGGGCGCCCTCGGCTATGATCTAAGGCATCATGAGACGAGTACAAAAGGGAAAAGAGCTTTAATAAAATATCGATAAAATTATTTTATTCAATTAGTAACTTATCCAGATTTAGATGTAGCATTGTTAGGTTAGAGTATGAAACTGTTGACTATATGTATATGTCACAGCCAAAGTGATTAATGTGGTTAATATGCATAATAATTATCAAATTTGGTCAAAGTGATAAATAAAGCCTAATTTATCACTTTGTCTTGCTGTAATGTATAATATCTAATCTTATTGGTCAATATGATAATATCAAGGATCTTGAATAAAGGGGATGACGCATTAAGGAACATTTCTGACCCCATAGAAGTTGTAAGAGACGGAGAATAGGAGCAAAATTACCTTCTCCATGGTTATAATAGAAGAAAGGGCCAAACGCAGGTTATGCAGCAGGTTACGTAAGGTTGTCGATCTTGCTTCTCAACTTTCTTCTGTGCTTCTCGTGATTGTTACATTTGTGGTGCTTGTAACATCATTCGTGCTTATTAAATTTTAAATTTTAGACTATACTTAGCCACTTTAGGGAGTGATAATTTAAGCGTGTTTATAACCTTCTCAAGCAATAAACAGTGGGACACGATTCAGAGGTAAGTTTGCCTCTAAATTTTAAGACCTGCGCTGTTATGAGAATCGTAAGCATGCGCAGTTGGGTTTTGACGTGTGTTTCGTGTTGAATTCTCTCAATTTTTTGGTTTTCGATGGGGGTCACTTTTTTTGTATGGTAAATCGACTTAGTGCGTCATCAAGATCCTTGGATTTGTGTGTGCAATTTTTAATTAATCTAATTTTTTTCTTAATTGTTATTTTTGTAAAAAGGGTAATTTTGCCCGTTATTGCATTAATAAATAAATAAATAAATAATATACACATAATAACCATGTATAAAAATAGAGATATATATTAGAGAGGGCATATCTCAATACATTAAGGGACCTGAAACATCTTTTTGGGGCTCTTGGGGGCTCTGTGTAACCTCTCTAAAACCTCCTCCAAGAGTAAGTTACGGTTATAATAAATCAATTGTTTTCAGCTTCCCACACATTGTTTGTGTTTTGATTTGTATTTTAAACGGTCCGCTATATAAGTTACCGTATTTTTGTTCTGTTTATTTAATTATTTTAATAACCGAATACAGTCAGGTTGTCATTTCAATTTCATCGCATTAGCCATTTTGTGTTAGATATTATGCATATGGGCAGCCAAAGTAATTAAGTAATTACTTTGACCAACCGTTTTAGTCATTATATTGCATAATAACTAGATATATACACAAAGCACAAATAAAAAAAAGTTGTCACATTAAATATTAGCCCCAGACGCATAAGCCTCTTGGCTCATCTCTGCGGATTATCTATTGTAAATACTTAATTAAAACATTAACAATAAGCCTTCACTTCAGCATCTCAGCCGCTCCGTACCTCTCCGCTACGAGGCGGCGGCACTGAGGTCCACTTGGCGAACACCCGCGCCTCCCTGTGGCCGCATAGTTGTTGTCTTTCATCAGTTTGTCATATAACTAGTTTATATAAGTGACATAATAAGGCACTTCACGTACTCAAAAAAGTAGGTGTAAATGCGTTTCACGCTGTCTCCGACAGTGTCATTGTTTTTTTATTATCGGTGACAGTAAAAGAGTTTAAAGTGTCGCTGGTGAAGTTCCTCAAATATCCACTAGGTGGGCGCTAGTAGATTACAACAAGGTTATAATATTACTGAGGTTATATATTAATCAATTTGTTAATTATAATATTGTTCTTTTACTTCCTTTGTTCCTCTTACTTTTTTTAAAACAAATAATCAATTCAACGTTTTTATTAATGAAGTTTTGTTATTTTTGGAATGTGAATTATTAATTATCAGACAGTTGACGGCTCGATATCTTTCCGGCACTGATGATGGCGTAAGCTGAAAGCCGGTTCTGCCTTAATAAAGTAAATATCTTGTGGAAAAGACGGAGTTGATGGTTTTTATTAAAAACATTCCACAGCGTAGTAAAAAATATTGAATTATTAATTATCAAGTTTTTATTAACCATCGAAAGTGATTATGACGTTGAAAAAAATCTGCAAGAATTGAAACTTTTGACCAACGAGACTACTAAACCATAACATAACATATTTATAAGTAAAAGCCATAAAATGGCAGTAAGAAAGAAAGAATTGTACCGGCAAATTTTTATACATTATGCTGTTTTTCTTTTAAATAATTAATCACCATTGCTGCGCCCGAAAATTAGCAAATCCAACACGACTAGGAATGGCTTTTTTTTACCTCAGCTCCTTTTACAGTCTCGCCGCTTCGCTCGGCAGTAAATATAGTTGCCAAAGTAAAAAAACCTTCTTCACTGTCTTGTAACATAATATACAATTTCAATAAAATGTGATAATATTAAATGATTTTTGAGGATGGGGGTTGAATCCTACATCAAACCCCTTTCCTTTCGTTGGGGTTGAATCCCCAGCGGGGGGGGGGGGTATATACGAGGTTTAACCCCCTGCTAAACAACGGGTTTGAACAAAGTAACAATTAAGACACACAGGAGTTAACAGAGTATTATTTATTTGAGTATATATGTTACTAAATTTAGTTTTACATTAAATTCTACAAATAGTTTTGATAAACACTTAAAAATGTGACTGGCACTAAACCAGCTCATCATAAAAATTCCAACTCTTAACACATCTGAACGATTCTTCAACGTATCTGTACGATTCTTCAACATATCTGTACGATTCTCCAACATATCTGTACTATCTGTACGATCCTTTATTAAATCTGTACAATTCTTCAATAAATCTGAGCGATTCTTCAATTATACGTTTGTAAGGTTCTCCAGTACATGTTTAATGAAATCATTAGTCAAACTTACAAAGGGGTTGTAGCTTCTGATTGGTTGCATTTCATGGAAGAATAAAGGCCATAGAGAGTATCGTTGCAGATGAATGGACTACAGTTGTCTAGAAATCAATTAAGAAAGGGCGCAAAGGGGGAAAAAAGCGCAAAGGTAGTGAGAGTTGAGTGTGTGAGACTTTCTAAAGTTGGAAACTTAATGAGGAAGATGCATAAATTTTAGTATGTTTTGTTTATTTGAGAGGTTAATCAAAATAAGGAAAAATGTATTTCCCAGAAAAAATATATTAATTTTGTTCATTTTTATCGGCAATTCAGAAAATATAATATTTTGAACCAGTTTTTTATGTACAGCGGGTAATTTTTAAGCTTGCAATGCTTGAACTGGTTATTTTGTTTATCTGGTAACTTGACGGGATCTAAAATGTTTTAGGCAAAGCCGTTCGGACTTCAGTTAAAAAAATAAAATTTTAATTAAGCGTTGTTTACCATACGTTACCTTCAAAATATGGAATTGTTGAAAGAACTTAAAGTATTAGTAAATAGTTATTATCTTATTAATCTGCTCTATATTAGGTAAAATATCACTGGGACAGTTCAATAAGTACGTACATATATCATCTCTCAGTTAGTACTCAGTGAATCTGATTTAGGGCGGTATACGGCGTTGAGATTACTACAACAATTGATCCCTTTTTTAGATGGTACTAATAAAAGAATAACTATTTCCTCAAATTCAACGTAATAATGTCATAATTTGAACAATAAGTACGGTGAACAACAATCACTGGAAAATTTATTACTGATAGTTCATTACGCGCATAGAACACTTTAAATGATAAAAATCTCCGCTAATAGTTCGTTTTATTAATTTAAAATTGCATTTATTTTTATAACATTGTTAAAATACATCAATAATGCATAAATTATAGTTATCACGTGAGATTGGAGTGATTTCCCGGCAGAACTTTATTTCACCAATAAAACCATAGAGATATTATTACTAGAGGAGCCCTATAGGTTAAATTTTGAAACATCTAAAAAGTAACCTGACCACCTTCGATTATAAACATAATCAAATAATCAATACAAAATTACAATAATTTATACAGTAAAACGTTAAAAATACAAATCAAAACACTAACAATGTGCTGAAACCCGAAACAAATTAATAAATATAACCTTAACTCACTCTTAATAGAGGTTTCAATGAGGTTATGCAGAGCACCTAAGAGCCACAATAAATGTGTCAGGTCCCACAATGTATTGAGATAGGCTATAGCCCTTCTAGTATATATCTCTATGTATGAATAGTTCTAAATAAACCCGATGTTGTACAATACTAGTCCCGCTACGAACAACACGTCCCAACAACAACTTTTAAAAATAATTAAAATTAATCGGAACACTTAAAAATATTTAAATAAAAATATATTGAGAATAGTTGCATCTCCCTTATCAAAGTGCTATTTTTCAATAAATATAGTGTTCTCGTACTTTTAAATAAACATATTTCTAGAAAACATCCTTCTCGTTGGATATATTGAATAGTCTACTTCAGGATAAGCTTGTAAAATCAGCACAGCTTTATCATTAACTCCAGGGTAACTATTTTGATCCGTAAACATTAAATCCGAATGAACATAAACTTCTTCAACTCCATATTTGTTACCACCCATGAAAAAAGGGTCTGAACCTACCATAACAGTCAAATATTCAGCAGGTACTCTCACGCCATTTTTATAAACGCAGTTGGCCGATGTAACGAAAGTATTTGAATTGAGCATCGAACCTAAACAGGAATAACGGTTATCGTCATGATCAATCGCGACGTTAGCTGAGTATGATGAATAATTTTCTATATGAACACCAGATCTTTGAGATCTTAAACCGTACATGTAAGGATTTGCTACCTGTATATCGTTTTCTAATACACCGTCATTACCGTTTATAACCGCAATCAAATTTATCGTTAAAATGACTATTTTAAGCAACATCATGCTGGTAAGATTCGCAACAAAATTACTTCTTTAAAATCTAATAACTTACAAAACATATTAATCTAAAAGAGCGTTTTATATATAAATTAAAGTAATAAAGTGACATAAAATTTTAATTACGCACTAAATCTATAAAACCTTTTTTTGATTATAACTAAACTAAGGCATAAAGTTTTAAATGTTTTATATAACTATAAAAATTAATTAATTTTTGAGATAATGAATTTATTAGTATAATGAATTTTTACTGTTGCTTAAAATTTAATAGATTTTACAAAAAAAGTCATAAAATGAGTCTGCGTGAATTGGACAAAACTTGTGATAACACGGCTGTTAACTAAGATTTTATGTATTTTGAGATAAATATAATATTCATTGATCTGAACTTATGGAAATTTCACAGATAATAATTATTAATGACAAAGGCAACATAGGACCATCATGAGGCTTTGCTAATAACTAAGATCAAATTTGAATGAAATGAACATCGCAGATTATGTAGAGTAACTTATGGCAGGGTTCGTTGAAACTTGGCCAAAATAGTTGGTACTTAACAAGCTTATTATAAGCCAAACCCCATTATTACCAATACAGACATCCGATTCCTTCACTCACTACCTAACAAATTTTAATAAGTTATTTGGCAATTTCTATTAGAGTGCGCAAAGAGATTTTCTAGTATGATTCAAAGAATACATAGATAAAGAAAGATGGTTCTGAGTTTTATTAGTTCGGATAAGAAAAGTTTAGTTCCGTAGCCAGTTAACAGGAGCGCTATTACCTAATTTGATAGTTTCCCTATGCCAGCTACGAGAATTCGCTTCTGTCGTCTTTTTAGCAAATTTCTCGAAGTACGTTACCGATTAATAAAAAAAATGATATTAATGACTTATTTCTAGTAGATACACGTGCCGTTGTAATAGTATTAAATAACGAGATAATTTCATAATATTAATTTAGAAAAATTGAGAGAATAATAAGTTATGGAAGGTTAGTTCCAGAACTGCCGCTAGAGACCAGTACCGTCAGACGCTCTTGTATACCTACCAACATTCTATACCTATTATATTCTTTGATATGTTTGAAAGTTTATTGAAATCTAAACTTTCAGGAAAATCAGATATTATATTTTTTAATTTAATTCCTTAAAGTAAATCTTTTGGATGCTTTAGATGTGACAGTAATGACCTTAGACTATAATAATCAATCACGGTATGTTTGCGAGAGTAAACCAATCAGATTGATCTGATCTGAAAGTCGTTTTGCTACTGACCGCCTACTGACCGGGATCAACAGATCCCGGTCAGTAGGCGGTGTAATAAGGTGGGTTACTTCAGTGGTTCTCAACGGGGGCCCCCCGGGCGATGAAGAAATCTAAGGGGGCGATGAGACATAGGGATGCAATGAAAGAGGCGATGTGGGAGCCTTGGAGAAAAAATTTACAGCATTTGTCTTTCCACAAGGATATATACATAGATTATATACATACATAGCCAGATTTCGACCTTAACGATTATCAACAGTGCTTATTACAGACTCTAGTCTGTTATAAGCCTTGACCTAAGAAATCGGCCAAGAAGAATTGGACTTATCTCCCCGGCTCTGATCGATCAAGACACAAGCTGGCTATGCATGTGGGAAGACAAATTCTGTTTACTTTAATTAGAATATTCCACGTCTCAGTAATGATTAGAATAAAAATATAGTTTTCAATTTAAATTGAAAGAGGTAGAAAACATAAATTTACATGTAGATCCTAGATGTCACCATTCTACAACATAGTTGACAAAAAGACATTTTATTTTGCTCGCTGCTGTCATCAATGCATGCCTTTCTTGTTGTTATGCAGCCTTGAAAATCTCTTTATGGTTGTCACTCGTGGAAAGAAGTGCGAATATTTAAATAAAATAAAGGCGTGGGAAAAGGAACCTCCTTAGCAACATCCAATTTGAATTAAAATGCAGTTTTTCAAAATATATACGTAAAATTTTTCTTCGGCTCGCTTCGCTCTCATACTGGATTAAAATTTAATTTAAGATCGCATTGAAATTTCAGGGAAACTGTTTATTGTTTTGCTGAAATTGCAATTAGGAACCCTTCATAAAAAATAATTGATACAATATCGAAGAGTGTAGATGATATCTTTAATAGTTTTTTAAATTTTGTATATTTTTTGTGATTATTAAAAAGTATGAAAAAAGCACTTAATTGAAAAATATGCGAAAATAATTAAATTTTTACACTTATGAAATAGTCTTTTATCAAGAGGCTCAAAGCCTTGTTACTTACTTAATTACTTAATTTACTTAATTTTTTATTGTCTAAATACTTAAGCTGCAAATATAAAAAATAGTTCATAAAATCCTAAAAATAATCTTCCTTAGTATTTTAAGTATACACTCTAGAATTTCTTTAAAAATGTGTACCTTGCCCTCTCCCAGATTAATTAATAAGGGGGGGGGGTGCGAAGAAAAATTTAATAATCTAAAAGGGTGCGGTGAATGAAAAAATGTTGAGAACTACTTGGTTAATAGACTTAGGTCTTTCAACATTTTTGTCAGTTTTACAATTTCTTGTTCGTTTTGGCTTCTTTTTCCGGCGACTTGAATGGTATTTTTTTTTTACCTTAAAACAGGTGGTTCTTTACAATCGAATCATCGAATTTAGCAGCGTGTAGTATTTCTCATTCAATAATTTTGTTTTTTTGACAGTCAATTGAGACAATGTTTAATTTATAAGTTTTAAAATACACGATCTTTCCTGATAAAGTGTCTCATTACGAGACATCGTGATGTGGAGACTATGTGGGGAGCCGAAGTAAATTACTTATAAAAATTAAAGAAATGGATGTATAAGTAATACGTAATGTATGGAAACCATGAGGATATAACCTATTCAGTTATCTTAGAATATATTAAAATGACTTCGTCTTCTTAACTCTGGTCACTTTAGTTGCAGGGTAATAAGGCTACCATGAAACTCACTCTCGCGGACACACCCTTAGTTGCTTTGCAAAGTGATTTTTAACTTAATTATTTTGCTATGGCAGTAATTTTGAAGGAAAATACAGGTTAAAAATGTTAAAATGAAAAAAGTGGTTAAAAATTAACTAAGCATATTTTACGCATAATAAACTCTGAATAAACTTCTAGTGGTTGAAGGAAAATTTAGTTTAGGTATTTTGTGAAATGAAAAGTCTATAGAAGATAGGGTTGGAGGTTTTCCCGAGATTCTTGTTTACACTGGGAGACAACAAGCACCTAAATAACCTAATTTTCTTTCTTCTCTTCCCATTAGTTTTCTTATAATTGATTGGGTATTCCACTAAGGGCGGGGTTTTCCCCACCAATTAGTGACTCCCCCCTTCTAGTGAGGAAATGATCCCTAAGGTTAAGGGCCTCAGAAAAAGACTTCTTTTTAAATGAGATCCCATGTTTTTTTTAATTAATTTTCTTGTGGCCATTCAA
The DNA here is from genome assembly GCA_018340805.1 of Microvelia longipes. Classification (NCBI taxonomy): domain Eukaryota; kingdom Metazoa; phylum Arthropoda; class Insecta; order Hemiptera; family Veliidae; genus Microvelia; species Microvelia longipes. The sequence continues at coordinate 78,463,581 of JACMZG010000008.1, read as the reverse complement.
TCCTGAAGAATAAGGTTTTGATTCTAATCCTTAATTTTAACTTTGTTTTTAATTAGGATTATTTTACGTCTTCAGTGTTCCATAAAAATAGTAATGTATTGCGGTAGGTTTATTAAATTTACATTAGTACAATAAATACAAGAGCCCTTAAGACTCTTTGCCGCTTCGCGGGGCGCAAAGCGGCCACAATGCGTGTCCGTAGAAACGTATAGGACTCAAAATACACACGCACACACACACACACACACACACACATATATATATATATATTATATATATATATATATATATATATATATATATATATATAATATATATATATATATATATATATATATATATATTATTGATCAGGGAGACTACCCTTTCAAAAAATGTACATCCCTCACTACCCCCTTCCATTACCCCAGTTTCGTAAGGTCAATTTTTCTTTGAAAATTCGCTAAGATGCGTACAGGATAAAGTTTTTAAAAATCCATGGGTGCTTAGTCATTTACTAGCAAAACTAAGCTTTCTCGTAATTTGTGGCAAGAATTCATATGGTCTATGATTGCACTTAGCATCAACCTAGCAGTGGTAAAGAAGTTAATGCAGGGGTCTGGAGTGATAGAGAGTATAACGCTTGTAGAAGTAGGTAATGCATAGTGGTGATACCTGGGAAATAATATTTCAAAAAGCTAACTCATGTATGAAAAAAATAACCTTATCCTTCATAAAAAATGTTTTATTTTTAAATGAAACAAAAACAAATTATATGTGCTTCAGTATTAAAAATAGAACTCAACCTCCAGAAAATTTAATTGTAAAGAATTATAAAAGTGAATGTAATTTGATCAATAATTGTAAATGTACTGTGATCCAAAGACTTACTAACGTTAAATATCTTGGTATAATAATTGATAAAAATTTAAAGTGGATCCACCAAGCAAATAAATTTGATTAATTCTTAAGATTTATGATTTATAATTTTATTAGATTAAAACAGTTTTCTCTATTAAAAATGTACTCATATTTTATAATGCATTAGTGCAAAGTGTTTTAAGCTACGGCATCACTTTTTGGGGTGGTTTATATGATACTTGTAAACATTTAATTCTAGTTTTGCAGAAAATGATTATTAAAATTATACATATCAAGTCAAAATTATGTTCTAGTTGAAAATTATTTTCCGAATCTAAACTATCAGACCTTTTCTCTCTTTATAAGCTACAAGGTATGAAATATATAATAAGAAACAAAGATTATTTTTTCAAAATCGAAAAATCAATGTCAAACTAGATTGTTTGGACTATTTGAAATACTAAGGAAAAATACCAGATTAGCCCTGCATTACCTGGATTATGTTGGTCCTAAATTAATAAATTCACTTTGCAAAGAAAGCAAAATATCAATAGAAAATCTCACAAATAGACCAAATTCGCCCAGAAAGATTCTTTACAATTGAATTTTTAAAAAATGCATCCTAATTTTTGTTTTGTTTATTTATTAATGCTTACACACCATAAATGTATATAATACTTTAACAGATTATTTCATTTAAATCTGCTTCTCAATAAATAATAATTGACTCATGCCTAAATTGTTTGGTCTTTTTGTAAACTACAAATTAAAATAATCTCTTTAGATATCATTGATAAACTACTAAATTGTTATAAAAAAATAGTAATTATCACTAGAAATATAAATGTATTAGTAAAATAACAAATTAGTTTCTCATAATAGCGTTAATAAAAAAACTAATATATATATATATATATATATATATATATATATTAATATTATATATATATATATATATATATATATATATAATTTTAATATTATAGTCTAATCCAAACAAATTATTATTTTTTAAATTCATTTGTTATTTAATTTTAATTTGTAATTTAAAAATAAAGGGTATTTCTTCTTTCTTTTATTAAACTTGACTAATTTGATTGAAGAATTGAACTAACTAACTAAAAGATTTGAACTAATTTGAAAAACTGACTTTATTTTGAATATTTTGTCAGTTATTGACTATTACTACTTGTCATACTTGACTCAATGTCAGATCTTTATGTTCTCTGATACGGAGGACCCCTCACTACTCCTCTTAGACAGGCTCTAAAGAGCGGACTGGATATAGAGTTCTTGTTCGGTACATCCAAAGCTCATGTATCCTCCCTCTAGTAGTATAAGTCATTTTGCGTACCAAGCTACCCAGGCAATGATAAGAGCTCTTGTATCCTCCCTCTAGTAGTATAAGTCTCTTTGAGTACTAAACTACCCAGGCAATGATAAGAGCTCTTGTATCCTCCCTCTAGTAGTATAAGTCTCTTTGGGTACCAAGGTACCCAGGCAATGATAAGAGCTCTTGTATCCTCCCTCTAGTAGTATAAGTCTCTTTGGGTACCAAGGTACCCAGGCAATGATAAGAGCTCTTGTATCCTCCCTCTAATAGTATAAGTCTCTTTGGGTACCAAACTACCCAGGCAATTATAAGAGCTCTTGTATCCTCCGTTTCTTTCGCATTTAACGAATTCTCGGTTCCTTTCGCATGTAACGATTCTACCGTTACTTTTGCAGTTTAAGATTTCTACATTAACCTATGCTTCTAATCTCGTGTAATGCTTTTCATACTTTTTCCTGTAATTGACTACTATGCAACAATATACCTTGAATGTGTTCAATGCCTCTTAAAAGTTAAAACCACGATTTTAATTTAATAAAATCATATTTACCAATAATGAATAAGCAAATAATACGAGTTTCTCCACTAAGATTCACGTTTTGCGATAAGGAATATTCTGGATTTCTCTAATGTCACAGCTTTTGATTATTATTTCTAAATATGTCCTTTTCATTAATACAAAAGGGTATTATGTAAAATTAACCCTTGATGAATTGCAATTCCAGATAAAAATTAATAATAGTGGCATTGTTTATGCTATTTGTTTCTATCCATCCTTGGTATGAGAAAATTATTTGCGTTCGTAAATTTAAGGAATAATCAATTCAAATTCAAACTGTTATTGGCTGAATTAATACAAAAAATGTTTATTACATTTAACAATGGAAGTTAATTTAAATTACACCCAACTCTTAGTGTGTTATAATAACATTTCATTTTGAAATGAGAATGAAAAGTTGATGAAAATTTAGTTATACAATGGGGAAAGTTTTCTGTATCTGTCTTTCTATGGGAGGTAACTTTGAAACCATTTCACTGATATACATACTTTAGAGAACACGGTTAGCACAGGTTGTTCATAGTTTTCTCTTTTAGAGGTGGATTTGAATGGTGGGGGTAAATGGAAATAAAGATAAACTTGTTATAAATCAATAGAAGAATCTAGGTTTTGAAGGTGCCTTGCCTAGAGGGTGTCTGCGAGATAATGATTACTTCGAAGTTTGCCTCTAAATAATAAAAAGTTACTTCTGATACTTATCAGCAAAATAATACCTAGAATTTCAGATCATTGCATGGAAAATAATAGAGCTTAGAGCCCTTATAGAGCTATCTATAAGGGCTTTTGACAACAAATCATTTCGCGGGCCCAATTCCCGCTCTCGGAAGAAGTCCCTTTTGGCTACTAGCCACATCGGGGCCCAATGCCCACTCAGAAATAGTCTTTTGGCAACTGGCCACTTCGGGGCCCAATGCCCACTCAGAAATAGTTTCTTTTGGCAACTGGCCACTTCGGGGGCCAATAGTTTCTTTTGGCAACTGGCCACTTCGGGGGCCCAATGCCCACTCAGAAATAGTTTCTTTTGGCAACTGGCCACTTCGGGGCCCAATGCCCATCCAGAAATAGTTTCTTTTGGCAACTGGCCACTTCGGGGGCCCAATTCTCACTCAGAAATAGTTTCTTTTGGCAACTGGCCATCATTGTGTTGAAATCATTGAGGCTTGAAACATGTTGTGCGGCTCTCAAGGTCTCTGTGTAACTTAAAGACTGTGTGTTACTCAATCGTTAGAGGGGTTTCGTACAATGTCTGAGTTTTATTTTACAATATAAGCGTTCTGTTATACAAGTATTACTGTTTTATTGAAGTGTTTATTTGAATATATTAATAATCGAAGGTGGTCAGGTTACTTTTTCGATGTTTTACGATCTAACCTTTGGTAATACACCTCTATGTATGATGAGATAAAAATGCACCATAATCCAAAAAATATATACATATCATACCTACCTAATATACCTACCTAATAGGTATGTATATATATATATATATACATACCTAATCTCAATACATTGGAAGGTTTAAAAAATCTTTTTGCTGTTCTCTGTGTAACCTCATTAGAACCTTCACTAGGAGTGTGTTAAGGTTGTAACAATAGTCATTTATACCATAAGGCTGTGAAGTGTGTCTTAATGTCACGGCAATTAGATTTACCGACGAGCGAAGCGAGTCGGGAAAAATTGCCAAGACATAAAGACATTTTTAGCCGGACGGCATAAACTATTTTTTTTGAGGTAGCACTCATTAAATAAAATGCGCTATATACTTAATTGAAAAAAAAAAAAAAAAACACGTCCAATTAACTCCATATTGTTGTCGTCATTGAATTCATCCATAGCTTCACACTTTTACTCAAAAATGTAAAAGCTTTACAAATAACACAAAAATTGTCAATTAGAACACCTTTTTAAAACGAAAAAAAATTAGTCTACGAACAAAAACAGAAACAAAATTAACGTTTTTAAAGAAACCTCATGAAGGTTTTACACAGATTGTTTTTTTGAACACGCTACATTACAGTAATGGCGGCAATATATGAATTAATTTTACGTCCTAGAAGTTTTTTTACATTCATTATTGTCCTGGGAGGTGAAAAGTACAAAATAACCTCCTATAACAATAATGATTGGCTTCTCATCCTAAAAACGGTCCAATAAAGTGCTCAATTACGTACTACCTCAAAAAAATTTATTTATTTACATACTTCATGTTACTTTATTACAATGTTTCTTAATTGTCATGTCAAAATTTTACAATGAAATATAAAAAAATTGATTATAAATTGTTACCTACGGACTGCATAAACATGGACAGCATAACGTATAACAAACTTGATAAAAATAATCAAGTTAAACTTGATAAAAATTAAAAAACTTAACATTAAAAAAATTATAAATAAAAATTATATGAAAAACACTAAACATATAGGGAGGGAATACTAAGATATCAGCTAAAAACTCGTTAACATTTTAGTAGGCTTTCTCAAGCAATAATGTATACTGTTATTTTTGAAAGTTTTGAGTGGGAGTTCAACTATTGACGCGGGTAATTTATTAAAGCACATTATTCCATTAAAATTTGGGGACTGATGTGATTTGTTGAGCTTGCAAGAGGGAATATTGTTAGCAATATATTTAGTGCCATGATTGTAGTTTTTAATATAACTAAACGAAGGATCTTTATTAAAGGGGATGACGCATTAAGGAACATTTCTGACCCCATTGAAGTTGTATGAGATAGAGAAATAGGAGCAAACTTACCTTCCCTTTGGAAGGTAAAAAAAGGCGCTAAACTCAGGTTATGTAGCAAGGTTGTCGAGTTTGCTTCTTAACTTTCTTCTGTGCTTCTCGTGATTGTTACATTTGTGGTGCTTGTTAAGTCATTTGTGCTTATTTAATTTTAAATTTTGGACTATACTTTGCCACTTCAGTGAGTGATAATTTAAGCGTGTTTTGTTTGTTATAACCTTCTCAAGCAATAAACAATGGGAAACCACTGAGAGGTAAGTTTGCCTCTAAAATTTAAGACTTGCGCTGTTATAAGAATTGTTAACATGCACAGATTGTACCAAACATGTGCAGTTGGTTTTTGACGTGTGTTTCGTGTTGGATTCTCACTATTTCTTGGTTTTCAAAGGTTTACTTTGTATTACAAATATTCTGAAACATAAGTTACTGTAGTTTTATAACAGTTTATTTGATTGTAAACAAATAAACGAATGTGGTAAGGTTATTTTTTCCATAGAGATATATTACTTGAGTTGAAGTATTTTATTAGAACTATATTATTAGAGTTGAACTATTGGTTGAATTTTGAAACATCGAAAAATAACCTGACTACCTTCGACTATTTATATAAACAAATGTACAGATCAACATTACAGTAAATTATATAGTATAACGTTTTAAATACAAATCAGAACACAAAAAATGTGCAAGAAGCCGAAAACAATTGATTTATTATAACCTTAACTCACTCTTTGAGGTGAGGTTTCAATGAGGTTATACAGACCCCCTGAGAACCCCAATATGATGTTTCAGTCCTCTTAATGAATTGAGATAGGCTATGCCCCCTCTAGTATATATCTCTATGATTTTTTCGATGTTTCAAAACTTTAACAATAGGTTTCTCTAGTAATATTATCTCTATGTCTAAGTTGGTATAAGGTAGCCGACTCTTGTTTACTTTTAAGAGAGGAAATGTAAACATCCTGAGACCAACACGTCCTTTGTTAATATACCTCACCTGACTCTAATAGAAACTAATTTCAACTTAGTTTGGCAACAACTTTGGGATCGGACCGAGTTAGATGAGAGTTGTATCAGTTTTACCAGAACTACTCTCCATGTAAAATTACCCAAATGCTTTTACAACAAACTTTTATAAAATTGCTTTTAAATTCCGATTTTTTATAATTTTTGTTTTGCAGAAATAATATGTTTTTAAGCGAAATTTTATGTTTATTTTAATCGTTTAAATTAAAATAATTTTATTTTTATCGTTTTAATTCCAAGCGAAAATAAAATGTTTGTGATTTTTCGAAATTTTTGCTGAGTCATTATTGCAAGTTAATGACGTCATTAAACAAATATTTTCGAATAGCACAATTACAGCGGTATATATATTTTGTTCTTTTTACAACAAAACTACTGATATTTGTACAAAGTTTCAACTTTCTAGCATAAATACACTAGGAGCTATGATGATAACAGACACACACACACACAAACCCATAGACAACTTTGCAAAAATAACTTTTAGAGGGCCTTAAAAACACCTGAAACGGATATTTCCGGTGACATCTCGGTTTTGGATTTTATTGCATACACAATACTTTTCCTATATGCCTGCGGTATAAATGAGGAAAAGTAATAAATAAAGGCGATGGAGATCTAGGTCTTCTGGTGGTGACCGCGTCAATGAAGATGAAGAATCGTTTCGCTTTCACTGTGGGAGACATCTTTAGGGATGTAGGATATCTTGAATAAAAATACAATGCTCTACAAAACTAAAGTGAAATCTTTTACATACATACATACATACATTATATATATATATATATATATATATATATATAATATATATATATATATATATATATATAAATATATATATATATATATATATATTATTATTTATTTATTTATAATAAGGTGCTTAATATTATATCATTAGCACCTCTACACATGACAAAAAAAAAACAAATTTAAGTGTGAGCATGAATATATAGAGTAAATAGATTATGATATGATATAGAATGATATTGATTACATAGAGTCATAGGTACAAGTATGTAGACGCATAATAGATCGTTTTTTAAGTAGATAGATACATAGTTAATATTAGATAGATACAGTTAATTGATAAGGTTCTGGGTAGATAGATGTAGATATTTCCCTTGTTAAGTGTAATATTATGTGTATGTCAGATTATTATTGTTTAGTTATCATTGTACCTATTAGTTTATTTATTGATTTATATGTTAATTTATTTACTTATTTATTTATTTTTTGAGGTTATATTTCATTTATGAAGTCATTTTCGATAAGGTAATTAAACAAATTTTTGATATGTCGTTCTTCATCTCCAAGAATTTCAATCATGGTTTCTGGTATGGAGTTTAGCTCAAGTGATTGTTGAAGTCTGGTGCAATCCATCAGTATGTGCTTCACAGATGTCAAGTCATTACATAGTCGGCATTTTGGAAGTTCTTTGTCTCTTGAAAATAAGTAACTGTGTGTAAGTCTTGTATGTCCGAGTCGTAGTCTACACAGTACTGTTTCTTCATGTCTGTTTTCTCTACAAGATGTTTTCCACTCGCCTATTCTAGGTTTAATTCCCTGAAGCTTGTTATTATCACAGTTGTCCCATATGCATTGCCACTCATCGTCAATTTTTCTCTGAATTGCTTTTTCTATATCTCTAAATGAAATTAAAGTCCTGGTTTCTATACCATTTTATAGATGCTTTAGCTAACCGGTCTGCAACTTCATTTTCTTTAATACCAGCATCCTGGGATCCAGCAGAATTTGACTTTCAGTTCATGCTTTGTAATGGTTTCTCGGATTTCTATAACTGTTCTGTGTTGAACAAACAACTTTTCCAGTAAGAGCAACGAACTTGTAGAGTCAGTGAAGATGATGACTTCTTTCTTTCCATGGGTTTGGGCATGGTTTATGGCTTGTTTTATAGCTTCTAACTCAATGTTTGTAATTGAGCTACTAGGGCAGCCTTTAAACTGACCGTCTCTTCCTGAACTAGAAGTGTAAGCAAATCCAGTTCCCTGTATATCTTTAGACCCATCTGTATAAATGAATTCTGCTCGATTAAATTTTCTTTTTATTTTCATATGTTCTTGAGTTATTTCTGTTGTTTGGTGTTTAAATCTGTAGGGATGAAGTTGCTGGGGTCTGTTTGTTAGCCAAGGGCATAGTCTTGTTGGGTCATAGTGGATGGCAAGAGACACGTTAGGCAGTTGTTCTAATTGACATTTTTGCTTTAATTCCCTGAAGCGCTCTCCTAGAGGTTTCCTAAGCTTGGGATTTCTTTCGAATTTTCTGTTGTGTTTTTAAATATTGTCTTTGTTACATGATGATTAGGGAATTGAAGCTTACGGACTGCATATTTTACTACTAAGACCTGTCGACGTAGAGAGAGAGGTAGTTCATTTGCTTCCACAAGAAGGCTAGTAGTCGGGCTGGTTTGAAGGCTCCTGTTGCAATTCTTATTCCAGCATTATGAATCGGATCTAATCTTTGAAGAATGGTTTCCTTAGCTGAACTATATACAACAGATCCGTAGTCAAGTTTTGACCTGATTATTTGTCTGTAAAGACGAAGCAAGGTTTTCCTATCTGCTCCCATTTTTGAGCCTTTATTATCTTTAAGAGTTTTAGATCTCGACTGCATTTTGACTTTAATTCATCTACATGGTTATTCCAGTTTAGCTTCTCATCAAGTATTAGGCCTAGGTATTTAACTTGAGCGACCACTGGTATCCGTTGGCCAGCCAAGAGAAGTCTAGGAGTTTCTTTTCGTTTTCTTTTAGCAAACACTATAGCTTTTGTTTTCGATGAAGAGAAACATAGTCCAATTTTAGCTGCCCAGTCATTTAGCTTGTTGATGCATCTTTGAACTACTGATGTTGCGTCATGAAGCCTTTTAGTTCTAAATAGTACTGTAAAGTCGTCCACAAAAAAGAGTGTTTCTACGTATGATGGCATTTCTTGTGCTGCACTGTGGACCGCTAGTAGAAATAGAGTCACACTAAGCACTGCTCCTTGTGGTACTCCATTTTCTTGATGATAAATATCCGAAAGTACTCCTCCTACTCTTACTCTAAAAGTTCGCTTCGAAAGGAAATTTTGTAGATACTTTGCCAAATTACCTTTGAAACCAAACTGTTTTAACTGTTTAAGAATTTGATACCTCCAAGTGCGGTCATATGCCTTCTCACAGTCGAAGAAGACCCCTAATGTTAGTTTACCTTCAGCGAATCCATTTTTCACGTAGGTATCTAGCGATACTAGATTGTCTTGAGTGGACTGATTTTTTCTAAATCCTAATTGTCGTGGCGATAGTAAGTTTCTTGTCTCCAGAACCCAAACAAGTCTTGAGTTGATGATTTTCTCAAGTAGTTTGCCCAGACAACTAGTCATTGCTATAGGTCGGTAAGATCCTTCTTCGCCCGGATCCTTTCCTGGTTTGGCTATTGGGATGAGAATGGCTTCTCTCCAGCTCTCTGGATATTCATTTTTCTCCCACACAGAGTTAAACAGGTCCAGTAAGTATTTGTGGAAAGATTTAGGTAAGTTTTTTAACATTATATTATATATTCCGTCTGGTCCAGCTGATGTGTTCTTTAGTGTCGAAAGTGCTGTTTCTAATTCCCAACGAGTAATTTTGCTATTGTATTCTTCTTTGTTGTCTGAATCAAAATTTATATTTTTTTTCTCTTCAGCCTCTTTAATTTTTTGAAAATTTTTGGAGTATGTATTAGTAGAGCTAACAGCTGCAAAATGCTGACCAAGGAGTTCTGATACTTGTTTTGGATCTGCTATAGCTTGCGATGTTTTCTTTATTATTGGAGTTTCTTGGGTTGGGCGTTTACCCCACAGTACCTTAACCTTCCTCCATATTTCTGCTGAGTCGGTGTTTTCATTTAGAGATGAAATATATTTGATCCATGACTCTTTCTTTGCTGCATAGAAAATTTTTTTACTTTGCCCACGGGCCTTTTTGTATTCTTCAAGGTTTTCCCTCGTAGGGTTAAAATTGAATCGCCACCAAGCTTTGCGTCTATCTCTAAGAGCTCTTCTACACTCATTAGACCACCATGGAACCTTCGGTCTTCCGTTTCCAAAAATGTATTGGGGTATTGCAGCTTTAGCTGCGTTTAGTAATGTGGTCGTTATAAAATCCAACATGGAGTCAACACTATCTCTTCTGTCTAGGTACATTTGTTGATTTATAATTGTTCTATACATTTCCCAGTCCGCTTTTTTAAAACACCATCTTGGCTCGAGTTGAATTGAGTTTGGTTCTAATGAAGATATGGTCAAAAATAATGGGAAATGGTCACTGCCATACAAGTAAGGTGCTACCGTAAATTCAGATTTTCTTACTATTTGATTAGAACTAAGTACTAAGTCCAATGCATCATATTTACCAGTTCTTGAATCGAGATAAGTATTTTGGTTGTCGTTGTAAATGAATAAGTTTTCTTCGTCTATAAAGGTTTCAATTATTGTCCCTCGTTTGTCTGTTTTAGTTGAACCCCACATCAAGTTGTGGGCGTTAAAATCTCCTGCTATTACTTGGGGACCGGGTAATTGCTGGAGTATAGATTTTAGTTGCGTGTTAGTAACACTGTCTTCACCTGGTAAGTACATTGCAGACTGTTATTGGTTGGTAATTCCAATACGACAGGCCATGACTTGGAGGTTCGTGTTCATTGTTACTTGCTGACTTGGTAGATGTTTCGATACCAAAATAGCCAATCCGCCTTTCCAAGTTCCTTGGTGAGGATGGTATCTATACGTTTTGTAATCTGGTATATTAAATGATATATTTTCAGGTAGGTGTCTCCTGAAGCATAATTACTGAGGGCTTATTTTCCTTTATTAGTAATCTCAGATCCTCTTTTCGAGTTCTAACACCTTTACAATTCCAAGAGCATATCTTTAGTTTATAATACATTTGTTTTATTTATTTATTTTTTTATGTATATATATTATTATAATTATTATTTATTTATTTCTTTATATATCAATTGAATATATTATTCAGAAATTATAGTGTTATTATAGAGATATTAAGCGAGTGTTTTTATTAAGTGTGTTTATAAGTGTTGTAAGTGAATTTATTATTATGTGTATTTTATTATTAAGAATTTTTATAAAAGTTATTACATGAATTTATTAATAAGTGAAGTTGATTATTTTAATTTAAACGTTGTAGATATTTGTTAGATAGTTAATTAGGCTAAATGTTATTAGATACGTTAGATTCAAGAAATAAAAATAGCTATTGAACACAGATAAATAAATATATAGCTCACTACTATAATACTTAAATAAATATGCTTATTTAAGTATTGCCGTAGTTATTATTCTTTCTTCTTTTATTAGGTTCCTTACTGGTTGCTGAGCCTGTGCCAGAGTTAGCACTACACTCACTCGTGTCATCTTCTTCGTCTTCACCGGAACTTGTCGCGTTCCAGTCATTTGCCCACATCATTCTTCTTTCTTCTTGAGAGTTCAGAAATTTTTCTGGATCTTTTAAGAATGGTACACGAGGATCTGAGCTTTGCTTCTCAGTTTTGCTTTTCTTCCCCTTACTGTCGTTGGTACTGATAATATTGTTTTTAGCAGCGGGCTTTAGAGTTTTAATCTTTTTCTCTTCTTTATTTTCCTTTTCCTGTTTCCTTACTTCTTTCTTTTTTGGTTTAGCTGTCACACTTACGGTTGTAGTCTCAAGAGGTGGTAAGTCACACTGAATTCCCATATCTACAGTTTCCTTATGTTTCTTTTCAGTAAGACTAGCATTAGCATATGATTTAGCCTGACTTACTTGCATGGTTATTACCTTTCTTTTGGCTTCCATATAAGGAATGTTTTCTATTACTTTAGTTTCAGTTATCTTTTCTCTAGGATCCATCTAGGGCAAGTCCTGTCGAAGGTCGAGTGACCCGCTCCACAGTTGGCACATTTTTTGGGATTTTGGCACACTTCTTCGTCTGCATGCTTCGTTTCCGAACATTCGGACAGATAAATGTTTCACTAGGACAGTTTAGTTCGACATGATTAAATTTCAAACACTTTCTACATCTTGTAGGGAGCGGTACATATGGTCTAATAGGTACCGAGTAGTAGCCAATTTTAACCTTTTCCGGAAGGGTTGCTAAGGACATGGTCAACACATAAGAATTGGTCTTAAAGAGAGTACCGGTTCTTCTACTAGTAATTCTGTAGATATCAGTGACACCTTGGTATTTTAGGTTTTCTTTTATTTCCTCTAACGGTACCATATCTAAATCCGAAGATGTTATTACTCCACGTACAGTGTTCAGTGTTTTGTGGGGTTCCACGGTTACGGGTAGATGGATATTTCGTGGCAAGTTCCTGCAGAGTTTTTCACCCTGTTCAGTGGAATTGGTTTGTACCAGTAGCGTTCCGTCTTTCAATTTTTTAACATTCTTTACGATGCCGCAAGAGTTAACGATTAGCTTGTCTATCAAAAAAGGGGAAACTGAGCTAAAAGATGACCCATCTGCCCTTTTTACCACCAAAAATGACAAGTTAGCCCTAGGAATGACTAGAGCTGGTTCTGGGTTGCTCTTCCGTCCTCTCTTTTTACCTTTGAAATTGAATTCGTTTTGACAGTTCATGTCAACATTTGTAAAAGGTATATCATTTTGGCCCCCTGGATCGGGGGGCTTAAAACTAGACATAGCTTGAGCCTCACCTTATCTGTACAGCTTGTGAGACCAACTTCTACCTTATTTTTCCTCCTCCTTACTAGTTTTGATCACTAAAAGTATTTTCAAGAGAAACTTTAATTAATGACACAAAAACACTCCTTCCAAATCAATTTATTCTATATATATATATATATATATATAGATATGTGTGTATATGTATATGTATTATATGTCTGAGTTATTATATAAGATATATATTCTTGGTATCACGAAGCCAAATGAAATCAATCCCTCCACTCTCGAAACGACCTCATAATTTTCATTTTTATTTACAGAAATTCGCAAAATATTGATAAATTACCAATTTATTTTGGATTTTTTAATTCAAAATATTTGTCCAAAAACATATTATAAATTTGCATAATAGACATGGGTTATAAATGTAGCTTAAATAAGTTTTTAGCGAGGGATTACTATCTTATTAATATTTATACAATGATTTAATGAAAAGACTGGTAAACCAGGTGTAACAACTTTACACAGTACATGTGTAGTTAAAAATTAAACTTCCTCGTCTTGGGGAAATTCTCATAGAAAATTTGCATACATTATATTTTAATTTACATTTATTTTAATGTTAGAGAAATCCTGAAGCTTCAGTGTATCATAATATAATTATAGCATTCATACTTAATTTTTATTTATTTATTTATTTTCAGGACCGCATGCAAGCAAGTGTGGTTTACATCGTCCAATGGCTTGGAGGGCTTTTGACCAATGATGAGTAAGCAAGTTAGTTTCATTAGTAAAACGGTGTCTAATCTGTGATTCACGAAGTTATTGCGACAAGGGACAACCTGTTGCTCTCAGTTTCGACATTTGAGAGCTATGAGTTCAACATTAAAAGATCATAGTCCAAGAGACGAACCTGAAAATATGTGACTCATTTTGTACTTCTTCAAACCAAATTTTTCTGAAAATATACCTTAAATGACGAAAAAACCTTAACGATTCAAAGAGATAATTGTAAAGTTGGCAATACAAATGGCGGGAAAACGAAAGAGTGATCAATTTTTTTTGTTGTAGTATTAGCATGGGAGCCGATAAAAATTCTTCTTTTATTTCTTTATTGATAGTTAATTTGTGATAAATGAGTTAATAGAACGGCCATCGATGCTAAAAAATCCAATATTTCATAGATAAATAGTTCGATTATTTTAGAATTTTAAATATAGAATTAGGCTCTTATCACTACATACTTGAATGTGTCCAATTTAACTCAGGAATAATAACACCTAAACGATTCATTTAAACAAACATTTTACAAAAAGTGAATTTTTTTAATTAAGTAAGTTTATTTTAAGTTTATTAATTAAGTTTTTATTAATTAAGTTATTAATTATTTTAGTGAGTAAATAAAAGTGTTATTATAAAATTATAACACCTTTACGGCGAAAATCAGCTTGTTATCAGTTAATTTAAATACCTGTTACAATTAATTTAAACAATTTATTGCAATAAAAAGGAAATTTTGTGTTTGTGCAAACTAAAATTATTTAAAAGTAACAATAATTAACAAAAACTAAAATAAAACAATATATTGTGTTTTTCACCTTCTTATCATTTAATTTAAGCACTCGTGACAACCCATTAAAACCTTATTTTTCAATGAAATGGTGATTCTACTGAGTTCCTACCCCCTAAAATTATTTAAATCAAAGTACTTTCATAAAAAATTTAAAAAAGTTATCGTCACAAATAAGAAAAACCGAAAACCTCTATACGGACTTTATTAACGATCACCCTTCCGTTATCAATTTCTTATCAGCAGCGGTAGCGCTGCTACGAACTTTGAATTGCGAGTCTGCCTATCCAGAGTGGAGCCTATCATATTATTGCAACGCATGCTCAAAATTTTATGAAACCGCACTAACCTGTGTGTCGTGTGCAAAACATTAAGAGAACATTTTTTGAAATTTTCTATAAAACGAGTGTTTTTTTTTTCGTAAAAATCGGATAACAGTTAAAGTTATGACGTTTGTTTAATGGCTAAAAAAATTCACAAAATGCCAGTTTTTTCCAAATAAATTCGCTGACTTTTTACATAAAAAACATTTCCTTATGTTTTTGAAAGACCCATAACTTTTGTTGTATAGTCATCCGACTTAGATGATTAAACACTTGAATAGAAAATTTTATCAGCTTAAAAAAATATTCTCTTCATGTTTAGCACCCGACCCACAGGTAACCCCTTATTTCAAAAAAACTGAAATCAGTGTGTTTTTCTAAACTTTTGAGCATGCGCAATCATATGAAGGGCTCTACTCTGGATAGGCAGACTATGTTTTTTTCTTGATCTTTTAAGGTATATTTTTTAAAAAATTTGATTTGAAATAGTACAATATGAGTCACATTTTTTTAGGTCCGACTTTTGGACTATCAGCCAATTTGTGGCCCTTGAAAACATAAAAACTAGAAAACTGGAATCATCTGCATTCATTCTTCCTTTAATAATTAAAATACATTCTTTTCTGCGTGTACCATCGTAACGGCGATAGGCGCGAATAATACTGAGACCTCGGTTACGATTTTTATGATGTGAACGCATTACCTTTTCTATATTCCTATGGTAGAAGTAGGGAGTAAGAACTAGCGTAAAAATCGGGTACGGGGTACCTCGGAACTTTTCCTCATTACATTGGATTTGCTACGCTCATCCTCCCTGCTTCGGACTCGCTTCGCTCGTCCTCAGAAGTACAGTTCGCCAAATTTATACTGCAACATGCCTTTGGACTCGCTTCGCTCGTCTTCAGATAGTAAAGGCATCCGTATCATTCTCAGCGGTCACCCATACAGTACTAACCACGCTCAATACTGCCTAATTTTTATGATCCAACGAATATCATGGTTATACTTTTTGTATTGAAACATGGTATACACTGAAAAATGTACTCACTTGTACTTAATTTTAACTCAATCGAACCATTTTCCAATTTTTTACGATTTTTAAAAAAACATACACAAGTCATTCAATAAAATATCATGCTCATCATATCATTATATCATGCTCTAGTAGAATCTATTCTTGGGTACGGTATTATTGGGTGGGGATCAGCAAATCCAACTCACTTGCACTCGTTAGAAATAGCTCAAAAATCAGTCATCAAAACCATCCTTAAGAAACCAAGACTATATTCTACTGATCAACTTTTCAAAGATTTTCCTGTACTCACAATCAAACAGTTATTTACAAAAAAAAGGCCTATTAAAATACTTTAATCAACCGAAAGAATATATTAATCACAATCACAGCACTAGAAACAAAACTAATAGAAAAGTAAAACGTTTAAAATGTAGAACATCAATGATGCAACGACATGCTGCTACTAGAGGTCCAATTTTATTTAATAGGCTACCAGAGGAGATAAAAACTAACCTGTATATTTTAAAGATTTTAAAAAGGAAATAATCCTGTGGTTAAAACCACCTCCAAATTAACCTATTTCTTCTTGTTTTTTTTTTAACCTTAGATTAAATAATATTTTTATTTTATTATATTTTATTTATTATTATGTACTAACTTTTTAATTAATAAATTCTCTTCCTTAAATTTAAGAAATCTTATTTTAAATATTTTATCAAAAACTAAACAAGTCGTATAAAAATACTAATTAAGTAAACATAATTTAATAAAACTACTTACAGAAACTAAACTATTTATAAGAAACTATTAATAAGGAAAAAGAAACTTTTAATAAGAAGACTAAAGCCGCACACAAGCTCATGCTTTTGCGGCTTAAAGTT
Source organism: Microvelia longipes (assembly GCA_018340805.1). Classification (NCBI taxonomy): domain Eukaryota; kingdom Metazoa; phylum Arthropoda; class Insecta; order Hemiptera; family Veliidae; genus Microvelia; species Microvelia longipes. The sequence goes on along the minus strand of JACMZG010000008.1, from coordinate 78,446,628 downwards.
TATTTTTTCTCTTAAAGAGTTTGATAGTTGCTCTATTATAAAATTATTTTGAAACATATGTATCTTGAATCTAATTTTTGTATTTATAATAAATAAACATTTTATTATTATTATTATTACAACAATAAAAATTAAACTAATGCAGATAATGAAATGAAACTTGGACATATGTTAGTCTTATATATATATATATATATATATATATATATAATATATATATATATATATATATATATATATAAATGTGTGTATTTTCTAGACGGATTTTATATTTTTTAATCAAACTTGGTACAAAAATCAACCTTCGGAGGACACAAACCCTGTTGAAAACCTGGTTTTTTTGACGTCACTAACCCGGTGTGCTGATTCAGCGAAATTTTCAAAAAATGATAAACCATAATTATCTTGTTAAGATGTTTAATATTATTTAGTTTTTGTCTTCCAAAAATGTTGCATCGTAAAATATGTTTTGTTCCTCTTGAGATTCTTCTTACAATCGAAATAAAGCCGCTGGGTACGACTGTATATTGCTAGAAGATTAATTAATTTTTTAAAGTGAATTTCGTTTATAAATTTAATAAATTATTGTCGAAAATCTTTGTCAAAATGTAAATTGCTATTGTTTAGGAAGCCATAAAAATCCTTGACTGGTCCATAGTCTTATAAGCGGGTTCTTTACATTATCAAGCATAGGACAAGTTAACAGCACATTGTCAGACATCTGAAGGCTTGTACTGTCGCAATTTCATCCAAACCTACTCATGTAGATACGTATTTTTTATAGCCATGGTCCTTGCTAGTCCTTCACTGATTTTTGAGAAATACTTTATTCTAAGACGTTCGTTGATAGCTATTTCCCATTAAAGTTGCCTCGATGACATGTCTCTCTGTCCGTTGATCCGATCCACTCGACTGCCATTCACCAGCATTCTCTTCTAAACTCCAAAAATATTGGTTACCAGAAAGGAATTACTTGCAAAAAGTTGCTATTAGGTCAAAATCAATTAATATTTTATTTTACTTCATCAGTAACATCTATTAAATCTATTAAAACTGTCCATCTTTTTATTTTTTTCGGTTATAAAATTAGTTTATATCTTAGTCGTAAACTATCGTATTCTGTTGCGATTCAAAGAAGTTGAAAATACCTCTCATTTGAGACTTTTTTAATTTCTCCCTCATAATTACTTCCTCACTAACAAGTATTGGGTACCAAGCTTTAAACTTCAGCCTTTCCTGCTTAGAGCTTAGACCGAGACAGGCCTATGCTCTCAGACTCTGGCAGCAAAGGATATCCCTGGACTAAACAGGAATAAGGCCGGTTGGTTAGTCTGATACCAAGGAGGGTAGGGGTTAAAATCACAAGTCAGTTTGTTTACTATAAAAGAAATAACTTGTTCTTAACCAGTATGGTTAGCTAGCTTAGATATGAGTTAACTTCAGTACGCTTAAAGTCAGATGATATAGCAGCTTGTTTTAAACTTAGATGTATTAACTCGGGACAATCCACAGTATTGAGACAAACAGGTTACATACAGGATGTTAAATGTAGAGGCTGCTAAAAGATGCAGCTGCATCCAAACAAGGCGAGATCTCGGGATCATCGTTGGCAATGCTTCAAAGACGAATATAAGCGTTGACTGCGTAGCTTCGAAATAAAAAACTCTTCAGTAAACTAATTGATTAAATAGTATACTCTTAGACTGATTAACTTATGTACAGTAGACTCGGCTCTGCGCATCTCCTCTCTTCACTGCTCTCTGTCTCTGAATTATATACATTCGGCGTCAACCTCTTCTTACCTTCTTCCTCGCAGGAGGGACTCCTCACTAATGTGGAATGATTTGTTTAATTAATTGATCGGCCAAGCGGAATAAAATGATAAGAGTAATAAATGTTAATATTATTTATGTTATTATTTCCATGAGAAATGACAACATTATCTGTAATTGCTTATTTTTAATTCGGCTTTATGTAATTCAAATAAACGATAACATAACTTGTTTATTTGATTTGACTAACTCCTTAATACTTGAAATATTAAATATGTAAAAATGATCTTCTGAGTTTCCTTCTGTTATAATGTTAGTTTTAAATCAGCTTTATATATTAATAGCTATGGGTGGTTGAATCATGAACTTATTTTGTTAGAGTCTGATTAAAAGGGCGTTACATTACAGCCTTACAAAGGGCGTTACAAAATAGCCTTTAAAGAGGATGCTTCTTGTATAGGATGGTACGTTAGTGATAGCTGGACTTGTCGGAGGCACTACAGTGCAACTGAAATATTATTCTCATATAGTTTATTCCAGATACATAGAGAGACTTTCGAGGTTCACAGCTGGGGACAAATATTCTGGAAAACAACAGGTATGCTTAAAAGGAACAACGAGGGCACGGTAAGATAGGAAAGAGAAGGGGAAGAGATTGCAATGTCTGAAGTAAAGGGATAGAAGGTAGGGAGGGGGGGGGGTAGTAAGAAAGGTGTGGAGTGAGGTAGGGAGAAATAAAGGGCAGTCAGAGAGGGGAAGAGATAGTTTGCACTAGGGCATGTCCCTTGAGACGATACAGGTCCCAAGCGAGCCCCTTGAGACGTTCCCTCTTATCTAATCAGACTCAAATTTTAGTTAAACGCTTCCCAATTATTTATACAGATACAAAATTAATTTCATTTTATTAAAACTGTTTAAACTAAACCGAATCAAACTAATGAGTTGTATTTATTACATTTATTTAAATGACAGTACAACAGACCATTGCTTTTGGAGACCGAGATTTTAATAAAAAGCAAATTACGCTAGCAATAATTAAGCGTGTATAATTGAATTGTCGATGTTAGTACAGCCATGTTAATGTTTAACGCATTTCCTTTCAAAAATATAGACAAAATGAGTTACAAGCAGCGCTTGACAATTGAGTAACTGTTCAGGTTCTAAAGCATGAACCGGAACCTTAAGAAGGTTTTTACAAGAAATGGGTTGTAAAGCACGGAAACACGCATTCTAAATTAAATTCGCCTGACAGCGGACCACCGCGCCGGAATTATTTATTTAGTAGTTGTAAACTTATATAATGAAAACTTATCATTCCAACCAGGATTATTGTTAAGAACGGAAACGCGCATCCAATGTAAACAAAGACATTTACATTTAAATTATGTCAATTTGATTTACAAAATAAACTTTATTTTATTAGTTATAATTAAATTATTACTTATTCTATGTTTTGTTAATCATTGAAAATAATCAACCCCCCTTCGTCCACTACCATATAAGTTATAAATATATGCTACTACCATATATATAATATATATATATATATATATATATATATATATATATATATATATATATACCATATATATATATATACCAATATATATGCCACTACCATATAGCTTATAAAACCTAATATAAGTCTCTTATAATAAAACAAATGCAACAAAAACATTTCTTAGAGAATTTTGTTGAAAGAATACAAAGTAATAGGTATATTTGTACATGATTAAATAATAAATAAATAATTAACTTTTAACTGCAAGGGGAATTAAAAATCATTCTTCATGTAAATCATAAGAGAGATTCAAATCTTCCTCCTTCAACTCTAATACATAGTCTACATCTTCATACACTGATTGCGTAGCTTATTCAATTTATGCTGAAGTTATTGCAGCTCTTGACTCATAAATTTTTGGCATCAGGTCCTCTCAATTTTGTGGGGCTTGTCTGTATATTTTATCTTTCATCGTGCCAGACTATTGGTCCTTCTCGTCCAATCCAACGATTGGGATAATTTTTATTCAGCCAGTCTCGAGCCCTAAGCCCATAGTGGGCCGGGCATCCATTCAACTGATACCACTGATTTGATCTTAAATTGAGAGGTATTTCTTCTTGAAGATTTTCTATATGATTATTTAAGAGAAATAAAAACTCTTCTGCGTTAAAACGGGCTGGCAGTACATGAGGACCAATAAGTTTATTATTGATCATGTCACACCAAATATTTACTTTGAATTGGCGCTGGAACAAATTCCCGTCATCGTAATAGGAATTTCATGTGCCCATATATGGGTGTTGTGACGGTTCAATATTATTCAAAAGCGCCTGAAACGGATAGTTCCGATTTCATCCCGATTTCGGTTTTTTGCAAACAAAACTTTTCCTATATACCTACGGTATAAATGAGGAAAAGTAAAAATATATAGAAAAGCAAAAGGAGTGTTTAGTTTATGTAAGACATAGGTGGTAAGAAAAATAAGTATAAGTGAATGTAAGGATTAACATATCGAGGGGATAAGTGTGAGAAGAAGGAAGTAGATAGGGATGGGAAAAAGAAGATAAATATAGCAAGAGAAAAAGACAAAGGCCATTCAAAGAGATAAAATAGAAAAAAAAGGAAAAGACGGAAGGAAAATTCAGTAAGGAGAGGTGTTGAAGATAAAGTAGTTAGATATATAGTTGTTCCTTTTAGTGAGTATATACTTCACTCTAATGTTTATAGACTCTATGAAAGACGATGAAATGACTCTCAAACCATTCTCTATATATAGGGGATTAGAAAACAGAATGAATCTGGCCTTTTCTTTTCTTCGACTATGAAATAAAGAAAATTCAATCCCATTCTTACAACATTGCTAGAGATATTATCCCATATAAATAGTCGTAAAAATAACATTTTCTCTTTTCCAACAGCACTTTTACGTATTTTTTGTTGGGATATTGTTTACAAATGAATGTATTGAATATTATTGTTAGATCTACAGGAGAGGGGGAAGTGAAGACCCTTTGTATTGATCTTCTGTACAATAGTTGTAATGTCATTATCTATTTGAAGATACAATTATGGAGATTAATGCTTCAGGCATAGAGATATTATTACTAGAGGAGCCCTAAAATTTAAAAACAAATAATAAATAAAAAAAAATATATAATAATATATAATATATAATATAATAATATATATATATATATATATATATATATATATATATATATATATAATATATATATATATATATATATATATATATATATATATATATATATATATATATATATATATATATATATATATATATATATATATAATATATATATATATATATATATATATATACTACAATTAAAGAGATAAACAGAACACACTTAAAAAGACTTACAAAAAGTTGTAACGTTTCGAACACTGAGTTCTTCGACTGACGGAGAGACTGATATATATATATATATATATATGTATATATATAATGTATATTATATATATAATATATAATAATAAATAATAAACAATAAAATAAATTTTAAAACATCGAAAAAGTAACCTGACCACCTCCACTTATAAATTCAATCAATTAATCATTACCAAATTACAATAACTGATATAGTAGAACGTTAAAAATACAAATCAAAACACAAACAATGTATGGGAAGCCGAAATCAATTGATTTATTATAACCTTCGATGAGGTTTCATTGAGGTTACTCAGAGCCCTTGAGAGCCCCAAAAATATGTTTCAGGCATCTCAATGTATTGAGATAGGCCATGCTCTCTCTAGTATACATCTTTATGGCTTCAGGTATTTTGTTTGAAGGCAAGACAGTATATTATTAGTGTTAGTCACCATTTTATATCATGGTGACAAAGAAGTAAGAAGTTATTTCCAGTCCCATCCAGTGTCTTAAAACATATTAGAAAAGAAAAGACAATATCTATTATAATAAACTGCGTAGGCTTCCGCGGTTGTTGTCATAAAGGTTTAGGTCTTCCGGTGGTGACCGCGTCAATGTAGATGAAGAATCCGACGTTTCGCTTCCACTGTGGGAGGCATCTTCAGGGATGTAGGACATCATGGATAGAAACGCAATGCTCTACAAAACTGAACTGTCAGTTTTGTAGAGCATGCCTCCACAGTGGAAGCGAAACGTCGGATTCTTCATCTACATTGACGCGGTCACCACCGGAAGACCTAAACCTTCACAATATCTATTATCTTACCAAAAGCTTAGAAATAAACCAAAAGAGTTTTTAACACTTGGGTAGTAAAAAAAACTCCCTGCCAAGTTTTTGATGCAAAAAAGTTGTGAAATACATTTCTCTGTCCCGCCGTCATGTCGGTTTAAGTTGGTTTAACCGTGGGGCTTTGGGTGAACTCACACCGGATGGCCAGTCCAGAACCCCACAGAAAAAGGGGATTTCTTTGACTAGGAATCCTGGCCTAGTTAAGTCTGAAAATACCAGGGTGTTAATCAGAAAACATAAGTAGCATTCAGAGTTTATACGTTTATTGATAAAACTAAGTTGACATATATATTTATACGTTGTATTAAAATAATTAGTATAATATTACCAGGTATGCTTAACAGGTCTAGGTAAGATCAGTCAGTTTTCTAAGTTAATCAACTACTATGCACATACAAACGGTAAACTCTACTATAGGACAAAGAATAACTTACAGGTCGCTGCGACGATAATGGTGGGGAGCATCTTAACTCTTACACAAATCTCAAGCTAATACTTTACTGATTGATTACTGAATCATTACTACTTCATTACTACTTAATAACTGATTACTACTTTATGACTCTTTGATTACAGTATCACGATTTGACTCAAGAGCTAGCTTAAATAGCCAAGGGTGGTAACCCCTTCCAGAAGACCAATCCTATCGGAACGTGCGCTCATTGAAGCATAGTCTAATTGGACATGTTAAATTCACGGGTTTCACTCACACTCATTCACACTGACATAACTACTCATTCATTTACAGCTCTTCAAGGCTTAAAGAACATGTTTATTAAAAACATCTGTGGATGTTATCATGACCCTGAGAGTGTTTGTCCCAACTCAGGATGATCTCATCCTTCAAATATGTTGTGTTCAAACTCAATAACAAACTTAATAACAAGCTTAACCAATGCCCCTGTTATAGTTGGAGACGGTTATTCGCGTTTTGAGTGCAGTTGTTGATTTGTAGTACTAAAGAACCTTATTTAAATTGAAAGGCAATCATCAGTTTCTTCTCCTTGACGGCGTGCTAGTAGTGTAAACCATTTTATAAATGTTTGCTATTTTATGAGGTATTATACATATCACAATATAATTTAGAGGTGTTCGTGGAAATAAATATTTTTACAGTTGTAATAATACCAGCGGTTTTACCTCCAATAATCCGGGACAAAAATAAAATAAGGTTATAGTCAAGAACTAAACCCTCATATAAACGCCGCCAAGGCGTGCTATCAGTAGTATTCACGTTACAGACTCTCATCTCGTAATGTTGGATTCCGGTTCAATTCAATTCAGTGCTCTAAAAAAGTTAAATTAGGACCCGGGCAAAATAATTGTAACCCTTAATTTGATTGATTTTTGAAAATTTCACAAATTCGATTTTGGACTAACTCCCATGCCCCCCCCCCACCAGACGAGCCATCCTATTAGCGATTTTTTTCAAAGAAAATTCACTGATATATAAAATGATGTAAACCGTTATTACATCTGAAAATTTATAAAACGCTATAAACTGTTTAAATTCATATTTGAATTTTGGCACTCATGTAGTCATACAAAGGAGTAAAATATGTGCCAATTTTCATCTCATTATCAGCATTAGTGTAATTTTTATTAAATGGATTTTATAATATTAATTTTTAATACGTAAAAAAATGATTAAGAATAAAAAAATAATCCAGTGACGTAAAAATGTGGTACAAATGTATGTCTATAAGTAATAAATTAGTTTACTAAGATTCATTTTATTACGGTGATAGTACGAAACACGGCTAAAATCAGTTGACATCGTAGAAAAATAATGCGAGGGAGCCAATGAGGACGTTATTCTTGGATGTTAAACCACGCCCTTAATTTCATATCAGGCCAACCTTATTGGTTCCTCAACACTATTTTCTCACGCTGTCATCTGATTTTAGCCGTGTGTCGTACTATAGGAAATGTACGTTTTTTGTAGGATCAGTAATTTTAATCAGTATAGAGCAAGCTCAATACCTGGATGGGTGACCGCTAAGAATAAAACAAATGCTTTTAATTTCTGATGACGAGCGAAGTGAGTCTGATGACGTAATACCATATAAATGAGGTAATTTTCATATTATGATGACGACCAAGGAGTGTCCTTAGCGGTGTGGATAAGCGCAACAAATCAGATATGTTAAGGAATTGTTCCGTGGTACCCCGTACTCGATATTTTTTCTTAGTGGCAGCCATAGAGTTATATACTGGAGGGGCATAGCCTATCTCAATACATTAAGAGGCCTGAAACATCATTTTGGGGCTCTCAGGGGCTCTCTTTAACCTCATTGAAACATCCTCCAAGAGTGAGTTTAAGTTATAATGAATCAAGTTTTGGCTTCCCGCACAGTGCTTGTGTTTTGATTTGCATTTTAAACGTTCTACTATATAAGTTAATGTAAATTTGCACTGATTATTTGATTATATTTATAAACGAAGAAGGTCAGGTTACTTCGCGGTGTTTCAAAATTTAACCTATAGGGCTCCTCTAGTAATACATCTCTATGGTGGAAGCCTACCCAATACAATTTCCAGTATCATGAAGACCTGTATAGGAAAAGTTACCTAATAAATACTGGTACAGTACAATTCAATGAAACTAAATTTCCTAATAAATCAATCTAAATACAACATCTTTATACTGTTAATATAGTAAAATCATACATTAAACATTTGTGAGTGACATATGTATCATATTTCGAGCATCTAAGTACATCCATATCCATAATTACAGATAACATTTTAGCAAGATATTGGGAAATATCAGATATAGTCTGATCGGGTTTGCTTATAAAGTTAAAAGGTAGTTTGATACGGTTGTATTTTGAATAACAAGGCTAATATTTGCTGTCGACAGACTAAAGCGGTTTTTAAAGGAAGAGGTCCTAGTTGCCTTGTCTTAGGGCTATCTCTGTTTCAGTCTAGGGTCATGCTGTGCCCCCCTGGATACCTGTTGCTTGCCTACCATATCGATTCCTTCCTATCGCATCTCTCTAATCATCTCACTTCCCTTTATCACTCAAAAATCTCTACTCTTCGCTATTTTCTTTTACTCTATACATCACTTGGTTGTAATATCAGGGAAAATCATCATTTTCCGAAAGCTTTCATTTTTCTTGTATTTTTGTTGTTAGAAATATTTTCAAGATGCCTTTATACGTTGTTATCTGGATTTTTCTAACTCTGACCTCTCTTTTTGTTCAATCGTATTTCCTTTTTTTTTTTCAAAAGAATAAATAAAGTTTTCGACAGTCCATTAATTTAATGTTATATTTTTACATTCAAGAATAGAATATCTTTTTTAGCTTGACTTTTATCCTTGTTATTATAAATTTATAAAGAAAGCGAGATGGGAGTTTTTTTTCTTCTTTTGCACATCTTTATATTACACTGTGAAATAATCTTTATGATGCAGTAAAATATTTTTTTATACGCTTGAACCCGTAGGGTCATTTCAGCGCTTCCACTCTCCCGATTGCCATTTTCCGACAACCCCTAGAGTTTATACACACACACAGCACCAGGGAAGACCTCGATACTTCTACCCTCCTCTTTACAGGCCTGCACCTGTGACTAGTTAACTGTGTGTCTGGCATACTCTTAGCTGAAATATACAGCTAAAGTGAATTCTTGAAGTTGGTAGCACTGACTGGTGATAAGAGCTATGATAAGGCCTCCATGTTCCAAACAATGCCGTAACTACATAGGAGATTTGAAAAAATTCAATTATTATCTACAGCATTTTATGTGATTTAGTTAAATTTAATGTTCTCATATTAATTTAAAAATAAATAATGTCTTAAATATTATCTTCCAATGATATAAGTCATTGTATATGAAAAATCCCATAGTACAGAATAGGATGTTTAGAAAATGATTTGTGGCGATAACTCTAAAACCTCCCCATGATGTAGGCTACAGGTTATCTTTTTCATTTGACATTTATGGGGTCTGCACTTAAACATATTGAAAGATTTAAATTTATTTTAGTCTATTTTATTGAACAAATTTATTTTTATGGATTGATGATGTTAATTTTTATCTCTTATTTTAATATGGTACGATTGCTTTAAAACTTTGTGTTTTATGTAGTACGCTGTGCGCATGGCTTACCTAATTATGAAGCCAGCCTCATTATTGATATGTTCGTAAATAAAGTGGTTGTATGTGGATGTTTTCTCCTCACTGCACTTGAATGTCATGTTACATTCATAAGTGGTACCTATACCATATTAAATTTAGAGTATTACTCAAACTAAATTTAAAAAATCAATTGGTTACGGGTTACCTTGGTACTTTTTTCACGTCTTTGGACTAGGATTGCTCGTCATTAGAATGTGATAATTATCCAAAATTAAAGTTTGGATAATCATTTAATAATTTTAAATGATTTTAAAGTTGATAGTTTTATCCTTTTATGTATTTCTTCACTTATGTATATTGCATCATATGTTTACTTAAATGGTTAAATTTTGCGATTTTCTTCAATCTAGCACAACTAAATCCTAAGTCTGATTTTTGGGCAAAGGCTGCAGCGTAAAACACAGCTTGACGCAGATAGGCTGACGGTATGATAGTGATAAAGGAGTGATTAGAACGTCATAAAAGTGACTGAAATGAATGATATTCATAAACTCTTGGTTTTGGATTTTTAGGGGGAACACAATACATTTCCAATAAACCTACATTAGTAGGAGAAGAAATGTTAAAAATTTTGTGATACGAAATAATCCGTTGTAACGTCGATTTGACTTTTTAATTACAAATAAAATATAATGGTCTCCCCATTCTGGGTAATTTTTATATTTTATTTTTTTTGTTTAAGATAATTATTAGTTACCTGTTTCGTATCGATTTTAAAAATTTCTTAAAATTAGTAATAATCACTATCATTCTTAAAAGGATAAGGAAAAAAGTTTGCTCATTATAAACTGAGAAGCATTGCTCTTCTTCTGAGAGGTAAGAAAGTAAAATAATTGCTGTATAATAAAGATATTTTTTGTATTATTTTGTAATATGATTCTTCTTGAGCTAAAGGAAGCTCATTTCAGTCGGTTACAAGGCAGCTCGTTAGCTTTAATACAGTGTATAAGAAAAGGAGCTAGAGAATGAGTAGTAAGAAAATAAGAAGGGAGACTACACGAAGGAGAAAAAAAGGGAGAAAGAGCAAAAGAGGAATAGAAAAAAAACGAGGCAAATAAAAAGCTGAAGTATAAGGAGTGAAATGAGTCAAGATAAGGAGCTGAATAAACAGGGTTTTCAGAATAAGAGCATTGTAACCTCTTCGTTAAGGATCTAGTATGAAAATTTTATTTCTCCAACATGTTTTCTATTTCTTTATTTAAAAATGACTTAATCATTATTGACCGAGAAACTGGACTGGACATTGCTCTAGTCAATATTTCAAATGATTAGAATGCTTTAATTTAATATTTTCTCCAAATGTTATAAATAAAAAATATTTGGAGAGCTTTACTGACAAAAGAACAATTGTGCTTGAACCTTTTTTTGTTATATAATCGAGAAGAAACTATGTCTAACTCATTTCAATTCTGTTTTCAACCCTAGGTGTCATATTTTAATGTTTATTTCCATACAGAATTAATTTCACTACTTACTACTTACAGACTTACATAATCTATTCCCACCCTTAAATATTCGATGGCTGCCTTCTTCAACAGAAAGCTAAAAAATATTGTAAAAGCCATTTTTTATAAAATAAAACTTAAGTCAATATTAGAGTCGTTTGTTTTCTGGACAAAAAACTTAGGAAATTCACTTAACAGGAGTTTTTCCAGCCGGACTTATAACAGAGCAAACAGGACGATCCCTTCAACAGTCCCTGCCAAACTTTAACCTAAAACAAACAACCCCACGCCATTTTTTATTTTTTTTTTAAAAAGAAAAACAAAAAGAAAAATTCTTTGTAAAAATGGCTAGCACAGGGAAATGTTTACTTGGCGAGCACAAATTACATTAATAAATTATTTTAATTAAGCAATGTCAGGTAGTTTTATACTTTTGCTAAGTTGTTAAAGATTTTTTAATTTTATTTTAAAAACGAACGGAAATAAAAAAAAAACATTCTAATAAATTATTATATCCGATGAAAAAAGAATCAAACGAAATAGTACCTCCGGCATAATCAATAATATAAATAGATTTTTTTTTATAAAATACAATTTAAAAATTACTCAAACAATTTGAAAACTGTTGTAATAAAATATTTTAAATCTTTATGAAGTCTTAATTCCATTATGTGCTTATTTTCTTGTGCTTTTTTTTATATTTCTGTATTAATAGATCACATTTTTAGATTATTATTATATTAGACTTTAGTTTTTATTAAACTTTTTGTTATACCTATATTAGCAAAAATTGGGGCAACCTTTTTCAATAAATACCACAAAATTTGATTCGTAGAGTGTCTTTTAAATTTTGGTTTAATAATAAAATTTATTTTAAGGCATAAAATATGCCTTTATTACTTTCCTCATTTATACCCTAGGTATATTAGGAAATTACTGCGTTAGTACAAAAAACACTAAACATAAACCATTCCTAAATTATTCATTTCGCAGGTGTTTTCTTAAGTAGTTTTTACCAAGTCGTCTATTTGTATGTGTGTGTTATCATCGTTACTCTCCCAGTGTGATAATGTTAGAAAGTTCAAACTTAGTATAATAAACGATCTATTGGTCTAGTTGAGCTGTCAAGAAAATATTTTTTGACATATATTTGACCGACATACTGTGGACCCCGTTTCATAAAAGTACAAGTCTTTTATCTACAAGTTTACTAATATTTGTAAAAAATTTATTTCACTAATGAACAAGTGTAGACTAGTAATTATTAGCGATTTTCATACACTTTTATTAAAAACACTAGAAGATTACACGTTTTTTCTGGAGCATATTTGTATTGTTACGGTTATTCTTGATATTCATTTTGAGTTTCAAATTTGTAGTAATTTGGTCAAAAATAAGAATAAGGAATATTTTCATAACCAATGGCGGCAACGGTCGTAGCTGTCATTGGTTCTTTGATGTCACGTGATTCTCGTGAAATCACGTTTCTCAACGAGATGACGCCGAATGTCGTTGCTTTTCAAGAGGCGTCTCCGGGACTCGGTTTCGACCGGGGCCTCGGGCCCAAATTTAACGTTATGTTTGATTTTAATTCCTTTTATCGATTGGTAAAAGTATTATGAGATTGTGGTTTAAGACCCCGCCAAGTTGTTTTAGTTTATTGTAGGAAATTTTAGATTATTGTTTACTTTTTGGATTAATTTAACACCGTTTGGAACCTTCATGGAAGGTAAGCCTCGTTTTTTTGTCAATTGATTCTATTCTAAGTTATCTTTCTGTTCACTTGCTTGTTTTGGATTTGCATCGATCTAACTATCTCGTTATTTTCTTTTTAGGGTTTTTTTGGTACCGCCTTGAGTAATATGTGGAAGTCTCTCTGTCTTTATTGGTCCTAAGAAGTAAGGTCATGTTGACCACCTGCTTCACAAGAGGTTGCCACCAACCAGCCATCATTAGTTTAAGTTTTAAGGATTATTAATAATCATAATATAAAATATAAATGGTTAAGTAGATCTAATATAATATCAAATGTAAGGTATGTTCTAATTTTTTGTGAAATAAATGTAATGTCTTAGATAAGGACCTTGGTTAAAGCCCATTTAACAGCTCTTAGAGTTTTCATAATAAATGCTTATCTGCTATTTCACTTAATTATAATGATACTAAAAGAGTTAGTGCTTATTTATTGAGTTTAAGTTAAGATTACCTGACCTAGAAGTAATGTACTTTTTAGAGATCTTTGGGGATTGGTTCTTGCCCTAAAGTGAATTCTTTTCAAAAAACTGGCGCCCTATTCATTATGGTATCTGAGAAAGTACCCATAACTTAAGTCTCTGAAGTCCTGTCTGTTATCATTTATTGGTTGACTTTGAGAGGGTTAAGCCCTAGATAGATCTGAGTGGGCATTGTTCAGTTTTTACTGTAACAGTATCAAACGCCAATCAAATTTGATTATCTTTCCCACAAATCTTACAAACTATTGTACAAAACAACTTGTAACTGCAAGTGTCAAATTAAGCTTTTTACGAATATCATTAAAATTTATTCGAAATATTATTAAAACCCAGTTTCATTCAAATGAGTTAATTATTTCGAATGCAATTATTTCTAAAATAAGTTTGTATAAATAAGTTTGAATTTGTGCAATATGAGTTTGTAAAACTCATATTGCACAACAATATGAGTTTGTAAAAAAACGTTTTACAAACTCATATTGAGCACTAGATTAATAATTAACTAAAAGTTGGCGATAAAAATTAAGTTTTAATTAATAAAATTAACTTGTAACTCAGTCTACCTAGGTTCAGACTTGGGTAAACATTTTACGAGTGAATGTTATAAGTAATTGTAACAGACAAGAAAATGTTGTTAATAAAATAGAAAAATGGTACAAATCTACAAGTGTATTCTTGTTAACACATGTACATTTGTCATTACAAGTTGTTTTTACAATTTTTGTAACTACAAGACTTGCACTTTTGTGAAACGGGCCGTTAAAAAAACAATTTGAATATTTATAAAACTTGACAAATGTTATGATCGATCTAAAATTTAGCAGTCATATAGTATTTATAAGTCCAACATATGCGCAGTCATGTAGTATTTAAAACTTGACAAATGTTGTGATTGATCTTAAATTTAGCAGTCATATAGTATTTATAAGTCCAACATATGCGCAGTCATGTAGTATTTATCAGTCAAACATATGCGCAGTCACATGACTGCGCTTATGACTACATAGTCATGTAGTACTTATAAGTTCAACATTTACGCAGCAACAAAAAGTCAGCATCTGTAAACTGTTTTAAGCGATCTAAACTTTAGCAGTCATGCATTATTTATAAGTTGAAACAATGCAGAATTATCTCAATAACATATTACATAAATATGCTTTTTAAAAAATTGTCAATCTTTAGTACCACTGTCTCCCTTTATGTAATAAATAAGTATACTAAGTTTCATTTAAGTACGGCAAGTATATCTATGGTATTTGTTAAATCACTTAAATGTTACAGTTTTAGTTAATAGAGTGAGGTCAGTCCATGGGTAGGTGAACGCTGGGAATAAAACAGATGACTTACTGTCTGAAGAGAAGCAAAGTTAGTCCAAAGATATACTACTTTATAAAGCTGGTTATGTTTATATTCTTCTGATGACAAGCGTACCGAACACGATATCTTGAGAAAAAGTTTTGAGATACCCCGTACCCGATTTTTTTAATTAAATTAAAGATGAACTATTTTGTCCCCGATTTCCCAATTACTTGGAATCTTGCCCGTTTTATAATAGTTTAATTAAGATTTTAGCAAGGTTGAATTTTAAGAAGGACGAGGTCCTTAATGGCTTGGCTAGAGATTTGAATCTCACTTAGAAAAGGGCTCACCAGCTTTGCTTGCTCATCAGCTTGCCCCCTTTCAAGCTGTTAATAAACCACTTCCAGTCTTAAGACATCCTCCTTGCATAATTAAACTAAGAGGAAATTAGTCGAAAGAACTTGAATAAAAATAATATTCAATCTCCAGTGATTATCATAAATTTACTGTGATAAAATATTAGCTGAGTCATTAGCCGGAGGAATGAATGAGGATTAGAATTAAACCTTTCCTAATGCTTTCTTAAAAAATTTATATAAAATGTAATAAAATGAAAGTCATTGCCCTTTACTTCTTTTTATTTGATTAACTTTTCTTTAATTTCAAAAATCTATTTAGAGGATGACTTTTGAGATTAAATGTTACATTTACCCCAAGTTATAGAAGCAGTTGAATAGTCAGCTACTGCATCGACGGTACAAAAGCATTTGATGATATCAACAGATAAATTGATGAATTGATAATTTTTGAGTTATTAAATCTTTTGATACCAAATTCAGCTAGCTAACTCTAAGCTATACCCTTCGTTTAGTGATTTAAGCTAATCTCTATCGTTAGCAATTGTAAATGCTTCTAATCAAAAGCTTTCAGAAGTTTTCAGTTTCCCTTTGTTATTTAGTGTGATTTAAAGAAACAGACCTCTAGCACTGGACCATATTGGTTGCTTAACAGCAATCTCTACTTTAGCCAGGGTTCAAACTCTAGTTAGACTAGTTGTCATTGGTTGTATTTGGTGTGCTCAATTTCGCAACCATAAAAGAGTAAGTAACTCAGCCTCCGAAGAGTAGGGGGAGGGGGATGGTGTCCGTATTTGGTCGTAGGATAACAAGTGAGTTTTCTCTATTCCTGCATTCGTCATATACTGTCACCATGCTTGAACTACTTGTGCATGTGTTACGAGGATTCTAATTGTTAGAGCAGCTAGGCAAAGCCAGATAAATAAAACAAAGTAAAATACAGAAATGAATGTTAAAAATAACAGAAAAAAAGGTTAAAATTTTAATAATCGAAAAATAATCTGATTGAGTGGAACTTTAGTTCAATTGCATCCTTGATCAATAAATAAGTATACTGTTTTAATTAAATGTGGCTATGTCGCATTGTCTACAGATGTTGGATCACTTGTGCCAAGGAGCGTCAAGCATGGTCAGTAGGGAGATGTGTCAAGAGAATGATGGGTTTAAAATCAAGCTTTATTGTTTTTTAAGGACGAGCGGAGCTAGGTCAAAATGTTAAGGATGAGCCACAAACTGATTATGCATGTGTTTATGTACACATGCAAAAAACGATACCTTTTATTTTTCGGATACCATAAAATGTGTGTATCTCGTAACTTTTTCTCATCAGCCTCCCTACTTCGGACTAGCTTTGCTCGTCCACAGAATATACAATTCGTTAAATTTTTACCACAACACAGCTTCAACCTCGCTTCGCACGTACTCAGTTAGTAAATTACAACCGTTTCATTCCCAGCACTCACCCATCCGGCAATGACCACGCTCAATGCTTTTTAACTTTTATAATTCAACAAAAATTATGGATATACTTGTCGCAATGAAACGACACTTCGTGTACTTATTTCTTACGTAAAGTGTACACTTGTACCGAATTTCAACTCAATTCTATTATTTTCCGATGTTTTACTATTTTTAAGAAAGTTGCACAAGTCATTTGATAAATAATTAACTAATGCTGATAATGAGATGAAACTCGGCACATGTGTTTAGTCTTATACTTGGCTACAAGCGAACTAAATCTCAAATTAATCGCAACATTTTTCCACATCTTATGATTTTTAGAATTTTCACTGAGTTATTATTAAGGGTTGACGTCATAAAATTATTTTCCGGATAGCACAGCAACGCCTACAGACTGAATTTTGTACGAAATTTTAACTCTTTAGCATGAATACACTAGGAGCTACGATGATAGCAGACACGCATACACACAGACAACTTTGTGGAAAACTACTGAAACGTATTATTCAGGTGACATCCCGGGTTCGAATTTTTTCTCAAACAAAATACTTTTCATACATTCCTTAGGTATGCGGGAGAAAAAGTAAAAAACTCAAACAGTTAAAATCATATCAGTTAAGACTGTCTCTCATGTAATTTTGTTTTGGATTTTGTTAATAAAAAAAGCGATTAGGGTACCAACAACAAAGTACTATTTGGCTGAAATATTGATTACACGTTTGGAAGAGCAGAACATTTATTCTTATAACAGGCAATAAAGTTACGTCAGTTTTAAGAGTTGAGCATATGAAAAAAAAACATCCAATGATAAATACTAATTTATTTAGATCATAACTTATTCCTAAATTACTTCAGGGGTTAAAAACCTTCCATAAAATTTTCAATAAAACCCAATTTTTTATATAAAAATAATATTTAAGTAAAGTATTAAAGTATAAAAAGGGCAACCCTAAAAAATGAAATAACCTTATAAAATATATTGAGGTTAAAAAAAGGGTCGAAAAAGGGCTAAATCAGGGCAGTAAATCAGTGTTGCCAATATTGCTGTTGAATTTTTCTCCATCCTATAAAGCTATATGAAAAGGTTCCTAAGACATGACTTTCTATACTAGCAGGTAACGAGCTATTGATCCTTCAAAGTTTACTGTCACTTAGGAAAGGAGAGAGGAAATTACATAGTATTTTCATATCCGGAAATGAAGTGACGTTGTTGCTTTTCCGATGGTTTTATCTTCTGCTAATGAGCATAAAAATAATATTTTCGGTGTCGTTTTAGTTAAGAGTATTTAACATTTCAAAATAATAAGGAAATTTTAAATCCTGAATCCTGAATCCTTTTAAATTATTGAATCCTGAAATAAATACTAAAATAAAAAAAATATACTTTAATACAACAAAACTATAAATAAAGATGAATTCCCGAGACAGGGCCCTCGTTCTAGATTCCTCAAATCTACTGAGGGCCTTCACTTATAAATTATTTTTAAAAAAGTATTTTTAATTCATAACTTTACAAACTGTAAAAATAATTGTATTATGTAAAAAAAACCAATAAGTGGAAATAAAGAAGTTTATTATTATTATTATTATTAATTTAATAAGGAATAAACAAGAATAACTAACAATGGGTTTAATTTATAATATTTTCCTTTGCTTACCATGATCTATGTTTTCTTTTGATGAGCAAATTGAGATCAAATAATATTCAGCGTAGATGACCTCATTAGCGAAATTTTCCTGGAAAATACAGAAACGTAAACAATTTCTTCATGTTAATTGTAATTTTAAGTTTTTCCGAAGTTAGTATATTTTGTTGTCACGGTAAATTTCTTACACTAAGAAAAAAAAGATATAATTTCAGTATATAACATATGGAATTCGTGTGTATTACATTAACGGCCTGATTCTGGATGTTTTACAAAACCGTCGATTTATGATTCTAAAAGTACAACTTGTTGATATGAATCATACAGGCAGAAATCAGTATAAAGTAGTCACGTCATCAGTGACGTCATTAATTCTGAACACAGTCTTAGTAAGGTTGTACGAAAGACCATGAAAACCATTATTATGTATCTGCGATTAAAATAGCACTATACATAATTATTGTACTAGACATCAAAGAAAGGGAAAATTATCAGTATACATTATACTGGTTGTTTAGATGAGTTATCTAACATTGCTGACATTGCTGATTTCCTATATGGTTTTTACATGAGGATTAAAAAATTCAGTATGTATCGTACGCATTGTGAGTATGATTTGTCATATTCTATAGCCCTAGGTTAGATGAATCATACTTCAAACCCCTACTATACTAGTATCCATAGTACATCCTAGACGTATGTTTCATACGAATATCCTGTATTCCCCCTCATGGTTGTATACGTCCTACACGTATGTTTCATGTGGACTACGTGTACTATGCCTTCGTGGTACTGTACGTTCTTGCCGTATGTTCCATTCGTACGTTCAAGACTAGTACAAGTACCATGGTACTGGTACTTTATTAAGGTAGGGGCATACTACATGTACCGGTATACCAGTACCAGTCCAGAACCTGGGAATGGAACTTATGGCAAGGAAATACAAGTAAGTCGAAGTTATAGTACTTGAACGTGTCAGACATAAGGTAGATAAGGTGAAATGATAACAGAAAACATTTTTATTGAAAAGCAAACAGTATTTATTATGCCTAAAAACAAGGTTATAATACATATTTATTTTTACAATACAATTATAGAAGTTAATTATATTTTTTACTATTACATTATGTGTATGATACAAGTTTTATTTACAATACTGTTACAAACAGAGTATATTTATACTAATACATATTTACATCAAATCTTAAATTATAAATTAATCTGTCACTTAGATGTCTGTCATGTCATTTCCAACATCCTCCACCCCCAGAAAAAGTGGACAGATACTAAACTATGTCTCACCTACTCCATCTTTGGTTCATTTTAGAATTTAATTTTTTATCCCAATTGTAAATTTTTTTTGGGCCCAAAATAATGAACAATAAGAAATAAAATTTTGACATGATCAAGACGTTTACCCTACTACTTGTATATAGACTTTTTAGCAAAATACAATACAAACTAAAATACATCATCCTCCTAACCCAAAAAATTGTGGATTTTTTTTTTATATTTCCAAGTTCGGAAACTCCTAGTAGTTTCAAATATATGAGACTTTCCACGTACTCTAAAGAACAATTCAAAACAAAATAGAAATTAAACATACACTTTCTTTTTGTGCCATAAATTAGGAAATTTTTTAATTTCCAATAGTATCTAAAATTGATAGTTCCTATCCTAAGTTTATTCTTTGAATTCATAATTTCTAACCCCAAACATTCTAAATTCACCTAACTTACTAACTCAATATCTAACTGTGCTACATTAACTGAATAACTGTCTATTTGATTATCTACATCTACATTTTCTTTTACTATCTCAACCTCAACGTCTGACTGATTTATTTTAATTAAATTAATATCTACTTGATAATCTATATCTAAATTCTTTTCTTCCAGATTTAATACTTCATTTTTCTTGTTAATGCCTAATTCTATATCTTCTATCGTCAGATCCATTCGGTTCCATTTTAAATTTCCTTCATTGTTTTCAAGCATTACTGACTTATCCAACTCTAAACCTACATTATTTAAATCAGCGTCTTTTTTATCTTGACATTCTGACTGAACATTCTTAGACTCTTTAATTTTATTACACCGACTTAAACTCGCTGTATCTTCCTCTAACTTACATACATTATTAATCTCATCACTATAACTCATAACTTCATCTTTAACATAACTGTTGACAATTGTATTATCTAACTTTCTTAGTTCTTCTATTTTATGTATCATTTTTATAACTTTTCCTCTGTACCTAAGCAAAATAAGTCCATTATCAAAAGAACTTGCGTTCTCATTCCGAATTTCATTAATTTCATCTTCTATTTCAAAAAGTTCATCATACAATTTTATAATTTCATCCTCCGTAATGTCCATGACGAATTTTCAATAATTTCGACATACAGTGCATATTTCCTTTCTTTTCTCTATTCTTCTCTTCAGATAATTGCAACAAAAATAATAATAATCCATTTTTCATAAAATCAATTACAAAACAACTAAACTGCACCTACAAAAAAACATAAATGTAACTTCTCAAAAATTACTTGAACGACTTTAATTCACCTTCTAACTCTGAACTTCAGCAGTACATAACTTCGTCACTACTATTTTTGATTTTAACTTATGTGACAACTATAACATAACTTTTTCTACTTAAAACTCCAAAATTTTACTCACTATTAAAACTTCTTTGAAAGTTGCAATTCTTTCCCGACGGTCGCCATATGTTACAAACAGAGTATATTTCATACTAATACATATTTACATCAAATCTTAAATTATAAATTAATCTGTCACTTAGATGTCTGTCATGTCATTTCCAACAAATACTATACCCCATTCACTACTGGGTAAATCTTGAAAGCTACGTATTTTTCAATAATTTATTTAAAACTACGTAGTAGATAAACTAATAAATAACACATTTAGTCTACATTTGTACAAATTGAAATAAATAGGCCAATGTATTAGTTATTCTATCCCTTATTTTAAAATTAAGGGATGACATATAAAGCTGTCAACATTTATAAATTAAGGAATAAAGTGTAATCATAATTTGCCAGGTATTTGAAATCACCATAATTTAAGACGATCCCGCGGGGAGTGGGGATAAAAATCACTGAAATGGAACTATCTCCGATTCTAAGTCAAATATCAAAATTTTAAGACGGTACTTCCCTTATAGTTTTTATTCTTCACATTTTAAGACCTGTTCCAGCCTTTTGGAACAAAAAATAGCGGCGCAATTTAAGATGTATATTTGTAAAAGTACTTCTCAAATTGCGCCACTATTTTTTTAATCCAAATGATCCTGAGTTTTTAAAGAAAATGAGTTTATCCGATAGTTTGTACAATACTACACTTGCACATGGGTCTTACTGATAGCTCTGTTGGTTAGAGTATCAGACAAAGGGACTAATACTACTTGAGGAAGTGTGGCAATATCCATTAGGTACCATAGGAGTACTTACTCCTACTCTAGGGAAACTAGAGGCTCCCTGTCATGTATTCAATTACTTATATTTATTAGTTTTGTTTATAATAGAGTGGTTAGGTTTGACAGTTGTCATAGTTACGAATGTGTTAATAAAATCAGTCTTATGTCTGACTTAGTTATAAACTAAATTTGTTTACACAATATAATTGTGCGAGAGACTCCTAGGAACTGTAACAAGCAAAATGCAATGCTACATCTGGGAACTGTTCCATCATTCGACATTCGTCATCATTGATGGCTCGACATAATGTCATGTCCCACTCTGTTTCGTTACGTCTAACTCATCAGGGCGCCGACAGAGCCCGAACTCACTCTGACCTTCAATTAATTCCGAAGAATATAATGTGAAGTACTTACCAGAGACGATGGAACAGTTCCCAGATGTAGCATTGCATTTTGCTTGTTACATTTCCTAGGTGTCTCTCGCACAATTATATTGTGTCAACTATTCATGTTTTGCAAAACTCGGTAGTATCAAATGATATACTAAATTTGTTTCTTAATTAAGTAAAAGTTTAAGTAGAGATTTAAGACTCCCGACTACTCTACAACCTCTATCGGTGCACAAATTTATAATGGACCCTACAAACTGATGCCTTTTTTTAGTGATATCACATTGAATTATTCTATAACACACAGATAATTAAAGAATAAATGCGATAGCTAATTGTTAAAACTTGTGTACTTTCAACTCATATCAATCTATCTCATCAATACATTAATAAAACTAAACTATCTCTAAATTGCCACTTTAAATTCAATTGTATGTAAGCATATTTAAATAAATTGAAACTATTTCTAACTACCCACAAAGTTTACTGTTATACATTGGAGGAAAATTTAGAAGTTCACCTAAAAAAAATTACTTAATTTAAAACACGATGGTTAAAACATCTGGGGAAGTCGCGCGTTCTTGCTTATTCTAGGCAAGAAAGCGCGACTGTTATATTACCCTGAGCAGTAGCGTCACATATTGTTGTTGTTTTTTTTAATTTCAGACAAAGAGCACTACAAAAAAGCATAAACCTAGGTTCAAATGAGTGCAAGCAATGATGTGTTGTGCAGTTTAGTGTATTAATCAAAAATAAAAAAAAATATTTCCATTATAATTAATACATACAGTAAATAATGTATGAAGACAAAAAAAATTAAAAATTAAATGTGACGTTACAGCCCAGGTTATTGAATATATACCAACGAAAACTTAAGCAAAAAAATTGATTTGATAAGCTAGCATTTGAAAAAAACTTCACCCGGCATGCGGGCCTCCTTGTCAGAATTATTTAACTTCCAATAGGGCACAACCTTCTCTTTAATTAATTAAAAAGGGCACAAGATCTCTATAATTAGAATGTATATTTTGCAATTTGTTGAGTTGTTAAAGGGGATTCTCTAAATTAATATAATAGCAATACAAATGGAATTAAAGTAATTAAATAAATATATGTTACACAAATTAATGTTACAGTTTTCTCTGTATATCTAAATAGATATCTAGTCATAATTATCTTAATCCTAATACAGCAGAGCAACAGTCCTCCGTGGATTAACTGGAAGATATGATTTAATACTCAAATAGAAAGTTTCTACACGAACAACTTGAGTAAACTCGACATCTGAAAACTCTTAATCACCTTATTAATGTAAATATCCTTTATTATCTTATATTATCGGTGAAATTATGTTTAATCACCCTTACACAGAAGTGACTTCTGCACATGGCTGCTGCTTCGCGGATCCTCGGCGGACTCAAATGTCTCTGAGCGGGCCTTGTGTGTTGGTTGTTGCTTAGTATTTTTACTTTTTCATATTTATACCGTAGATATATTATGGGGAAATTATTTTGTCTGCACTAATAAACCCGAAACTGAGGTTACACCGGAATCATCCTTCATATTTATATATATATATATATATATAATATATATATATATATATATATATATATATATTATATATAAATATATATATAAATACATATAGCACATTTATTTTGCATATAAGAGGAATTGTCGACTCACATGTGTAAATAAACCTGCTCATACTCTACTTTCGATTCATGTAATATGGAAAGTAAAAGTTTATCACGTGGTCATGTTTGTCTACAAATATAAATGAAGTTATTCATGTATAACATTTAGTTTATGTTGTTTAAAGGAGAGAGATACAATAGTATAATTATTATAGAATATTGAACATGTAATTAACATGTTAATATTGTAATTATTATACAATGAACATGTTTCAAATCTCTCAAAGTATTCTTTAATAAGGTTGTAATCATTTCTGTAAAAGATATACAGAGTGGAGTTCAAGATATACGGAGTGGAGTTCAAGATATACAGAGTGGAGTTCAAGACATACAGAGTGGAGTACAGGATATACATAGTGGAGTAAAAGTTTTCACTCACTTTAATTTCAAATCATTAATCATCATTAATCAAATTTTTAATTTTAGTGGTTAAAATCTCTGTAATAGAGATTTCATTTAAGTCTTATCGGGATCTATTCAAAAATAATATGGGTTTAGTGCAAGACAACATTTTAAGTGCTAACAAGATGGAATCTCATTGAAGAATCTTAACTTATCTCTACACTTGGACGACTCATAGGTCGTAATGAACATATTTTATGTCTCATAGAAATTCGTTCTCAAATAACAATAGGAGGCTAGTATTCTTATAGCGTGGTTAGAATGAACACAATTTACGTGTCATCAAGATCTGTTAGAAAATAATAATAGGGGTAGGTATAAAAAATATTCAGTATACTAACAGGTTAAATTTATCGATTATATAAATGTAATCGATGAATCTTGATTTAATAATTTTAAATTTGAACTACTGATTAATTACAATGAACACCATTTACGTCTCAAATAATATAAATAGTAATATTTATACATCTCAATTATATATATTTTGTATTCTAAAATAATTGGCGTCGTGTAAACCAAATTTTGAGTGCTTACAGCTCTGAATCGCATTGACGGAGCATGACTAAACTTTTAGCTACTACTCATATGTCAGAATAGACGAGCTCTGCACTTATCGAGATCTGCTCCTAAAATTATAGGTTATAGATAGAGTTAAATACCATTCTTATTACAGCAATTGTTGATTATAGCCGGAATCTACTTGATGAATCATGACTATATTATGACGATATTATTTATTTATACTACATTTTTAATTAACTTTTATAATACAGGATTTTCTATAAAAAATTACTTAATGTACCTATAAGACAAAATAGTAATCTTTTAAGTCTCATCGAGATCCGTTTTAAAATAAAAGAGGTTTATCTCCAGACGGAGTATAGTGTAAAGTTTATTAACTAGTTTTTTGGGAGTAAAGAAGCACATTTCACTCTCAAGGAAGAAAAACTTACTTTTTACTCCCAAGGGAGTGAAAAGTAAGTTTTTCTCCCTTGGGAGTAAAAAGTGTTTCCTATCATTGGGTTATTAGAGCCAATTATACCAATTTTTTAGGGGAGTGGTATTCTTTAAATTTATACAGGTGACTGATCAATTTTTTGTAATTTTTCCGGGGGTGGCACCCCCAAAATTTATAAGGGGGACCCGATAAAATTTTTTATTGGCTCAAAATCCGTATCAGGTCAAAAGAAGTAGTTTGGAGCAATAAAAAAAATTGTTGATTTTTTTGAGGGGAAGCATCCCCAACATTTATAAGGGGGTCCGACCCAAAAAAATAAGAATAAAGTATAACAAAACATGTTAAAATAAAATCAACGTCTGGAGATAAAATCTTATATGCATCTTGGGAGTAAAATACTATTTTCCCCCTCGCAAATACCTCCCTCGGCTTCGCCTCTGGAGTTAATATTCATATTTCCGTCTGCTTTGCCTCAGGAATTAAAAACATAAATCTCTCGGCTTCGCCTCGGGAGTTGAATACTTTTGTTCCTTCGGCTTACGCCTTAGGAACAAACTAACTGCTCAGGGAAATAAAAGCATTCTTTACTCCCTTGGTGCATAAATAACTATTAGTGTAACACATATAATAGTAACCTTATTTGTTTAATTGAGGTCCTTCCTTAAATAAAGTGAGTTTAATAATTAGGCTACTACACTTCAATAATAAATGATATAATTTTTATAGTAAATAAATCAGTAACTTTTAGTAAAAGTGGTTCATTTTACCTATGAACCAGTGTTTTGCATGCCATATAATTGTTTTAGAAAGCTATAAAAATACATTTGCATGTAATTAATCAAAAAATATTTGTTATATATATAGAAAATAATATCCTCATAATTAACGCAACGGTGTTGATATGCAGTTAGTTAAGTAATTTTAAGTTTTTGAATTTTGCCTAAGAATTATTCAATTTATTGTCTATTTTGTTAAAAATATGTATTCTCAGTGTAAGTCAAAACAAATGATTTAAGATTTCAGTTTTTATTGTCAATTTATCGAGGCAAGGAACTTGCCAAGCAATTATAAAGCACAGCTTGACAATTGCCGAATACACAAAAACATCTTAAACTAAGCATTTTCTTGCTGTTACAGCTGTTTTTTAACAAAAACACCACATGAAAAAAACAACATCTTTTTTTGCAGTCCTTAAAGATTTAAACAAATCATTTTTGAGGAATAAACTATTTACCGAGGGAAGCTTGGTATCACTGCTAGTATTAAATAAAAGTTGATTCAAGTAATAGAACAGTTGGTGTCTGTAAGAATGAATAAATTATGTAAATTTTGTGTTAGGAATCCCCTAAATTTGGGATGTAGTCGGCATTTCTATGAAAACATGAATATATTTATGTGTGTCAAAATATATGTACAATATGACATAAGAATATAATGTCATGAGTATATCAGAGAGGCGTAATCTGAATAAAAAGAGTTTGTGAAAACTTATTTATGTCCTTTAACCTCCTTAAAGAAATATGCATACGCACAGGGTGTCCCAGGTTGTGTTGCCAATAGATGAAACAGATCAACAATTTTATTTTCCCATAGGAAATTTTTCTCCTTGAAGTTCCTTCCCTCCTTTATTATTTTTTTAAATTTCAATCTAGAGTAAACTATATATATAATTTAAATTTTTTGAAGACTGCAGTTCTTTATAAATAATATAAAGCACTTTATATTTATAAAGGACTAGAGTCTTCAAAAAATTTAAATTATATATACCTTTAGAAACTAATTATATATATCATTAAACGTAGAAATGTTCCCTTTCAGCGTACTTCCTTTAGAAAATATGCTAATGAAGCGGGTGGCATGGCGAAAGTCGGACCCAGGAGTGTGTCAGAAATTTGTTTCAGAGGTCCATTATAACAAAAACATATGTTTCGCGAAATTTCGTTCAATTTTATTGTACCTATGATGTTTACGTCATTAACCCAGTTTTCTGAATCAGCAAAAGTTTAGAAAGACAGTGGAATTTTTAGCCGGGGGTAATTTTTTTGTTGTTGTTTGGGGCTCTGAATTGAACGAATTTCTGAACGCGAAGTCGATATGACTGCTGGAAATGACACAGCCTAAAATACGCATAGTAAAGTGATTGAGTGGGGGTGTAATTTTTTATAGGTTTGGGGCTGTGAGTCTTATGAAACCGGCCCGAAGACGTATCGACCTCTTAAAGTAACAAAAAGTGAAAAAACGGTGGTAAGTAACTGAAAACCTAAAAAAACGGTAGGTAAACAATGAATTTTGAAAATAATGTTGTTTTCTATGTTTTAGAGCGATGAGTTGAATGACAACAGTCCGGAGCTGATACGAGTGCTCAAAGTTCCCAGCTTCCAGGTTAGAAATCTGGTAACAATCCACTTTGCCGGGTGAACAATCCACTTTTTGCTTACGTTTCTGATTTATGATTTATAATATGTGCAGTAACGATACAACTTAAAAATCAATTTTCTTTCATTTTTACGAGTACCTGACATCGCACAGGCTTGGAGCCACGGCCCTTTCAAAGGACGGCACGTGAAAGGATATCCATCCTTTTTATGAGAATCCTAGAGGCCTTGACCGGGATCTTAGCCGGGCTGTCTGGGTGGCAGGCGCGCGAGCAAACCAGTTTACCTATAAGTGTATTTTTATTCTAGTATAGTAGTGTAAGTCAAAATTTAGTAATTGTTCACTGCAAGCTTAATAGGAATATAGTGCGTAGGTACAAATGAATTCCAATTCGGGTAATTTCCGCTATGTACCTTGTTACGTCGCTAAAACACTCATATCCTACAACACAAGAAATATGTTGGAAGGGTACATCTTATACAGGGTACATCATTTTATCCAGGGTATATTTTATCCGGAGTACATTTTATCTGCAATTTTAAGCTTAGTGAGTCTTATTTATTATTTATTCTAGTCAATTTATGTTTTGCACTTTCAATTCTTTGTTTTGTAAGGTTTATCTTAGTAGTTTTAGCTTAAGCCTGAAGATGTTCATAATGATGGATGATATAACATTGCTTATATTATAATGGTCTTGATATTAGCTTTCATTTTAAGCATAAGAGTAAATAAAAATAAAATAATATATGTAAAATGATGTATAATTATTGTAAAACTGTAAGAAATACTGTGTAAGAATTAAATAAAGATATTACTAATTAATTTTAGAACCAAAGTCGGTATTTTTAAAATTGTATGAGTTCTATGAACTTAAAATTGAGTCTAAGGAAAAATTTCATAGGAGGTGTTTTGCATTCCTTTAAAGTCATTATATGAGGGTTACAAATTTCTGAAGAGGCGATTTGTAACCCTCGAAAGCCCTTTTTAGAGTATATGAGGGTATAGAGTATTTGCATAGAAGCGGTTCGTTACCTCCCAAAAACCTTATATGAGGGTTACAAATTACTTAGGAGGCAATTTGTAACTCTCATATGCCTTTATATGAGTTCATATGAGGGTTTAAAATGTCTTAGGAGGCAATGTGTAACCCTCATAAGAACTTATACCAGGCCTCTAAGGCTGAATAACGTTCATTGGGAATAGTTATTGAAAATACCCAAGACCATTATATTAGTTTTATATAGAACTTTTCACAGCTAAATTACAATAATAAATTTTTTATAACAATTAAGGAGTCACCATTAGTGTAGTTTATAATTAGTGTAGTGGTTAGGATACGTGGCCAATACTCAGAATGAATGGACTTTAAACTCCTGAGTTTATTTAGTCATAGATTCAATCCCAGCTCTGGCCTCTGGGATTTTTATTAGAGGGATAAAAAATAGTCCTTTAGAAGGGACGTGATGCCGGTGGTCTCGAGCCTGTGCGTTGTCAGGTACTCGTTAAACATCCCTTACCCTAAATGAAACTGGGTATAGGCAATGTTAGGACCCTCATAGTAGATTCATTGTAATACTAGTGTGTCTGCCTTGTAGTTTAAAGTGTATGAGGTTGGGTTAACAGCGAGGGCACGTGT
This sequence comes from Microvelia longipes, assembly GCA_018340805.1. Lineage (NCBI taxonomy): Eukaryota > Metazoa > Arthropoda > Insecta > Hemiptera > Veliidae > Microvelia > Microvelia longipes. The sequence goes on along the minus strand of JACMZG010000008.1, from coordinate 78,417,116 downwards.
TGTCCTAGTTTTCACTAGACTATATGAGTCAGTGAAAATATATATAGTTGCTTGAAAAAAGCATGAGAGGAACCATAGAAATTCATGCTCTTCTGTCTAGATTAGATGAAAATATACCTACACTTGAAATTAAAAGAGTAGAACACTATCTTAGGGAGCTGGCAAAAAGGGCCCAACAACGTGGCCTACTTGCCTGGTAGTTACTACTACTCCCCCCCCCCCATATTACTACTGGCTAATAATTAGGAAATTACGACTACCCTAAATTAGGACTCCCATAATAGGTTCACCGAGAAAGCGATCACCGTGTATTGTGCAATTCTTCACTTTCTATGTGTTAATGTATAATTTTATAAAGCTTTATTATCACAGTGGGACTTTAGAGTCCATCTTTTATATTGTTAGGCCAGTCTCAGTCCTTTCTGTTTTTTTCTTTGACTTATATAAGTTTTAATTGTTTCATTACCTGTTTTGCCTCTTAGTCATTTTAATGATATTTTATCTTTTTTGTCATCATTATACTTTTGTTTGTGGTTTTTTCCTATTAAGTTTATTTTTTAGCCAAAAACATCTTCATTTCAACGGACTTTAAAGTATTTTCTTTTTAGAGTGTATTGTTCACTTAGATATGAAAAGCCTTCTTAAAAAGCACGACTTCGTGTAAGTATTACGGCAAAAGTCGTGCGTTTTTTTGCTTTGCTAATAACTTTTTATTTAAGCTAAAGAGAAATTCTTAGTAACTGTCAACTCCCTCAAACTTACCCACACACAACTTGCAAGTATGTTCACACACATGTTAGTAAAACTCTAAGTCCTTTCATAATTTTCTTTAGAATCAAGTAAAAACACAAGTTATAAAGTCCATTAGTGGTGATGAAACCAACTTTCTTAACACTACTCAATGAAATTGTACTCCTTGATGTATCATTAATTAAAGATTGTTATCAACTTTTCATAAATCATTAAGATATTTAAAAATTTGGGCACAAGATTGCCCTGAAACTTTTTTCACGACTCTGGAATCGCAACGCAAATCTTATCTTTTATATCATTCATCATTTGATACTATCGAGTTCTGAAAAACCTATATAGTTGACACAATATACTTGTTCAAGAGACACCAAAGAATCAAACTTGAATCAAAATTCTACATCTAGGAACTGGAACTGTCATCATTCCATCAAGAACTGTCCCATCATTCCATCTAGGAACTGGTGTTCCATCATCTCCATCTAAACTGTCCATCATTCCATCTAGAACTGTTCCATCATTCCATCTAGGAACTGTTCCATCATTCCATCTAGGAACTGTTCCATCATTCCATCTAGGAACTGTTCCATCATTCCATCTAGGAACTGTTCCATCATTCCATCATTCCATCTAGGAACTGTTCCATCATCCATCTAGGAACTGTTCATCATTCCATCTAGGAACTGTTCCATCATTCCATCGTGTTCCATCATTCCATCTAGGAACTGTTCCATCATTTCGTTCCGTTCCGTCAATATCGATGGCTCGCCATTATCCAATGTCCCATTCTGAATTGTTACGTCGAAACCATTACGTCACCGAGCCGACAGAACCTGAACTCTTTTTCTCTTCACATAAAATTACGAAGAATGTAATGTGAATAATACCAGAGACGAGATATGCTCTCTTACCACCATCACCCTTTATTTATTAGTATTTTAAACTCTTTATATTTTTTTATTTCTCGTAAACAGTTGTTATTCTGGGTTGAAAATAGTATTTTTTTGTTTCTTTTGTTATTTGTTCTTTTAAGGTTTTATTAATTATTTCCCGAATTTTTTTAGTTTTATTTTTAGCTTTTTTAATTTTGTTATCAATAAATTTACGTTTTGCTTCATTTATCGCGTTTAAATATTTAAAATTATTTTTTTACATTTTCCTTTTAAAATAAATGCCTTTGTTGATAGGATTTAAACATTCATTTAATTGTTTTAAATTAAGGTACTGTTCCTGTAACTCTTTAAGTTCAGGAATGAACCAAGCCCGAAAGATCTTTCTTTTACTAAACGGTTTAGTTGAAAGAGGAAGAAAAGCATCGATATGAAGTTGTAGAGTATTAGCAAACATATTAAACTTATCATTTAAGTCATATAAAGAGGACCCCAACTAATGTGACTTAAAGAATTTTTGCAAAAAACCTATATCACTCTCAATGATTTTTCGATACGAAAAATTATAACGATTTGATTGGTGAAACTTATTGAATTTATTAATAGTTAGAGACTGGGCTTTGTGGTCGCTTAAATCTAAGTCTATAACTGAAGAAGAAAACCAGTCGTCGTGTAAGTTAGTAAGTATGTTGTCAATACAACTAGCTGAATTACTGTTCAAGTCGTGTCGGGTCGATTCGTTAATTAAAATTTTCAAATTATGTTGTTTTAATAAATTTCTAAACAATTTAGCATGATTTGAATTATTTAATACATCAATATTAAAATACCCTGTAATAACAAGAGGAAGGGAATAATTTAAAAGTTGAACAAACAAAATATCTAGTTTATCAAGAAAAATATTAAAACTACTATCTAATGGTGATCTGTAAATACAGCATATAATTAATTTTAAATTATTAACTAAGACAGCACAACATTCTAAAATTCTTTGATTCGACATTTCTTTCATTCAATTCGTTAAATATTAAGTTTGTTTTTAAGAAATTAGCGACTCCTCCACAGGTCATATTTGATTACAAAACAACTACCAAGCTCGAAACCTTCAAGAAATGTCTATCACTCGAAAAAAATCTCGGTAGTGTATGATTAGCACGTGCGCCTGCCACCCAGACAGTCCGGGTTCGATCCCGGTAGAGGCCTCCAGGATTTTTATGTGAGGGATAGAAATCCTTTGTCGTGCCGGCCTTCGAAAGGGACTTTAAGCCTGTGGTTCCGAGCCTGTGCGATGTCAGGTACTCGTAAAAATTAAAGAATATTGAGTATTAAGTCCTAATGTTACTGCACGTGTTATAAATCATATATCGGAAAAGTAAGCAAAAAGTGGATTGTTGACTCATAAGAGAATTAGCAAAGGAGGCTCAACAACGTGGCCTACTTTTTAAGTGATCTCACCTTTCCCTAGTTACTATCACTATAATATATATATATATATATAATATATATATATATATATATATATATATATATATATATATATATATATATATATATATATATATATATATATATAATATATAAAAACGATCTGGATGAAATTTTAAACTTAGACTACTCATCTATTCATATATTAGAAGGAGTCATAAACAATGTCAGATCTTAATTTGGGCTAAAATAACAGTAGGGCATAAGTGTAAAAATATTTTTTTGAGTATATTTACTATATACATGAATATACTTGAAAGATCATTACGGAAATTTTACTTCAGACTTCATTTATGTCTGAATGACCACCTTTACAGTCTCATTCGGAATCGTGAAAAAAATATGTGTTTTGTGTAGAAATTTTTTTGTGATAATAGAAAAGTATGAGTGCTTACTAATTGAAATTTAGTTTATGGATATTGACTAAACTCTACACCTAGTTCTTAATTATAAAACATTTTATGTCTTATCAAAATTCGTTCACAAATAACAATTGGGGATTAGTGTAAATAATAAGTTTCAAATGCTTACTCTGTTCCGTTCTAAAATAATTCCGGTCAGAATAGACACGTTCTATCCTTTTTGAGACCTTTTCCTAACCAGCAAAGGGTATAGTGTTAAATGACATAATTATTGATAACAGCTCGGAATCTACTTAACAAATTGTGACTATGTAGATAATAATACTATTACTAATTACTAATTACTAAGTACTTTAAACTTAAAGTACAAATAGAGCAAAATAGAATAGTCATGTTTTGAGCCTCGTTGAGGTCCATTTTTAAAAAAAAGGGTTTAGAGGGATACTCCCTGCTTTTTGTTCTTTGAAGTCTTAAAAGGACTTTTTTTGACAAAAAAAAAAAAAAAAAATATATATATATATATATATATATATATATATATATATATATATATATATATATATATATATATTCTTGTTTAGGTACTTAACTAATTATACTAGGATAATACTACTATACTACTTATTAAGATACTAGGTATAATAAAATAAATACATATTATGAATTTAATATGTTTATTTTAAAACTTACTTTAAAAAACTTTGCAAGAAGGCAGAAAAGTCAAATTACGCGACTTGACCAGATGTTTTCAATTACCTGTTAAAGTCTAAAACTACTTAAATAATGCCTTGTTTAATGCTACTTTAGCAACATTTTAAAACACAAAAACTTTATCAACTACTTTATAAAGTTTTATGACTTAAATTTAACTTAACACTAAGTACAGCCGTAGTTTGCTTTAAACGATAAATATAGTGCTTTAGGTAAACTTTATCTTAACGGTACTTGAAAGGCAAATACGAAATTCTTTTTCTTAAATATTTTTAAGAAGAATTATTATTAAATGTTTTTAATAAGAACAAAAGATGAAAAAATGTAATATTTAAAATTTAATTTTTTATTAAATTGTATATGTTTCACTGTGGTCATAAATGTATGAATATGTATATATCGGTTGATATATATATTTCAGAGTAAGGGTTTCGTTTATCAGGTAAAGAGGTCGGGCTCAAGAGATGCTTCTACATCGAGGCAACTATTAACAGTTTTAAACTTTGGACTAATTCTGCAAATTATGTTTTAATAAGTCAACATTTTCTTTACAGATTATTGTTAAGTATTTTAAATGAAGGAGCAATTCAGACTAAAACATGCATTGAGTGAGGCCTTACGGGAAGGTAAGCCGTTATATTTATCATATTAATAATAATAAAAGCAATATTTTTAAATATTAAATGTCATGCTTGTTATACAATATAATAAAAATAATACTGCCCGCTTAATTATCCCTTGTGGTCCATCAGAGATAACCCCTGCGGGAACCACCTCAGGAAGTAGAGGAACCGTTACGCTCAATGTGCATTCTAAAGTCGCCAATACTTTATTTAGTCAATAAACTGAGATCGTAACATGGAAATCGAATCCCAGACCTTTGTGTGGGGTTAAAGGTCAGTTTAAAAATTAATGCTCTTAAGACCTTTACCACGGAGGCAGCTGCTGGTTATATATATATATATATATATATATATATATATATATATATATATATATATATATATATATATATTATATATATATATATTATATATATATATATATATATATATATATATAGTGATAGTAATTAGGGAAAGGTGAGATCACTTAAAAAGTAGGCCACGTTGTTGAGCCTCCTTTGCTTCGGACTTATTCGGAGCCAGCTTCGGACTTATTCGCTCGCCTTCAGAATGTACGTTCGAATGTGTCGGTTGGTTCCTAAGGCGATAGGCGATGGAACTAAATGAGTTAAAAAATTGATCGGTTTTGCTTATTAATTTAAAGGAACTAGCTATAAACACGATTAAATATAATACCCCGCCCTATTAGGATATAGGGGCTCTTACCTTAAGTATAGGAAACACTCTTCACAACCATGGGAGAAAATGTTACTAAGAGTAAGAAAATTCCTAAGGGAGTGAAAAGTCACATTTTACTCCCAAGAAGTGAAAAGTCACATTTTACTCCAAGGAAGTGAAAAGTCACATTTTACTCCCAAGGAAGTGAAAAATCTCATTTTACTCCTAAGGAAGTGAAATGTCACATTATACTCCTAAGGAAGTGAAAAGTTACTTTTTCTCTCTTAGAAGAGAAAAATAATTCTTTGCTTCTTTAAAAATAGTCAGTAAACTCCAAAATTACTGATACTGTTGATGACTCTACAAATTTCGAAATAGATATCATCTCCCGTGTAGCACAACTCAATTTCTATTTTTTTTGCTCTCAGGCAGAATAATAAAAATCACTCATAACGTCATAAAAATGCCGGAAACCGATATAATTATCCGTTTCCGGCTAATGATTATGAATTAATTAATTATGATGAAAACTCAGTTTGAGATTTTTAGGGTGACGCAATACTTTTCCTTGTACCTACGTTAGTGAGAGAGGAAAAGTAAAAAGATTACAAAGGATTAATTAAAAAGTTTAAAATTTCATATCTGTATACACCAAACTGCGAGTCAGGATTTTTAATTGCTGAGTAATATTCCTTTGAAAGGATAATTCTATTTCATCGAAATAATTCATATCATTAATATTAAATTACGGTTATTATAAGGTAACTACGGTTCATAAAAAAAGGTAAAACGCAGTAAAATTTCATTACTTTTTAAAACTTACAGTGTTTTATTGACGGAAAATAATGCTGCTCCATTTTCTATTTACTTCTTCTGATTTAAAATGGTAATAAGGGCGGATGTATACTTTTAAATTACTGGTTAAGGGAAAATCAGACCAACACTAAAAATTGGAAAAGGAATTTAGACCGACTTTAATCGGACAAGCTTGACTCGTGTACACACACACACACACATTTATATATATATATATATATATATATATATATATATAAACTCGACAACTTTGCTACATAACCAGCGTTTGGCACCTTTTTTTTATTATAACCAAAGGGAACGCAAGTTTGTTCCTTTTTCTCTAACCCATACAACTTCCATGGGGTCCGAAATGTTCCTTAATCCGTCATCCCCTTTATTAAAGATCCCTGAGTTTAATTATTAAATATACTAAGTTTTATTTGAATATGGTTTAGTATATTCACGTTTGGTGTTGGATCAATAAGGTTAATCAGCGTCGAGCAAGGTGATCCCTTGCAATTACAACGGATGTTTCAATAAGGTTAAGCAGAATCGAGGAAGGTGATCCCTTGCAATAAACAGATATTTCAATAAGGTTAAACAGCGTCGAGCAAGGTGATCCCTTGCAATAACAACGGATGTTTCAATAAGGTTAAGCAGCATCGAGGAAGGTGATCCCTTGCAATAACAACAGATATTTCAATAAGGTTAAACAGCGTCGAGCAAGGTGATCCCTTGCAATAACAACGGATGTTTCAATAAGGTTAAGCAGAATCGAGCAAGGTGATCTCTTGCAATTACAACGGATGTTTCAATAAGGTTAAACAGCGTCGAGCAAGGTGATCCCTTTCAATTACACACGGATGTTTTCAATAAGGTTAAACAGCGTCGAGCCAAGGTGACCCTTGGAATAACAAACGGATGTTTTCATTAAGGTTAAGCAGCGTCGAGCAAGGTGATCCCTTGGAATAACAACGGATGTTTCATTAAGGTTAAGCAGCGTCGAGGAAGGTGATCCCTTGCAATAACAACAGATATTTCAATAAGGTTAAACAGCGTCGAGCAAGGTGATCCCTTGCAATAACAACGGATGTTTCAATAAGGTTAAGCAGAATCGAGCAAGGTGATCTCTTGCAATTACAACGGATGTTTCAATAAGGTTACAGTGTCGAGCAGGTGATGCAATTACAACGGATGTTTCAATAAGGTTAATCAGAATCGAGCAAGGTGATCTCTGCAATTACAACGGATGTTCAATAAGGTTAAGCAGTGTCGAGCAAGGTGATCTCTTGCAATTACAACAGATGTTTCAATAAGGTTAAGCAGCGTCGAGCAAGGTGATCCCTTGGAATTACAACGGATGTTTCAATAAGGTTAAGCAGCGTCGAGCAAGGTGATCTCTTGCAATTACAAACAGGATGTTTCAAATAGGTTAAGCAGATTCGAGCAAGGTGATCTCGAATTACAATGTTTCAAACAGCGTCGACAAGGTGATCTCTTGCAATTTCTCGAGCAAGGTGATAATTACAACAGATGTTTCAATGAGGTTAAGCAGCGTCGAGCAAGGTGATCCCTTGCAATTACAACGGATGTTTCAATAAGGTTAAGCAGAATCGAGCAAGGTGATCTCTTGCAATTACAACAGATGTTTCAATGAGGTTAAGCAGCGTCGAGCAAGGTGATCCCTTGCAATTACAACGGATGTTTCAATAAGGTTAAACAGCGTCGAGCAAGGTGACCCCTTGGAATAACAACGGATGTTTCAATAAGGTTAAGCAGCGTCGAGCAAGGTGACCCCTTGGAATAACAACGGATGTTTCATTAAGGTTAAGCAGCGTCGAGCAAGGTGACCCCTTGGAATAACAACGAATGTTTCATTAAGGTTAAGCAGCGTCGAGCAAGGTGATCCCTTGGAATAACAACGGATGTTTCATTAAGGTTAAGCAGCGTCGAGCAAGGTGATCCCTTGGAATAACAACGGATGTTTTATTAGGGTTAAGCAGCGTCGAGCAAGGTGATCCTTTGGAATTACAACGGATGTTTCATTAGGGTTAAGCAGCGTCGAGCAAGGTTACCCCTTGGAAGAACAACGGATGTTTCATTAGGGTTAAGCAGCGTCGAGCAAGGTTACCCCTTAGAATAACAACGGATGTTTAATTGTCCGAGGACGAATGATGTGAGTCTAAAGACGTACTGCAATATAAATTTGGTGACTTCATATAATGATGAGCGAAGCGATTTCTTAGTAAACATGTCGGTGCGTATCGAATCCGATATGACGCGGAAAAGTCTTGAGGGTCCCCGTACATGATTTGTTTTACATTGGGAAGGTATGATAGGTTTCTTCCTTATTATTTGGTTCCTTGGGTTGGAACTAAATCTTACTTCGTTAAAGAACTTGGGAGTAACCAACTATCTGAAGAATGAAGAAGTATCCTTATACTTGTATGTTAATTCGGTAAAATAATTAGCTAAGTTTATTCTTCAAAGTAATTAAAAATTGTAACAAGATATAACTAACAAAAACAAAATATATTTAATTTTAACTTTTTTAAACAAAAAAAAAACAGTGCAACAAATTTGAAATTTAAGATGGAGGAAGGAATTAAGCATATAAAGTATTTAAATACTTAAGGCTTTCTCCATTTTCTGCGTCGTTAAATTACAAGTTTTTCCTTAAATTGAGGGGTTCAGTGTTAAAGTGGACCAAGTCCATTTTTTTAAAAAAATGAGATAGAGGTGTTTTCATGTAGGAGAATATGTATATTTTATCAGTGTGAGGTTGTTATGTGTATTGGCTACATGGGGTACCAATAAATCGCCATAGTCTCTTTGCGCACTGAAATATTTCTAAATTGTTTCAGGGTTAAAAGGGGCTAAAATGTCTTTTATGACAAATCAAGTTTGATGGACTTGGTCCACTTTAACACTGAACCCCTCAATTATTAACCGGTTTAAAATAGATAGATTTAACTGAAGCATATCACCGGAAAGTGTTACGTAGTTACTTAGTTTTCAGGGAAGGTGCGTGGGTTTATTATTTTACAAAATACAAGTGTAATACTGAAGAGTAGGCGGACCGTCCCCTTGGTTAAAAAATCCACCCCCGATCTAAACGATTAAAAAATTCGAACAAAAACAGGTTTAACTAAAATACAAAGTCATAGATTTTAATCTTACCATGAATTTGTTTCCAAGAAAATTAAATTGTAAAATAAAACGGGTACGCGGTACATTAAAAATATTCCTCACTATATCGGATTCTTTACGCTCGTCCTCACTAATGCAGACTTATCCTCTCGCACTTATTTCTCACTAATCCTATCGCACTAATTCTTCACCTATCCTCTCCCTCTAATTCCTCACTAAACCTCTCGCATTAGTTCCTCACCTATCCTCTCCCTCTAATTCCTCACTAAACCTCTCGCACTAGTTCCTCACTAATCCTCTCGCACTAATTCCTCACTAATCCTCTCGCACTAATTTCTCACTAATCCTCTCGCACTAATTCCTCACTAATCCTCTCGCACTAATTCCTCACTAATACTCTCGCACTAATTCCTCCCTAATCCTCTCGCACTTATGCCTCAATAATCCTCTCGCACGTCCTCAGAATATGGAACACATTAATATATTGTGCAGATTGTATTTAAACTCGCTTCGTTTGTCCATAGATAGTAAAAACATCATCTTTATTTCCTAGGGGTCACCCATCCAGGAATTGATCTCGCTCAATTCTGAATAATATTAGAGATTCAACTAAAACCTTAAATATTGTAGCTGTATTGTAATCATTAAGTGTATTACTTAAATCGATAAAATTGTAATTATATTTTAACTCCCTAACTTAAATTTAAAAATACGCTGAGAGCTACAATGACAGTCACGTTTATAAACACACATACACAAACTCAAACACACACTCAAATCTGTATTTTATACTTCATAAGAAAAAGCTGTCAAGATAGAAACTAAGGAGTTACAGCTTTAGTAGGGCGTGGATATTTAAATTGTGCTTTTCTTTTAATTAAGATTATAGTAGGTAAAAGTGTGTACATAGACTTATACCAAATTGCAACTTAATTAGACTATTTTCTATTATTTTCTACCGATGTTTACAATTTTTTGAAAATGTACAGAACTCGTAGGATAAATAATAAACTTATACTGATTATGAAATAAGACTTCGCACATAGCTTAGTCTTATACATTGCTACTACATAAGTGCCTAATCTCAATCCGATCGCATCATTTTCTGCGGTTTATGACATTTCAATATTTTAGCTCTGAATCATTATTGCGAGATAATAAAGTCGTAAAAAATTAATTTCCGAATAGCACAACTACACATATAGACTGAATTTTGTACAAAGTTTCATCTCGAGGATAATTACACAGGGAGCTACGATGATAACTTAGGAGGGCTAAAAAACGCCTGAAAAGGATAATTTTGATGACATCCCGGTTTTAGATTTTTCGCAAACACAATACTTTCCTATGTACTTACGGTATAAATGAGGAAAAGTAAAAATTAACAAGGTTAGATTAATGTGTTTGATTTATATTTTAATTTTTCATTTATTAAGTCCTTGTCGCTATGGCAACATCTTTGATTTTATAATTAATTGGTCGTGTTACAATTCATTCAGTGCTGTGAGCTGTTTTGTTTATCGTTTTGCTAGAGTTCAGTAAATTTCCAATGAAAATTACGCCATTGTAAATTTTAAACAAATGAAAAACAACCAGTTTATAAAAATTGATCTTTTACTTCACTCAATAAATTTCCCTCTTTTCATTAAATCTTCACAAAAACCTAGTTTTTTTTAAAAAAAATTCAAAACTTGAGGAAGGAAATAAGGAGTAGGGGATGAAGTTTTCAGATTCCGGTCAGGGAAACAATAGCCCTAAGGAAAATCTCCCCCCAGCTCAGTAGGATGTAGAACTGAAACCCCCTGAGCACTGTAGGATTGTTTGAGTCCCATTCAAAACTGTTAGCTATTCATCTGAGGTAAAAGTTATGGTTTCTGTTTTTCGTCTCGTCTTTTATCTCAGATTTTCTAATTCTGGCTTTCGCAGTCACGTGTTTTCCTGTTAGCGTTCTTCCTCTTGCGCACTCATTTTTTTACTAAGCTATTCTTCTCAAATTTTACCATTTTAGTTTCCTCACTCTTTTATTAATTTATTCTTTTCATTTTCTTTCTTCATTGCTCTCAAAATGTGACAGCTTTTTAATTTTATCCTCTTTTTATTTTGTATTACTCTTTATGAAAATGTGAACTTATTTTTTTTAAGTGTATCTTTTTTTTCTGTAGAAATCTTTATCTCAATGTTTTTGTTTTTCATACAGACTGTTTTTCATTACTATGAGGCATATAATAAGTAATTCCTTGGCTGGTATTACTTATTCCTATTATGTAAATGTATCCCCTTTTGTGTGTAATTTTTACACATTTTCCAGGGCATAAAAATAGCTTTTTTTATTTTCTCTTTCCCTTATGAATTTGATACAAATATAATAACATTATTTTTTATATGTTGAGAGGAAATTTTTAATCTTTATATGTTTATTTACGTTACGAATCGTAAAAATTTCTATTTCCATTATGTACTTAGTCTAACGAAATTTGCAGGCAGTTAAATAGTCATAGTATATTTTGTTTATGACTAGTTGTGCTACCCGGAAAAATATGCCATCATAAACCGGCAATAGTTACTCATTAACAAAATTCTAAAACGTCGAAAAAAGTTCTATCAATTTAAAGTTTAAAGTAGTTAAATTTATATCAAATAGCATGTATAAGTTTTTTTTAAAAACGTAGAAAATAAAAAATTTATTTGGAATTTAGTAAAATTAAGTGTATCAATTTATGTAACAATAAGTATAATAAGTTTTATTTCAATATCGCCTGTATATCACCGGTTTATTGGATCACAAATGTTAAGCAGTATCGAGCAAGGTCTCTATCTAGATGGTTACCGTTGGGAATAAAATAGATGTTTTTATCATTCATATTTTTATAAATGAACTTAAATATACTTTTATTATTTCTATATTCTAAAGAGCAAAGCGTAGGAAGTTTGAGGCTAGGACGATGAAAATTTCGAGGTGCCTAGTACCCGTTTTTCTTGTAGTTATCACGTAAGATTCTTTTCATTTTGGTAGAAGTAGTTTTAAGGCACTTAGATTATTAATGTGGATCCCGGCTGCCTATAAAAAAAAGACATAAAGCTTCATCATAAAGTCATAATGTAGAGAGTCAGAAGGGCGAAGGACAGTCCAACCACTGTATAGGTCTCATAAACTAAACATTTCAGATATTTCTCCTAATTTATTACTTCTATAGGGTGATCAATAATTAAAACAACCATATTCGGTGGTTCTCTAAGGACCCTTTTGTCTGGAGTATATATTTTTCAAATTTTCCTTGACAATGTGATATTTTATTCCCTACAAATTAATTAGATATCATTTTACAACAATGATTTGAATATTTTTTTTTACTAAAAAATGTAGAAACAATTTAGTACGCGGTACTGCGGAACGTTCTATCACCATCTCGGATTCGCTACGCTTATAATTACTACTTCAGACTCGCTTGGCTCGTCCTTTGTGTATAAAAATAATTTAAATAATACAGCAGTCACTTCATATTGCTGAACACATTTATCTCGTCCTTAGATAAATGCTGCTTAACAAATGTTAAGCAATGCTGCTTAACATTTGGGTTCCAACAAAAACTATTGATTTACGTATTGCAATAAAACTTAGTATTCTTATTTATTACATAAATGTAAATAATAGTATATTATGCTACTAAGCAGCAAAATGGAATTTTGCAGACGAGTTGGAGAATGGAAATTAGCCCCCGAGCCGAAGGCGAGGGAAGGCTATTGAAATTACCTGCCGAGGCGCAAGCCGAGGCTGGTAATGAACCCATTTGACTGACTCGGCTTCGCCTCGTTAGTCAAATGGCAAATCGCCTGCAGAGGCGGAGCCGATGCAGACAAATGCTAGAACGAGTCAGCAATGTTTCCTTTGCTGCATAGTAGCATATATTATTAGTAGGGGGAAAAAGAGCGTTCTGGGCCCTCCACCACCTCCTCCTCCACCACCACCACCTCCAGCACCTCCTCCTCCACCACCACACCTCCACCACCACCTCACTCATAACCTTCCACCTGTAACCGCCTATAACCTCCCTTATCACCTTTCTTATCACCTCCATTATCAACCTATAACCTTCCATCTGTAACCATCTACAACCTACCTTATTCACCTATAACCTTCCTTATAACCTCCCTTATCTCTTAGCTCTGACTCCCCCCCCCCCTTTATTACTTTCCTAATCAGATCCCTTATCAACGTATAACCCCGCATAACCTCGCTTATCTATTAGCTCTGACCACCCCTAACCGGCGCAATCCCTTTATGAGATATTGCTTATTTCTAACAGGTTGTGACGTGTAATTAATAGCTTAATAAAAAAATAAGGGTCCTGATATGGACCATCCTCAATATGAGAACATGCGAGTGTGTCTCTCTTAGTTTAAAGTCTTCCCACCACGTCAAGGTGGAGACACATCGGGAAGATGTACAGTGCCCCATCCTCGCACTGTACTATGGCGATCATCCTCTTTAAAAATATCGCCTCTATATTTTTTTTTTGTATTTTTATATTTTTAATTTTTTTTTTTTTTTTATTTTTTTTTTTGTATTTTTTAAAAAAAATTTTTTGTATTTTTTATATTTTTTTTGTATTTATTTTTTTTTTTTTTGTATTTTTATATATTTTTTTTTTCTAACGTATTTACAAATTACACAAACACTTACATCTCTTTAGCGCCATATAGGTTTACGGGACGCTATGCCACGCCAGTGACCTTAAAAGATGGAATATTGCGGTTTACGGGACGCTATGCCACGCCAGGGACCGCTCTGTGGGTTTACGGGTCGCTATGCCACGCCAGGGACCCAATTATGGCACTCTTCGCCATACTAGAGTTCCATCTCGTATTTGCGGCAGCTGTTGAGACGTGAGTGTAAGTGTAACATATAATTAAACTCTAAGAATAAACGCGAAAATAAATTCCCACAAATGAAACTCACGTAGCTACACATGAAACCGGTAGTAAATTTATGGTCAAACTGAGTACAGGTCCGTTTACAAGCTATTAATACAAACTCCACAGCGGCTCAAATAGGCTCCACACCGGCTCTAAATGGCTCCGATATAGCTCATATAGGCTCCAAAGCGGCTCTAAATGGCTCCGATATAGCTCTAAATGGCTCATATAGGCTCCAAAGCTGCTCTACTTGGCTCCACACCGGCTCTAGATGGCTCCGATATAGCTCATATAGGCTCCAAAGCGGCTCTAAATGGCTCCGATATAGCTCTAAATGGCTCATATTGGCTCCAACATGGCTCAACTCTGGCTCATATAGGCTCCAAATTGCTCATATAGGCTCCAACACGGCTCTAAATGGCTCCGATATAGCTCCAAATGGCTCATATAGGCTCCAACACGGCTCCACACCGGCTCTAGATGGCTCATATAGGCTCCTACTTGGCTCCAAATGGCTCATATAGGCTCCAACATGGCTCCAAAGTGGCTCTAAATGGCTCCACAGCGGCTCAAATAGGCTCCAACCCAGCTCATATAAGCTCCAACACCGGCTCTATTATATTTCTTTTTTTTTTTTTTTTTTTTTTTTTTAATTTTTTTTTTTTATTTGAATACAATAGTAAATTGGAACCTCTTTAACCTAACAAGTACATATTTATAAACTAAATGAAACTTACATAACGTCTGTAAAAAATAACTTTAAAAATGAACACTTTTTAATTTAACTTACATATTTATACACTAAATAAAACAACAAAAATGAAATTTCAAACACATAAAATGAACCTAATCTTTATACCCTATAGCCCTAGTACTAATACCGTCCGGCATAATGATTCTTTTATCGTCGAAGGGTGTTAAAGCTAATTTGTTAACTTCAATTGACCTAAGAATATGTTTTTGGATCGGATTTGCCTAACAGGGGTCCTAAGGGTCTTTTTGTTTTTCGCACAGTCTAAAAAGTCTTGACGCGTAATAACATTCTTAACTACAGCTGTCTGAACGCCTTTAATCTTCTTTATGATTCCGTCTTCTTTCTCAATCATGTAGACTTTAGCTTTGATACCAACGTAGAGTTTTATCGGCTTCCCTTTAGCTTCGTCTTTGAATTTGCCAACAACTTTCTTATTTACAGGAGAGTACAAAGGATGTGTTTTGTTCAGATCTGAAGTATCTAGTTCATCTTTAATTTTCTCCAACTCTGCGTATAAATCTTGACATTTTATCTCGTAAATATAGCTGTCGGTGTCCATGTACCCTAAGCGAAGCCTTTCTGGTCCAAATAAGGGTTGCATCACATCGTAATGGAAGTAATACATTTTAATTTTCGACAAGTCAAGTATCGACATTCCTAGGTAAATCGGTTTATCAAACTTTACAGATTTTTTTCTGTGATGAACCGCCGCCAAACTCTCGTGATATATGGTTCTATCTAGAAACTCTGGCTTTGAAACTTCCTTTTCAATCTGTTTCTCGTTGGTTACCAGCTTCATATTTAGTCTCTTCCTTACATTTTCCATGGTCTTGCCGTAAACCGAGTTGTTGTATAACTTGTATAAATCTTTTTCGAAATCTGAGGTGCACTTGGCTCTTAAATTAGTATTCATGTCTATATATGGCTTTAGCCAAGGTGATTGCTTAAACATCAATACTCTATTGATTTTCAACACTTTAATTCCAAACTTTACTGCCTGTCTCAAGGCAAGGAAGTGAACTACATAATTTTTCCTACCGTTCAAATGAGGTACGAGTTTAACATCATGCTCGAGTTTAAGATTTTCGCATAAGAAGGGAAGATCGTTGTGGTCTTTGTGTAACGACTGAGGGTACTCTAAATCAACGTCCAAGATGTATCCTACATCACCATTCTCGTCAGTAAGATCAATTTCCAGTTCGGTAAATAGTTCTGGCTCTATCCACCTAAACTCACCGGTTGGAAGCGGCTGGGACATTGCATACCCGTACAAGTTGTTGCAGTCAACGTAGTAGGCATAAACAGATTCTTTTTCTTTATTGTAATTATCTAAATATTTATTGTTAGCTTCGATTTTTCTGTGGCTAACCTGACATATTCCTCCACGTATTCCGCTTTCAATCATCATAAGCATTTCGTAATCTACTATTAAATCTAGCTTGACTCCGGTGAACCGTAGCATGGCATCCCACGACAGGCTTGGCAGTGTATAGTAATGCGCCGGATCTAGGAAATGAGTCTTTAAAGTGACGTCTCTAAACGTTTCAAATATATCTGCCAGTAATAAGACATCAGTTTTGAGATAAATGTCACAATACTCTCCTAGGTTTTTACAGTTGAAAGCTTCCCATACTTTTTGAGCGTGTTCGTAGTCTTGGTCTTCAATATCGCTGAAATTTAGCTTGTTGTAAAAGGCTTCTTTTGGTGGAAGTTGAGTCTCTTCAAGCTTCTCTAGCGAGTCTACATAATCGTACGGAAACACGCCCTTTCTAGTCAGTAATGGGATGACTTCTGCAGGGAAATGTTTACTGAGCTCTCTAAAGTGAGTAACACTACTAGCCAACTTGTCTAGACTAGTCCCTAAGAAACGGTAGCTGTCTATGAATCTTAATTTCATCTTTTTGCCGATGTATTTAGTAAAAGATATAAATTGTTCCTCGGTATTTGGAATAATATCAATTTTTTCATCGTCATAGCCCAACTCTCGAATAAGGAAATGACTATCGTAACCGCTTAAATTGTGAAATATTACGGGTAAAAATTTAGGGTCCTGATATTTTAGGTTACACCCGTTATGGGCTACCCCCCTATACTTTTTTGTGGCGTGATTATGGTCTGCGACTCTAACATCTGACGGTAAAAACGGTTTTTGACACAAATAACAGTTGACCGCCGTATTAAATTCCAACATTTCTTCCTCAGTTAGAGGATCCATCGGCAGATTTAGATCGTAAACCTTTTCAACCTCTTGAGCGAGATGTTCGAGATACATTAATAAATGCTTCGCCACGTCAGGACCACGATACAGAAACGGTGCAATAGGGAAATGACCTATACCAGTATAGTTTTCAGTTGCTTTTAAATAGCAACAATAACTTATTGCCTCGTGGAGTTGATACGGCATGGTATATTTTTGAGTGGGATCTGGCTGACAGGTAGCAATCAGCCTAAGCAAAGCCTCAATATCGCAGTATACGACGAACGGAACGCGGAGGCAGCGCTCCAAGTGTTCAAATTGAAAATAAGGCTTATCTACTGGCATTTCAATAAGTACAGGCTTGTTTTCATCACACAGTCTCCTGTGAGCCGCCAATTTGGCTTCCTTAGTCATACCGTATTGATTATCGAAATAGGAAAAGCATCGTTTGCATATCGTAACACTGCCGTGACGATTAGTTAACTGAGGTCCTACTAGTCTATTAAAATTTGAAATGTAAACATAATGACTAGTTTTCTCGTCATGTATGAGTAAAAGATCGCGGTGATCGTCTTTTTCAATCTTAACTACCTTTAGAGGGTAAATTATATGTTTAACTTTTTTAGTTTCTTTAATAAATTGATTGTAAATACCAAAAACATTGATACTAATATCATTTTTAATTTCAAATAACTGAATTTTATCTAGCGGGACCGGAAAATCTAACATACTAAAATCATAATTATGGTGTAAGTTTTCATAACTAGATGGACGTTCAGGATGGATCTTTACTAGTTTTGACAATATAGAATATTTAAAACATAAGAAATCATCATTTTGAACATTTATACAAGCTTTTCTACCAGCAATAGATTTTGGTAATTGAATAAAAGAGGTTCCCTTGAGTGGTTTAAATCTATTAATTTTAAGCCGGAGACCGTCGACTCCTTCTAGCGAACAGCTACTTCCCTTGGCCTGGTAGCGATCCATTTCTGATGTAATCTTTTTAAATTCTTGATTTAAAAACTCATCCATATCGTAGCTTCATAAACTGCTCTATTATTTGTCTTGAAAGCGTGTGAATTAAAATTCTTCGTCGTTATTAATAAAAGTACAGTCTACATGCATGTTAACTTGATTGCACTATTTTCCCTTAACGCAATCTGGGTTTGATTTCTTACAATATCCCTCACAGACTCTAGAAAATTTGTCAAGTCATCATTTGTATCGGATCTAATGAAAAAAATTGTAACCTGTTTTTGAATGCTGTTTTCATATGGTGTAATTCCATCTTGATCTGACTTGGTCCCTAGTAGAGTTGAAATTTTTGGTTCGGCCTTCTCTTTTCAGGTGGCTGCCCACAATTCTTTTGGTGCCTGGATAAATTGTATCTATTTGTAAAAATATGACCGCACACATCACACTTGCCCTTCGAAAGGCACTGAACATGTCGCTTCATGTCTATTTTTATTATCTATACGAGAAAAACGTTTCACCACACGATTCACATTCAAGTTCACTTGTTGAACCACACGCACTTTCATGACGCTTTCTTGAATCTGGTCGGCTATATGTTTTACCGCACTTGATACACGCGTTTTTATTTTCATCGAGTGAACAGTTTATCATATGCCTCATCAAGAGACTATCCTTCCGAGAGTACCTGATCCACAAGAATCGCAGCTTAAACTGCTGCCGGATAAACAAGAATCTTCATGTCTTCGCAAGTTTATCCAAGCGGGTGAAAGACGAATCACACTTACCGCACTTGAACATTGTGTCACTTTAACTATAACTTAAAAATACTGAAATTAAATCACTTTGAAATAAAAAAAAAAAAAAAAAAAAAGAAAAAACTTGATTATTAATTAACAAGCTAAAAAAACTTGATTATTAATTAATAAGTTAAAAAAAACTTTTCAACTAAATAATTTAAGATTAGAAATCAATTACGCAACAAGAACTATTGTAACACATTGATTCCGTTGAGTAAATGACCACGAAGTTGGTTCCTCACCGCCTTATATACCCTCGCTCCCCCCACTCCTTAAAAACTTGCATAAACATGTCAAAACCTGTTGAATCATTAACTTGCATTAGTGTAACGTAACCGCATGAACATGTTCAAAACCTGTTGAAACATGATATAAACTTGCATTAGTGTGACGTCATTGCATAAACGTGTCCAAACCTGTAATTATCGTTAAATATTGCATTAGTGTGACGTCATCGCTTAAACATGTCCAAACCTGTAATTATCGTTAAAAATTGCATTAGTGTGCACACTAATGCAATTTTTAACGATAATTACAGGTTTGGACATGTTTAAGCGATGACGTCACACTAATGCAATATTTAACGATAATTACAGGTTTGGACACGTTTATGCAATGACGTCACACTAATGCAAGTTATATCATGTTTCAACAGGTTTTGACATGTTCATGCGGTTACGTTACACTAATGCAAGTTAATGATTCAACAGGTTTTGACATGTTTATGCAAGTTTTTAAGGAGTGGGGGGAGCGAGGGTATATAAGGCGGTGAGGAACCAACTTCGTGGTCATTTACTCAACGGAAGTCAATGTGTTACAATAGTTCTTGTTGCGTAATTGATTTCTAATCTTAAAATTATTTAGTTTGAAAAGTTTTTTTTAACTTATTAATTAATAATCAAGTTTTTTTAGCTTGTTAATTAATAATCAAGTTTTTTCTTTTGTTTTTTTTTTTTTTTTATTTCAAAGTGATTAATTTCAGTATTTTTAAGTTATAGTTAAAGTGACACAATGTTCAAGTGCGGTAAGTGTGATTCGTCTTTCACCCGCTTGGATAACTTGCGAAGACATGAAGATTCTTGTTTATCCGGCAGCAGTTTAAGCTGCGATTCTTGTGGATCCAGGTACTCTCGGAAGGATAGTCTCTTGAGGCATATGATAAACTGTTCACTCGATGAAAATAAAAACGCGTGTATCAAGTGCGGTAAAACATATAGCCGACCAGATTCAAGAAAGCGTCATGAAAGTGCGTGTGGTTCAACAAGTGAACTTGAATGTGAATCGTGTGGTGAAACGTTTTCTCGTATAGATAATAAAAATAGACATGAAGCGACATGTTCAGTGCCTTTCGAAGGCAAGTGTGATGTGTGCGGTCATATTTTTACAAATAGATACAATTTATCCAGGCACCAAAAGAATTGTGGGCAGCCACCTGAAAAGAAGAAGGCCGAACCAAAAATTTCAACTCTACTAGGGACCAAGTCAGATCAAGATGGAATTACACCATATGAAACAGCATTCAAAAACAGGTTACAATCTTTTTTCATTAGATCCGATACAAATGATGACTTGACAAATTTTCTAGAGTCTGTGAGGGATATTGTAAGAAATCAAACCCAGATTGCGTTAAGGGAAAATAGTGCAATCAAGTTAAACATGCATGTAGACTGTACTTTTTATAATAACGACGAAGAATTAATTTCACACGCTTTCAAGACAAATAATAGAGCAGTTTATGAAGCTACCGATATGGATGAGTTTTTAAATCAAGAATTTAAAAAGATTACATCAGAAATGGATCGCTACCAGGCCAAGGGAAGTAGCTGTTCGCTAGAAGGAGTCGACGGTCTCCGGCTTAAAATTAATAGATTTAAACCACTCAAGGGAACCTCTTTTATTCAATTACCAAAATCTATTGCTGGTAGAAAAGCTTGTATAAATGTTCAAAATGATGATTTCTTATGTTTTAAATATTCTATATTGTCAAAACTAGTAAAGATCCATCCTGAACGTCCATCTAGTTATGAAAACTTACACCATAATTATGATTTTAGTATGTTAGATTTTCCGGTCCCGCTAGATAAAATTCAGTTATTTGAAATTAAAAATGATATTAGTATCAATGTTTTTGGTATTTACAATCAATTTATTAAAGAAACTAAAAAAGTTAAACATATAATTTACCCTCTAAAGGTAGTTAAGATTGAAAAAGACGATCACCGCGATCTTTTACTCATACATGACGAGAAAACTAGTCATTATGTTTACATTTCAAATTTTAATAGACTAGTAGGACCTCAGTTAACTAATCGTCACGGCAGTGAAGCCAAATTGGCGGCTCACAGGAGACTGTGTGATGAAAACAAGCCTGTACTTATTGAAATGCCAGTAGATAAGCCTTATTTTCAATTTGAACACTTGGAGCGCTGCCTCCGCGTTCCGTTCGTCGTATACTGCGATATTGAGGCTTTGCTTAGGCTGATTGCTACCTGTCAGCCAGATCCCACTCAAAAATATACCATGCCGTATCAACTCCACGAGGCAATAAGTTATGTTGCTATTTAAAAGCAACTGAAAACTATACTGGTATAGGTCATTTCCCTATTGCACCGTTTCTGTATCGTGGTCCTGACGTGGCGAAGCATTTATTAATGTATCTCGAACATCTCGCTCAAGAGGTTGAAAAGGTTTACGATCTAAATCTGCCGATGGATCCTCTAACTGAGGAAGAAATGTTGGAATTTAATACGGCGGTCAACTGTTATTTGTGTCAAAAACCGTTTTTACCGTCAGATGTTAGAGTCGCAGACCATAATCACGCCACAAAAAAGTATAGGGGGGTAGCCCATAACGGGTGTAACCTAAAATATCAGGACCCTAAATTTTTACCCGTAATATTTCACAATTTAAGCGGTTACGATAGTCATTTCCTTATTCGAGAGTTGGGCTATGACGATGAAAAAATTGATATTATTCCAAATACCGAGGAACAATTTATATCTTTTACTAAATACATCGGCAAAAAGATGAAATTAAGATTCATAGACAGCTACCGTTTCTTAGGGACTAGTCTAGACAAGTTGGCTAGTAGTGTTACTCACTTTAGAGAGCTCAGTAAACATTTCCCTGCAGAAGTCATCCCATTACTGACTAGAAAGGGCGTGTTTCCGTACGATTATGTAGACTCGCTAGAGAAGCTTGAAGAGACTCAACTTCCACCAAAAGAAGCCTTTTACAACAAGCTAAATTTCAGCGATATTGAAGACCAAGACTACGAACGCTCAAAAGTATGGGAAGCTTTCAACTGTAAAAACCTAGGAGAGTATTGTGACATTTATCTCAAAACTGATGTCTTATTACTGGCAGATATATTTGAAACGTTTAGAGACGTCACTTTAAAGACTCATTTCCCTAGATCCGCGCGCATTACTATACACTGCCAAGCTGTCGTGGGATGCCATGCTACGGTTCACCCGGAGTCAAGCTAGATTTAATAGTAGATTACGAAATGCTTATGATGATTGAAAGCGGAATACGTGGAGGAATATGTCAGGTTAGCCACAGAAAAATCGAAGCTAACAATAAATATTTAGATAATTACAATAAAGAAAAAGAATCTGTTTATGCCTACTACGTTGACTGCAACAACTTGTACGGGTATGCAATGTCCAGCCGCTTCCAACCGGTGAGTTAGGTGGATAGAGCCAGAACTATTTACCGAACTGGAAATTTGATCTTACTGACGAGAATGGTGATGTAGGATACATCTTGGACGTTGATTTAGAGTACCTCAGTCGTTACACAAAGACCACAACGATCTTCCCTTCTTATGCGAAAAATCTTAAACTCGAGCATGATGTTAAACTCGTACCTCATTTGAACGGTAGGAAAAATTATGTAGTTCACTTCCTTGCCTTGAGACAGGCAGTAAAGTTTGGAAATTAAAGTGTTGAAAATCAATAGAGTATTGATGTTTAAGCAATCACCTTGGCTAAAGCCATATATAGACATGAATACTAATTTAAGAGCCAAGTGCACCTCAGATTTCGAAAAAGATTTATACAAGTTATACAACAACTCGGTTTACGGCAAGACCATGGAAAATGTAAGGAAGAGACTAAATATGAAGCTGGTAACCAACGAGAAACAGATTGAAAAGGAAGTTTCAAAGCCAGAGTTTCTAGATAGAACCATATATCACGAGAGTTTGGCGGCGGTTCATCACAGAAAAAAATCTGTAAAGTTTGATAAACCGATTTACCCTAGGAATGTCGATACTTGACTTGTCGAAAATTAAAATGTATTACTTCCATTACGATGTGATGCAACCTTATTTGGACCAGAAAGGCTTCGCTTAGGGTACATGGACACCGACAGCTATATTTACGAGATAAAATGTCAAGATTTATACGCAGAGTTGGAGAAAATTAAAGATGAACTAGATACTTCAGATCTGAACAAAACACATCCTTTGTACTCTCCTGTAAATAAGAAAGTTGTTGGCAAATTCAAAGACGAAGCTAAAGGGAAGCCGATAAAACTCTACGTTGGTATCAAAGCTAAAGTCTACATGATTGAGAAAGAAGACGAATCATAAAGAAGATTAAGGCGTTCAGACAGCTGTAGTTAAGAATGTTATTACGCGTCAAGACTTTTTAGACTGTGCGAAAAACAAAAAGACCCTTAGGACCCCTGTTAGGCAAATCCGATCCAAAAAACATATTCTTAGGTCAATTGAAGTTAACAAATTAGCTTTAACACCCTTCGACGATAAAAGAATCATTATGCCGGACGGTATTAGTACTAGGGCTATAGGGTATAAAGATTAGGTTCATTTTATGTGTTTGAAATTTCATTTTTGTTGTTTTATTTAGTGTATAAATATGTAAGTTAAATTAAAAAGTGTTCATTTTTAAAGTTATTTTTTACAGACGTTATGTAAGTTTCATTAGTTTATAAATAGTACTTGTTAGGTTAAAGAGGTTCCAATTTACTATTGTATTCAAAATAAAAAAAAAATATTAAAAAAAAAAAAAGAAAAAAAAAAAAAAAAAATATAATAGAGCCGGTGTTGGAGCTTATATGAGCTGGGTTGGAGCCTATTTGAGCCGCTGTGGAGCCATTTAGAGCCACTTTGGAGCCATGTTGGAGCCTATATGAGCCATTTGGAGCCAAGTAGGAGCCTATATGAGCCATCTAGAGCCGGTGTGGAGCCGTGTTGGAGCCTATATGAGCCATTTGGAGCTATATCGGAGCCATTTAGAGCCGTGTTGGAGCCTATATGAGCAATTTGGAGCCTATATGAGCCAGAGTTGAGCCATGTTGGAGCCAATATGAGCCATCTAGAGCTATATCGGAGCCATTAGAGCCGCTTTGGAGCCTATATGAAGCTATATCCGGAGCCATCTAGAGCCGGTGTGGAGCCAAGTAGAGCAGCTTTGGAGCCTATATGAGCCATTTAGAGCTATATCGGAGCCATTTAGAGCCGCTTTGGAGCCTATATGAGCTATATCGGAGCCATTTAGAGCCGGTGTGGAGCCTATTTGAGCCGCTGTGGAGTTTGTATTAATAGCTTGTAAACGGACCTGTACTCAGTTTGACCATAAATTTACTACCGGTTTCATGTGTAGCTACGTGAGTTTCATTTGTGGGAATTTATTTTCGCGTTTATTCTTAGAGTTTAATTATATGTTACACTTACACTCACGTCTCAACAGCTGCCGCAAATACGAGATGAACTCTAGTATGGCGAAGAGTGCCATAATTGGGGTCCCTGGCGTGGCATAGCGACCCGTAAACCCACAGAGCGGTCCCCTGGCGTGGCATAGCGTCCGTAAAACCCGCAATATTCCATCTTTTAAGGTCACTGGCGTGGCATAGCGTCCCGTAAACCTATATGGCGCTAAAGAGATGTAAGTGTTTGTGTAATTTGTAAATACGTTAGAAAAAAAAATATATAAAAATACAAAAAAAAAAAAATAAATACAAAAAATATAAAAAATACAAAAAATTTTTTTTAAAAATACAAAAAAAAATAAAAAAAAAAAAATTATAAATATAAAAATACAAAAAAAAATATAGAGCGATATTTTTAAAGAGATGATCGCCATAGTACAGTGCGAGGATGGGGCACTGTACATCTTCCCGATGTGTCTCCACCTTCGTGGTGGGAAGACTTTAAACTAAGAGAGACACACTCGCATGTTTCTCATATTGAGGATGGTCCATATCAGGACCCTTATTTTTTTATTAAGCTATTAATTACACGTCACAACCTGTTAGAAATAAGCAATATCTCATAAAGGGATTGCGCCGGTTAGGGGTGGTCAGAGCTAATAGATAAGCGAGGTTATGCGGGGTATACGTTGATAAGGGATCTGATTAGGAAGTAATAAAGAGGGGGGGGAGTCAGAGCTAAGAGATAAGGGAGGTTATAAGGAAGGTTATAGGTGAATAAGGTAGGTTGTAGATGGTTACAGATGGAAGGTTATAGGTTGATAATGGAGGTGATAAGAAAGGTGATAAGGGAGGTTATAGGCGGTTACAGGTGGAAGGTTATGAGTGAGGTGGTGGTGGAGGTGGTGGTGGTGGAGGAGGAGGTGCTGGAGGTGGTGGTGGTGGAGGAGGAGGTGGTGGAGGGCCCAGAACGCTCTTTTTCCCACTACTATTATTTTATCTACTTACGGCAGAAAAAATATACAAGAGTTAATTATGGTTAAATAGTTTAAATATTTAAATCATAATAAAAATTATGATTTAAATATATAAGAGAAAACGTTCTCGCTAATGGTTTTAATTTTTTTAACTGACACCAATCTTTGATATATTATTTCAAATATATTCAAAAACTAACTTTTGTAAGTTTTTAAATACTTACTGCGAGATTTTGCTGGCAGTAAAGACTGTTTTGAAGTTGATGCAATACTTAAAATATCAGGTGGCGTGTGGTCTAATAATTCATTAATGTCAACAATGTTTCTATGTTCATTCTCCTTATTATTTATCTGATTCATTACGATTATTAGCAACTTTTCGTTTGTTTATAAAAGTTATCGTTTATATGCGTTTTATATTACCTACTGCATTTGTTTAAACAAAGTAAATGAACCAAAAATAAAAAAAAAACCGATGACACAAATTTGACAACTCATGGTAAAATTAAAACAAGCCGTTAATATCAGGGTTGCCAACTTTATTTTTTTTAAATTATATTATAATGTGTTTTGTAAACAAATTTAATACTTGTATAATAATAACTATTATTAATACAATATATTATTACCGTAATGTATTGTGATATTATTAAATAAATATATAAAAAACAAGCTAAAAAGAACCATTGCTGACAAAGTGAAAAACACTAAAATTTACTTAATAACCTGCACAATAATAACCTCAAATAGTTACATTTCTCCTCCTAGGGAGTTTTGACTTTTTTACCATCATATTTAAATGTACCATAACTCCCTAGGAGGTTTTGTATTACCAAGCCATTTTCCCGTACTGTTTTTAAATATTTTGTTGACAGTGTAGGCAAAATGACATTTTGCAGCTTAAAAATAGTTCGGTAATGAGCAATTTTGCAGCCGTAAGTAGATAAACTAAATTATTTACATTTATAAATTGTATTACATAATAATACATTTTTCGAGTTTTAACAATTTTTAGAAAACGTATATACAAGCCATTGAATTGAATTGGAAATTGAACGAATGCAAAGTTGATAATGAAATGAAATTTGGCTTGATTATTGATCTTATATCTAAAACATGAGTACAGTATTTAAAATCAATTAAAATATTTTTCGTTTTATGAATTTTTTGAATTTTGCTGCGTCATTGCTGCCAGTAATGACGTCTAAAAAATTTCCGATTGTCAATTTTTACAAATTGCATAAATTTTTGATGACAAAAATAGGTTAACTCTTATAGTTTCAACTCAAAAGCATAAACAGAGCGAAATTTATGCGTGGAACAGAGACACAGACAGAAAGAAACATAAACATTCAAAATTATGAAAACCACTCAGAACGTCATGAAAATGTCTAAAACGAATAATTATGAATAAACCTTGGTTTCGGATTTTAGGGTTTCTGGGCTTAACCAGACTAGGCTTAACTAACCTTCGGTTGTAGATGAGGAGATGTAATAGTTATTTATGCCATAAGGCTGAGAAGTGTGTCTTTATGTCACGGCAATTAGATTTACCGACGAGCGAAGCGAGTCGGGAAAAATTGCCAAGACATAAAGACATTCTCAGCCGGATGGCATACACTATTTTTTTGAGGTAGCACTCATTAAATAAAATGCGCTATATACTTAATTAAAAAAAACAAACGTCCAATTAACTCCATATTGTCGTCGTCATTGAATTCATCCATAGCTTCAAACTTTTACTCAAAAATGTAAATGCTTTACAAATAAACACATAAAAATTGTCAATTAGAACACCTTTTAAAACGAAAAAAAAATTAGTCTACGAACAAAAACAGAAACAAAAAGAACGTTTTTAAAGAAACCTCATGAAGGTTTTACACAGATTGTTTTTTTTGAACACGCTTCATTACAGTAATGGTGGCAATATTTGAATTACTTTTACGTCCTAGGAGTTTTTTTTACATCCATTATTGTCCTGGGAGGTGAAAAGTACTAAATAACCTCCTATAACAATAATGATTGGCTTTAATAATATACTACCTCAAAAATTTTTTTTTTATATAAATGCATTTATAGCAAGTTTGAAGTAGCCTAAGTTTTACAATACTCCATAACATCTATGACTAACAATATACCAAACTCTTATCTCGAGAATGAAATTGCAAAAAGGGCGCGTGTGGTCCAAGCTAGATCCTTTCTTAGCAGCTTGTGGAGTATCCTTCTTTTAAAATATATTTTATTTAAACCAGACCAATTCCCTGTTACATACCGTTTTACAACATAACATCGTTTTTAGTAATCTTTTCTAAAAACACGACTAAGGTTATAGACCAATAACACGAACATGTAAAGGTTAGTTGGATGTCTTTTAATTTTTTATATCTTTGACCTGTTAAGGGAATAGCCACTATTTGTTAGCATCAGTTTAAAGAAACCAGAATGTTAATAAACTTTACGACTTTAAATCCATTGATGTCATTCGACACGTAAAAGTTCACAGTGACATGTCTTTGAAACTGCGATGTTTAAATCTGATATTTTCTGAGAATTAAAGCTATAAACTCTAAATCATAAGTTAGATGTTTTATAGAACATTTAAGAACAAATTATAAAACATATAAATCTTTAATTTTGCAATAAGTCCCGCCGAAGCTAGTGAAACAGATCTATCAAAATTCCGTCCTAGACATGACCTACTTCCCGGCCGCATGTATTCTTTTTTATCCGAGGTGATATAAATCGAAGCACAGAGATCACAAAGCTTTACTAGATATCTAACTTTGTGCGAACTCTGTTTTCGTTTAGATCGTCAGAAATTAGTAACATATTGTTTCCCTACCGCCAAAAATGAAGAGAAAGGATTGGATTAGCAAAATACCTAAAACCCACTTTTATTAATGAAATGTCGGTAATTCATTACCTGCGGACAACGAAAACTGAAAAAATAGTGTCTGTGTGAACGGGTTTATGGAATAAAACAAATGCTGATGGATGAACAAACTACATTAGCTCAAAGAATAAACTATTATAAGAAAAATAATGATAAGAGTTCGGAGTTAATTAATAAAAAAATGAAAAAGTATGTTATTCTACTAGGCAGCAAAATAGAAGTTTGCAAACGAGTTCAATAAATGAACCCCGAGCCGAAAACGAAGGCAGACTATGGAAATTTACAGCAGGAACATTCAAAATGTTAGGTTGAGTTAAGTCTAGTAATTCGTCAATCCTAAAAATATGTTTATTTTAATTTCTGCACTGATATTCTGATTCATTATACATTTTATAGCAAAATTAGTCTACCTTGTTTACAGTTTTAGCAATTCTTTACAAAGTTTTAGATTTGTAAATTTAATGCCTAACTAAATAATTAATCTAAATCCTTTAGTATAAAAGGATGTTTTTGTATAATCAACGAAGTTTTTTTAAAAAATAAATAAATACATTAGACCAAGTGCGATCTGATTTGCGACTGACTTAAATGAGCACCTACTAATATAAACAGCATTAGCAAACATGGCTTAAATTCATGATATGTTTATTGGACTATTGTAAAATTAATGCACCGTAAGTAATTTGTGTCAAAAATAGATCCAATTATGTTTACAATAGGCCTATGTTAGGGGACTGGGTCAGTATAACAACAAACTGGATTGCGTGGGCTTCATGGACCAACAGATTCCGCCAAGTCTCTTACAACTTGTCTACATGAACAGGCAGGAGGGGGTAAAAAGATGCGTGCTTCTATATTTGGTAGCATGAAGCAATGTTAGGGTGGGGTTTCTCAATATTGATTGGTAAAGGAGGCTTGCTTCAAACAGGTGGTTTAATGTCGGTGCGCATGCTTCATAACATGCCCCCCACCATGAGATGAGGACCAACCTTCCCTCTGTGCCTGAATTCACATTATAGCACTACTGATACTGAAACCCCCCGGCGTCATACAACTCCCCTCGACCATATACACAACAGGTACCCACCATTATACTTTATTAATTTAACATCTATTAATTAATTATAATTTAAGTAATTTTTTACTATTAATTAATTTGCTTCAATTGATTTAAATATTAACATTCTAGAAATTAAAACAATTTAATAGCAATTGATTTTTTTCTTAAATCACAAAAAAATATGTACAAAAAACCTAATATAAAACATTTTTTTAAAATAAATAAGGGTCATCTTGATTGAAAAAAATGCTTATTTAGTAAGGCTATTGAAAATTTAAGCTATTTAATCCAGGTGTTTTTATTTTAAATGTTAAGTGATTTATGATATTTTTATTTTATATCTACAGTTTTAAGAACGAGGGTTGTTTATATTTTTTTGCTTTTTATAATATGCTACATTAAATTAGATGAGGGTATGGCAGTAAAAATGTTAAATAAAATATTCTATTAGAAGTGGTATTTAGGGAAAGATTAATTTATAATTGTTGGGTAGGGGTGGTGGCGAGGGATAAAGTAGTTAAGCGTTTAAAAAGATATATTAAAGTGTAGTATGCGTGACGAATTTTAAAATATTTTGGTTGCCTCCAGGATGATATACTTGTTACACTAGGATGGTTTAGAGGCGGTGCAACAAGTGCTTGGGGTCTCCTCATACCCCGCGCCTAGCTTTCAATACCTCCCCTGGGTTAGAACTCACTCTATCTACTCCACTTGTGAACTCTATGCCATTATGTTGTCTCACTCTATCCTTTCTATCTGTCCTCTTATAACCTAGTGATCAATTAAAAGTATACCTTTTATAAATACTTTATTTTATTAATTTAACTTTTTTTATTGAACGGAGAAAATAATTTTTTATTTTACTTTTACTGTATTTTTTAAATATCTAATTTTTAATTTGTCTTTTTTATTTAGTTACCTATGTATATTTACCCAACCTTTTGATTAAACAAAAGTTTTTTAGTTTCATAAGTTCGGAATTTATTACTCCCTACTTTAGATAATAATGGTGTGACTAATTTAAATAGTCAAACTTATTTTATTTGGCATCTATATGACAATGTTATATTTTTTAGAAACAAACTGCACATCAAGAAGTAAAATTTTTCATGGAAAACATTTCGATAAAAATTATGAACTCGTATGAGAACCTTTATGAATACAGTATTAAGTGCTGAGTTAAAATTAACTTGATTTACTTTCCTTAATCCTCAAATATAAGTGGGAAGTATTATTTGCTATAGATGCTATAGAATACGATATAAATACACACACAGATATATATATATATATTATATATATTATATATATATATAATATATATATATTATATATATATATATATATAGACGTACATTTCCTAAAACGGTTATGAAAATTTAGATTATATTTATTCTAAGATTTTATAGTTAATTAAAAATAAATTTAATATTTTGTTATGTTTATTTGAATTATTTTGGTTTATAAATGCCTTTTTAATCAAAAACAATCTCTTTGAACTGTTTTAATTTTTAATATTGTTTTAATTAAAAGGGGTTTTAGTTTATTTATTCGCTGTACTATATTTGCTTAGGGGCTTTCTTTAAATAATAAATTATTTTAATAAAGTTTAGAGTAAAAAGAACTGTTAAACATTACATAAAAATATTTACATATTTTATATATAAAATTTTAGATCAATACTAAAGCAACAGGTAGATACAAATAAGTCGACGTTTTAACACTTAGTTGTTATTTAATAACTAAACTCGCCCTTTTTCAGAAAAAGTTTTTCTATCTATAAAACTCAAACTAGAATACATAAATACCTTGAGAAATTATATATTTAAATAACTTAGAATTAAAACGTATTAAAGAATAGTTAATTATTTGTTCTTCTTTTCAAGCGTAAATTTTAAATTTCCTGTATGGGTTGGAATCAATACTATAAAATCAAAAACAAACAGGCTGCTTATTATGGAAATAAGCTTTCCTAACTTATGCATCGAAAGTCATAAAAACACGAACCAATCCGCGGATATAATTTTGATCATTAACACCTCATGACTCATAATAAAATAAACAAATAGAATAAGTACTAAAAACAATTAAGAAAATGAAAATATTCTAGAACCTTCCTCTCCTTATGTAAAGGGATTGATGAATAGTATTAAACGGAACATTCTTAACAATAACTAATACGAATTAATTTAATAATTATTTCAAATTAAATTAATAATTATAAAAAATATACGAATTAATTTAATGATTATTTTAAATTAAATTAATAACTATACGTAAATTATGCGAATTAATTTAATAATTATTTCAAATTAAATTAATAATTATAATATACGAAGTAAAGAATTGTAAGTAATACACATTTTTATATAATATAATTTAAAAAAAACCCTAAAAACAAAATAAATTAATAACTAGCAAATCGTGTTTAAAAAATGTGATTCTACTGTAATTAACTTGTCAACTGTAAATATACAGTCGTATTGTTTTCGAACATTTTTAATAAATTTAATTAAATGAATAAACATATAAAAGCTTAAAAAACTGTTAAAAATATGTTCACCAATTCAACAAACAATAATATGAAGTATGAGAGAAAACAAATAAATTAATTAGAATTAACAAATAAAAACATTGGTAATATTTGGAAACTAAAAAAAGTCTTTTGTGAGTTTTGATGATTAATATTTTTATTTACTAAACTGTAATTTCTGACAGGAAGGGGGTTTGATTTATTTTCTGCTACTCATAGTTTATATAAATAAAACCCTTTTTCTTCCAGAGAGGAGAAAAAATGTTAATTTTTTTGCCTACTTTTTAAGGTGAAAAGTATTACATTACGCCATATTTTATAACATTACGCCATATTTTATAACATTACGCCGTATTTTATACCATTACGCCCTATTTTATAACATTACGCCATACTTTATAACATTACGCCATATTTTTATTCAAAAAGTAGGAAAACATTCTCTCCTCTAAGGAAAAAATCTCTCGTACGTACCATGGAATAAAACAGCCATTATACTCAGCTATAATTACCTCCCATGGCTTAGCATCAAGTACCAACCTTAGAAACGCTATGACTCCGACTCAGGGTTTAAAAATTATTGTTCCACCGGATAAAGTCTCTGAAGCCGATAAAAATGCTTGGTGGAATGACTCCTTTCTTCCTTAGTGCGTAAATAACTATTTTACAGTCTAGTTGAATAAATATTACTAACTATTACTACTAAATATTACTCAACTATATACAAAAATATTTATATTCAGCGAATGGAAACAGATTTGGTCTTATAAAAACAGGACTGAATAGTTTTAAAAACAACATGGGACTTCCTCCTAAGGCAAAGTCGTTGAAAAAAACCTTTTTACCTCCCGAGGCCGACAAGCTTAAGGAGACAAATTAGTTACCAATTGGGATAACTAAAATGTTGACTCCCTAAGCTCTGCCGAGGAAAATAATACTGAATTAAGAATATTTAATTTTATCTACAACTAGTTACTAATACAAACAGAACTTAAAACATAATAAAAATTCGCTAAAACAAATAACATGATGTTAAATTTCAATTGATCCCCGTGATATTCAGAATACCACTTTTGTTACAGTGAATGCCAGTAGTATTTAATGAGTTTATAAAATAATTAATATAATATACCTGGGAATATATACATAAATGATGTTAGCAAGGGGTCAGGTGTGGGTCGAGTCTCGGGGACGGTTAAACAGACAAAAGTATCGCACCACCCCAAATGTAAATTTAAAAACATTAGATACATCAATCTGACTTTGGTCTGTCTGTGCGATGTGCTGCTACCTACTTAGAATCAGAATTCTTAAGAATTTCTTTTTAGAATTTAAATTGCGAGAAGCAGATAAAAATATATGGCGTTGCATTGAATATAGCTTGTTTGATTTGGTATATGTATTTTATTTATGCTTGATTCGTCTTTGTAAAACGTATAGTAAGAACAGTTTTGTCTTAGAATGATTATCTTTTTAGATTACTTAATTAGACACGGGACATTAAAAAAACATTTAAAATTTTATTATTTTCAAACTTTTACTATTTTGTCACTTTTTAAGAATTAAAGAAGCTCAGGATCCCTGGGTGAAAGCTCATCGTCCATTTATTTTCAATAAATTTTAAAAATAAAGGACTGAAGTCTTCATTAATTTAATTGATATTAGAATGATTATGGTTATAACATTAATTTAGGTTAGTAAAGCTTTTTATTTTTTTTGCTTGCTTTGTCTGGAGCGCTGGTACTGGTTCGACTAGCTGAATTATCAGGATTTAAAGTATGAGACAGTAGTATTATTCCGATCACGATGAACTCCTTTAGTGCTCATACTTTGAGTTCATATCGTAATACTGCCGATAGAAATAAGAAATTGTATTTGTTCTTAGGACATTGTCCTATACAAAGTTGAGTGCATACAATTATATTGTTACCAAAAAATAAATAAAATATAAGCTTTCATCCTTGAATTTATAAATTATACAAAAAACAATAATTTTACTATTATTAATTTATTATTAATATAGTATTAATAAATATTAAATTTCAATATTAAAGTTTATTATAAACAATTTATCTTATATTACTTACATTTTTTATTATTGGCGTTATTATATATATATTTTTTTAATTCTTCTTTATATTTATTTTAAATGATTGATTAAATTTACTAAAATTTAAGAGTTAAGCTTATTCACTAAATACCTTATAGTTAGATGTATATACTGACCAAATAATAAATAACTACAAAAAAAAAAAATGATTTTATTAAATGATACATTATAGATAAAAGTACACATACAAGGTAATTGAAACGAAACTGTTATTCATTTAGATAAAAGGCTCTTAAGAGAAACAAATTATGAAAAAAGTTATATATATTGAAAGCGAGGAAGGAATTCGTAGGATTAAGCATGGTTAAAAGCTGGTTAATGTAGTATGGAGAGTTTTGGGGAAACAGTGATCTATTATTATTAGTTGCTAGGTAATGAGATCTAAGTGGTTGATAAATGGGGCAGCGAAACATAATATGCACTAGGTCTTCTGGCTCTTGACAATTGCAGACTTGGCAATTATTAGTATTGTTAAATACTAATAATATTGTTATTGTATTATTAATATTGCCGATATAGAAATAGCAACTAATTTTAAGAAATTGTATACTAATATCATCATACCTTCAGACCATTTTCGAAAGTCAAAATTTTCCCCTGTTTTATTTTGTTTTACTGTAATTTATTAGAATTTATTGTTGGTGTATCTGAAATGGTCTATCGAGTAAAAAAAATATTTTGAATTCTAAATTTAACGATAAAGCTTAAGTTAAACGTCAATTAGTGTACACACAATTTTCATAACAATTTAATGACTTCAAAAATTATTTGATCAGTGAAACATGATTTGCGAAGAGAATTAAATTTATTTTTGAGTAGGGTTGATCTAATTATTCCTCGAAGTTAAGAAATAAAAAGATTTTTTTAGATTTTTCTTCTATTAAATTTTCATTTTAAACAAATTTATCATGTAATGTAATATTTTGTAAAATACGTTCTCTGCTTAGGTAATTTTAATACGAATCTGACAAAATTATGTAAAATAAGTACGTTTATACATTTTCAACTAAATCAAATCTTTAAAATATTCAGTAAAACAATTTTATCATATAATCCTAATACCTTTCTTAGAATAGACTTGTTTTTATTAATTTTCCGTTAAAAGAAAACAAGTATATCTGTTTTACATCCAAACTAATAAAAACTCCATGAAAGTAAATAAAAAACACTGAAGATTTAAGTAATAAGTACTCCAATATCCTTCAGTATATCAAGTAATTTTTAAATTTGTTTTTTGGTATATTGTTCAATTTTTGTACTCTTTTAAATAGCTTATATTATTACTTATTATGTTTTAACAAAAAAGTACCATACATAATGTTTAGAACTAAAATAGTTCGAATAAAACGAATAATAATAAAGTGATGTAGAAATTCATACAGTAAGGGTGGGGGCGCGGGACACAGTGGTCCAACTCCCTATTTGAGGTAGTCCAAAAAAACAGGGGCTAAAAGAATAAATCTATTAAATCGGGTACGGGGTACCTCGGAACTTTTCCTTACCACATCGGATTCTCTACGCTCATCCTCTACTTCAGAGTCGATTCGCTCGTCATTAGAGTATAAAAGTACTAAATTTAAACTGCAGCTCGTCAATGGACTCGCTTTGTTTTTCCTTAGACATTACTTGCATTTATGGAAAAATAAGAAACAAGTCTCTCCACTGATGTTAAAGTATAATGACAGAGCCAGCTTTCAGACTTGACAGTCCATCATCAGTGCCGGCGAGATGAGAAGAAAGTGTTAAGAAACGGAAGTGATTGAGTCGTCAAACTTATTGAAATCGATTGTCAATTATACTTTAACATCAGTTGAGAGACTTGCTTCTTATTTTTCATTATATTTGGACTCCACAACTCTATTTTTAATTATTAAATGCATTTTAAAATTTTAAGTGATTAACCTTTCAGGCACTGACCTTACTCAATGCTCTAATCTAACACGAACCGTAAATATGCTTACCGATTTTAACGAAACTTAGAATACTTATTTATTACGCAAAGGGATAAACATAACCAAAGTCAAGTTTATTGTAACTATTTTTATATTTTTCAGAATTATTTCAAGCTAAAAATAAAATTAAATCTGCCCATAGATTTTTAAAACGTTTTTTTTTATCTTTTATTTTAATAAAATTATTCCCCAAGAAATATAAATTAATTTCCAGGAAAAAGTGGTGAAAAATGTGAAAAGGACGTTTATTTATTTAATTTCATAAATTCTTTTCTTTTAATATTAAAAGGAAAGACGTGTTTATTTAATACTTTAATATTTATGAATTTGACTCAGTGAACCTAAATTTTATAATTAAAATTTAAAATATTTTATAATTTAGGTAATTAAAAGCATAAAGTTGTTTTTATGAGTAAGTTTCAGATAAAGTTTACAATAAGCTGGTTAGAGGTGAGATTAAAAACTATAAACTATTTTATCTTTTGTTTATTATTTTAAATAAAACAAGTTCTTTATCGTTAAAGGTAGAATTTTTAAGTATTTTAAATTTTCCTCAGTTATACCATAGGTATATAGGAAAAGTATTGTGTTTGCAAATTATCCGAAACCGGGATGAAACCGGAATTGTCTGTTTTCTCAAAGTTGTCTGTCTGGATGTATGTGTGTGTGTGTTTGTTATCATCGTAGCACCTAGTGTATTTATGCAGAGAGTTAAAACTTTGTACAAAATCAGTCTACCGCTGTAGATGTGCTATTGGGAAAATAATTGTTTTATGACGTCATTAAACCGCAATAATGACTCAGCAAAAATTTCTAAAAAATCATAAATCGCGGAAAAATGATGTGATCGCATTGATTTTTGGCACGCATGTAGTCGTGTATAAGACTAACATATGTGCCAAGTTTCATTAGCATTAGTTTAATTTTTATTGAATAACTTGTGTACGTTTTAAAAAAAATAATCCAATTCAGTTGAAATTTGGTACAAGTGTATATTATTACCTAATAAATAAGTACACTAAGTTTTGGTTCAATACGACAAGTAATTTTGTTGGATCTTAAAAATTAAGGAGTATTGAACGTGGCCAGTGCATTATTTGTGACCGCTGAGAATGATATGGATGCATTTACTATCTGAAGACGAGCAAAGCGAGTCAGATGGCATTTTGCAGTATAAATTGTAAAAACTTTATTTCTAAGGACGAGCGAAGCGAGTCCGAAGCAGGGAGGATGAGCTTAGGGAATCCGATGTAATGAGAATAAGTTCCGAGGTACCTCGTACCCGATTGTTTTCAAATACTTTTAAATGTCAGGTTCGGGGTATCCTGGAACATTTCCTCTTTATATAGAATTCGCTACGCACATCCACACTACTTTGGATTCGCTTTGCTTGCCCTCTGACAAAATAAAAACAACAGACTTCTCCTATCGGCGACCTTTCCAGGTAATGACATCACTCGATGCAGCTCAACATATGTGATTCGTCAAAAGTGTGGATACACTTGGCGTTTTCAAATGAAACTTATTATATTTCTTATTACATACAATGCATTTAATTTGTTTGATTTCTAACTATTTAGAAATAGTCATTCGATAAAATTGAACTAATACTTATAATGAGATAAAACGTTAAACATTTGCTTTGTCCCATACAGTGCAAGCTTGCTAAATTTCACATTGATACAAGTTATTAGATACAATGTGAATTTTATCTTGAATTGCAAATAA
The DNA here is from genome assembly GCA_018340805.1 of Microvelia longipes. NCBI lineage: Eukaryota > Metazoa > Arthropoda > Insecta > Hemiptera > Veliidae > Microvelia > Microvelia longipes. Next base: position 78,379,118 of record JACMZG010000008.1, on the reverse strand, counting down.
TTAAATAGAACTTGGTACATATGTTAGCCTTATATATGACTACATGCCTGACCAATCTCAAATCAATCCAACTTTTTCGCGTTTTATAAATTTTATAAATTATTGCTGAGTCATTATTGTGGTTTAATGACCTGTTATAAAAAGACACTTTTAAGAAACTGACAAATGTATAATTATTGAATGTTTCTCTTTATAACCAACAGTATTGATGAGAAAAAGTGATAAAAACAATTTAAAATAAAATTTTATAAATATAGATAAAGGTGATCTAAAAGGTACTAGGAGAGGAAATTTTACAATTTCAAGTAAGAACAATGTTAAAGTTAAACAATTAAAAGTGGTTGGGTATATCTAAATAATAATTATTGTTCAAAATATGAAGGGAAGATGATATAATTACTATAATTAAAGTTTAATGATAATTAAAGTTGAAAACGTAATCAAAACTATTGATTCTAAGATGTAAGTGGTCTAGACTTCAGGTAGACAAGTTTATGAACAAAGGATGTCAAAGAAGTTTTATAGTGCTCTACAAAGGAAACTATTGAAGTGGTCATGACGTCATCTATTACATTTTAGTTATAAGTTCATATAAAAGGATTCAAATAAAGGTCTATCCACAAATGTAGTTTTAAGCATATAATGATAGTAAAACCGGCTTTCAACCAAATAAAGTCATCCTCAGTACCTACAAACAAGAGGACGATCAAATAATAAAAATACAATAACCACACAATAAATACAATTAATACAATAATATAAGAAACAAGAATTAAAACATAAAATATGGTCAATCAAAAAGTTAAAAAAAAAGTTAAAAAGAAATGAAGTAAAAATTACCGGTGAGAAGAAATTATTTTTTCTTTTTGAGTCTAGTAGTTATAACATTTGAGACTGAATGCAGACTAACCTTATCCGACTGGGGTGGGAGCAGTCCTGATTAGTTCCCTTAACAATACTGAGCAGGCGCATCTCTTCAGATTATTATCACCAAAGGCTTTCTGGCTACTCGCTATTTCAAATTTTTCCAGCGAATCCATTCGAGGCCCTTTACTTATTTTATGAAGTATCCCAACCTTATGATCTATATCCTTATGACCCATACGCTCAATGTGTTGGTAAAACTTGCTGGGATTTTCTGTTTTTTCTGTCGATTCCCGTACATGCTCGGCCGCCGGATATTCCTGCCAGTTTGGCCAATATATTGAGCCTCACAAGTTCCACACTGCATGACATAAACACCACAACTAACCTCAAATTTTATAGGGTCCTTCACACGAGAAAGATGCGTTCGTAAGGTGGTGGGGACGCTGAAACTAACTTTATAATTATTCCTCTGGAGGATAGTAGCGACTTTATTAGAGATGTCACCCATATAGGGGACAGAACACCAAACCTTGTCGTCGCGCGTATGACTTATATTAACACCCATATTATGAAGCACCATTTTCCTTGTTTTCTTGTTTATGAGTTTGTCAATCATAGATACGTCGTATCCATTTTAGTTGCTATATATTTTATAGTTGACAACTCAATATTATAGGCATCTTCATCAAGGGGGTAATGTATGAGCCGGTGTACCATTGAATTAAAAGCCGCCATTTTATGGCTCCATGGATGACGTGAATGAGCGTTGATAACGGTGTCAGTAGCAGTAGGTTTACGATAAACTTTATATTTAAGAGTATCATTAGCTCTGCTCACAGTAAGGTCCAGAAAAGTTAAGGCTGTTATTAACTTCTACTTCACAGGTGAATTTAATAGACTTATAGCAGCTGTTAAGATAGTCTAAAAAGTTGTATAAATCAGGTAAGCTACCAGTCCAGATGATAAAAATGTCGTCTACGTACCGCCTCCATGTTAAAATGTATTTGCGATATATGTTATCTTTATGGGTCACAAAATTGGAATAAAAATAATGCATAAATACATCAGCAGCAAGGCCTGATAACGGCGCACCATAGCCAAACCCGTACCACCCGAATAATGCTCATTGTTAAAACAGAAGTAATTTTGGCTAAAACACAGCTCTAAAAGCTCAATAAACTCTTGGATGAGGGCTTTGTCAGAAGATGATCTATGTAAAACCCTAGTCATCAGAAAAAGGCTCGTTGCTGAAGGTACGTTAGTAAAAAGATTAACTATGTCAAAAGATACAAGACTAGCTTGCTGAGGAATGATAATATTTTGCAGAGATTGAGTGAAATCTAATGAGTTTTTTACTGAGTCAATTGCTTTAAAGTTAGTTATAGAGTAAAACTTTTTGTTTAGGTTCTTGCTTAATAATTCAGTAACTGAACCACAATACGATACAACAGGCCGTATCGAATTTTTTTATGTACTTTAATAGAGCCATAGAGTCTAGGAGGTAACGGGTTCATGTTGATAAGTGATGTTTTGTTAAAATTATCAGCAAAAACAAAATTGCTTTTGTATAATGTTTTTCGCAATCTATCTTGGAGTTCGAAAGTAGGGTCTTCGTCTTTACTGATCATATTAAACTTATTAGATGACAAAAAATTCATAACCTTATCTATATATAATTGTTTCTCCATTACCACTGTAGTTTGACCCTTATCAGCCCTGATAACTATGAGATCAAGTTGGGATATTTTCTTTTTCAAACTACTAAGAGATTGATGTTGTTTGATAATAAAAGATCTATTGTTGTTTCTATTGTTACTAGGTTTTTCGAGATAAGTTTTAATAGTTTTAGCACAATCAAATTTGACAGCAGGCATCATTAGCATTAACATGCATAAATGGCACGTAGAGTAGTGAATATTTTTAGGATACGACGGTTACTGTGAGCAGAGCTAATGATTACTAAATATAAAGTTTATCGTAAACCTACTGCTAAACCGTTATCACATTCAGGAGCATAAAATGAATTCAATGGTACACCGCTGATGAAGATGCTTCAACTATAAAATATATAGCAACTAAATGGATACGACTTCTATGATTGACAAACTCATAAACAAGAAAAAGGAAATGGTGCTTCATAATATGGGTGTTAATATAAGTCATACGCGCGACGACAAGGTTTGGTGTTCTGTCCCCTATATGGGTGACATCTCTAATAAAGTCGCTACTATCCTCCAGAGGAATAATTATAAAGTTAGTTTCAGCGTCCCCACCACCTTACGAACGCATCTTTCTCGTGTGAAGGACCCTATAAAATTTGAGGTTAGTTGTGGTGTTTATGTCATGCAGTGTGGAACTTGTGAGGCTCAATATATTGGCCAAACTGGCAGGAATATCCGCACTAGGGCGGCCGAGCATGTACGGGAATCGACAGAAAAAACAGAAAATCCCAGCAAGTTTTACCAACACATTGAGCGTATGGGTCATAAGGATATAGATCATAAGGTTGGGATACTTCATAAAATAAGTAAAGGGCCTCGAATGGATTCGCTGGAAAAATTTGAAATAGCGCGTAGCCAGAAAGCCTTTGGTGATAATAATCTGAACGAGAGATGCGCCTGCTCAGTATTGTTAAGGGAACTAATCAGGAACTGCTCCCCACCCCAGTCGGATAAGGTTAGTCTGCATTCAGTCTCAAATGTTATAACTACTAGACTCAAAAAGAAAAAATAATTTCTTCTCACCGGTAATTTTTTACTTCATTTCTTTTTAACTTTTTTTTTAACTTTTTGATTGACCATATTTTATGTTTTAATTCTTGTTTCTTATATTATTGTATTAATTGTATTTATTGTGTGGTTATTGTATTTTTATTTATTTGATCGTCCTCTTGTTTGTAGGTACTGAGGATGACCTTTATTTGGTTGAAAGCCGGTTTTACTATCATTATATGCTTAAAACTACATTTGTGGATAGACCTTTATTTGAATCCTTATAATATGGAATCCACTGGCGCTAACGTTACTAAAATAAGTTCATATAAACTAAATACGTTCGTTCGAAACAAACTGTGTTAGTTTTATTTATTCCCATTTTCTCATGGTAAAGGAGATAGAGACCTGAATAAATTTAAAAAAATCGGGTTCGGGGTACCTTGAAAATTTTCCTCATCACATCAGATCTACTATGCTCATCCTCCCTACTTCGGACTCGCTTATCTCATCATCAGAATTTAGAATTCGCTTTATGTATACTACTACACGTCTTCGGGCTCGCTTCGCTCGTACTCAGATAGTAAATACATCCATTTTGTTCCTAGCGGTTACCCATCTATGCACTGAACACGCTCGATTCTACTAAATTTTATAAATCAACAAAAATCATGGATATAACTACTTGTTGTATTAAGATGATACAAGTACTTACTTGAATTTTTTTTCTTTTTTTTCAATGATCGTACCCAAGTCATTTGATAAAAATTGAACTAATGCTGATAATAAGATGATACTTGGTGTTAGTATAATAAATAGCTACATGCATGCTAAATCTCAATCCAATCGCAAAAGTATTCCGCGTTTTATGATTTTTATAACTTTTTGGCGAGTCATTATTGCGGTTTAATGACGTCATGGAAAATATTTTCCGAATAGCTCAACTACACCTTTTAATTGATCTTTGCACAAATGTTCAACTCTGTTGCATAAAAACACTGAGAGCTACCATGACACACATACACACACACACATACATGTCTGTATGTGCATGTGTATGTGTGCGTATGTGTGTCATAATAAATTATGAAAACTTTATATGAAAGTCACTTAGAAGGCCTTAAAGAACCTGAAGCGGATAATTCAGGACACATCCTGGTTTCACAATACTTTTGTTGTATACCTACAGCATAAATGAGGGAAAATAGTCTTAGGTCTCTTGGCCGCACTGCGGCGTCGACGCTCAGGGCCGCTTTGCTACCACATGATCTTGTAACATTTTGTCATAAAACTATTTTTTTGAGGTAGTACGTAATTGAGCACTTTATTAGACCGTTTTTAGGATGAGAAGCCAATCATTATTGTTATAGAGGAGGTTATTTAGTACTTTTTACCTCCGAGGACAATAATAAATGCAAAAAAACTCCTAGGACGTAAAAGTAATTTATATATTGCCGCCATTACTGTAATGTAGCGTGTTCAAAAAAACAATCTGTGTAAAACCTTCATGAGGTTTTTTTAAAAACGTTCTGTTTTTGTTCGTAGACAAATTTGTTTTTGTTTTTAAAAGGTGTTCTAATTGACAATTTTTGGGTGTTTATTTGTAAAGCTTTTACATTTTTGAGTAAAAGTGTGAAGCTATGAATGAATTCATATGGACGACGATAATATGGAGTTAATTGGACGTTTGTTTTTTTTCAATCAAGTATATAGCGCATTTTATTTAATGAGTGCTACCTCAAAAAAAAAAAATAGTGTATGCCATCCGGCTGAGAATGTCTTTATGTATTGGCAGTTTTTCCCGACTCGCTTCGCTCGTCGGTAAATCTAATTGCCGTGACATAAAGACACACTCCTCAGCCTTATGGCATAAATAACTATTATGTAAGCAGTATACAATATAAGTGAATTTCCAAATGCAATAATAAAAAAAAGAAGCTTTTGGTCTCTTGGCCGCTACGCGGAGTCGCTGCATTTCTGTGCCTGTTTTGCGGCCGCATGGTTGTTGTCCAGTATGAGTTTGTCATTCTACTAGTTTCTAGTTTGACAGTATTCACTGTTTCGCTTTGCTCAACGGTATATTCAATTCTTAAGTTTAAGACAAATCATATTTCACAGCCTAGTAGCATAGTATAATTTTTCATGAGACGGAGAAGCAAAATTACAATTCATCTAACAAAAGGCCATCCAATGACATCATGATAACTCCAGAACCAGTCGTTGTCTGTTTAGAATCGTTGAGTTAATGTTGCACAATCATGCTACCTCTAGATACAATTGACAATCATGCCAACCTAAACATAAACCTCTAGGTAAAATTAGCTCCCCTAGATAACTTTAAACAATTCCGCCGGGATTAATTTTCATATTTTTCCTCAATTTTCACACATTAAGTGGTAGTCACGCAGCTACATTTCATTACTAAGGTTTTATTTTTGGAATAGATCTGGGATTAAAAAATCAAATCTTAAAATTAAATATTTTTACTTTTCCTCATTTATACCATAGGTATACAAAAAGTATTGCTTTCATTAAAAATTCGATACCAGGAATTTACCTGCATTTTATTTTATTTTATTAATTTAAGTTTTAGTAATTTAATTCTAATCAGTATCTCCCTAGTGGTTATTATAAAGTTGTCTGTCTGTATGTGAGAGTGTATTTGTATGGCTTTTATCATCGTAGCGCTCAGTGAGTTTATGGTAGAAAGTTGAAACTTAGTTCAAATATTGTGAAATTCTTATTGAGTTCAAAACCTTCAGTTCTACCTATACAAACGAATTGGATTAGACCTATAATTAATCAAAACCGAAATTTCTTTACTAAAGATTTAATGATTTAATTTTATGCACGTGAATTTATTAATATGTGTAAATGCTATTAAAATAAAAGTTTTTTCTATTCAACTGAACTTATGTTCGGTAAAATATTATAAATAATAATAAACAGAAATATGTAGTAAAATAGCACCCTAATCAGCATTCTGTTTTACACGGTACTTATAACATTAACTTCATTGTTTATATACTTGTTATATCTTATCTTCATATTATTCAAGTACGTATGACACTCAAGTTAACATATGTCAAACTTATGTTATTTAAACATAATTTAATCAAACCAACTTTTTATTAAATAATAATCTGTCTGTTTTGATTATAAATAAAATTTCATTAATATTTTTAGAAGTATTTTTATTCATTATCTATTTTTATTTTCATCAAATATTTCTAATGATATCATTCGAATATAGTAGATTATTTGACAGTTATTACGGGCAATATAGATAAATGGTAGTGATAATTATATTTTATTAAGAGGAGGCTTAATTACTTTTATAGATTTTTAAGTCTATTTTATGTTTTGCTTATAACTTAACTCGTTTGTAAAAACCTTTTAAATTATAGCCACCATATATATATATATATATATATATTATAATATATTATTAATATATATATATATATATATTATATATAATATATATATATATATTCCTCATTTATTTATATTTTTTTTTTTTCCATGTATTTTTGAACAGTTCATTTTATTATTGATATTTATTACTTGAAAAATTGGTGACGCCATATATCTTGTTTGGAAAATAAATGTTCTTACAAAATTTTATAAAATTCTACTAAGGAAACCCAGAGGGCACTTTTGGTAAAAAAAATAAATACATAAAGTGATGTATAAGGAGATCTGTATTTTATTGTAGGCGCACTATTACCACTAATTACCGGTATCTAAAAAAAATCAAATAGTTATTATTAAACATTCATAAAATTCAATATATTTCAACAGTAAATCACAGAGAAACAGAAAAGCATTTTTATAAAACAAACAGCTTCAGTTTTTTCTTATTTTTACGTGAAAAAAACTTGTAAAACCTATTTATTTAAAAAAGAAAAAAAAAATATTGAGGTGAAAACCCTGTAAGGTAAAAGATTTTTCCAGCCCTCAGATTTCCGCCTAATTAATTTTAGTTAAATAAACCCTTAGGGTCCTTGTGGGAACCCTAAAGAATTCTTTTCAGAAAGCTTTCCGTGCCTACTTTACAAAGCTGTTAATTTTATATAATATAACTTGAGAATGATGACTTGCTAAGTTTATAATACTTATAATTAAGATGAAAATTGTGTTTTATCTATACATTTTAAGTGAGTTAAAAGAGTAAAATTAAAAATTATAAAATAATTTTAAGTTGTAGTGTTTAAGTTAAGTAGTGGTATAAAGGATACAGATAACCATTTTAGTGCGGAGGTCTGCATACCGGGCGAATTTCTTTTGCAATTCATGTTTTCATGCAACACTGATCATGTATGACTTAATAATCCATTCCTTGCTTACGTTTCCTGTTTATGCTTTATAACCTTAGCAGTGAGATTACGACTCATTACTCAATTTTTCAAAGGAAATGCTCATTTTTATCTCATTGGTTATAAAAAAACTATTCTCATCTTTCCATATAATTTATTCACCATTCTTCGCTTTAATTTAAAGCTTAGTTAATGATACTATTTAAAAGGTTTTAGCGTATTTCCTTTGAAAAAATCCTGATAATGGAGTAGAAAGTAGTATAGCTACTGTTATTCGTACTGTTAGCAATAGCATATAATACTCGTATTGCTCCAATAATAAAGCATAAATGGGAACATAAGCAAGAAATGGGGTTTTACGCTCGGAAGCACGCTTTCCTAAAGAAATTCGCCCGGAACGCGGACTTACGCGCCAGAATTAGTTAATAGCTATATAAAACTTTTAAATATTGAACATGGGGCCCTAGCTTTTGAGAGTGCTGTGAAAACTCGAATTGACTCCGGATCGTTTTTATTCATCAGCAGTAGCCTTTATATCACTAGCCTTTATAGCAGTAGCCTTATAGCAGTAGCCTTTATATCAGTAGCCTTTATATCAGTAGCCTTTATAGTAGTAGCCTTATAGCAGTAGCCTTTATAGCAGTAGCCTTATAGCAGTTGCCTTTATATCAGTAGCCTTATAGCAGTAGCCTTTATATCAGTAGCCTTTATAGCAGTAGCCTTATAGCAGTAGCCTTTATATCAGTAGCCTTTATTGCAGTAGCCTTTATAGCAGTAGCCGATAGAGCAGTAGCCTTTTAGCAGTAGCCTTTATATAGCAGTAGCCTTTATATCACTAGCCCTTATAGCCGTAGCCTTATAGCAGTAGCCTTTATATCAGTAGCCTAAATGCTTTATGCTTTATAAACGATAGCATTAAATAGAATACTGATAATATATATTGTGTCTCTCACACAATTATATTGTGTCAAAATACTGATACCTTGACATTTAAAGACAAATTTATTTTATATACGTTTATCAAATATTTCCGTTTTTAATAATTATTTTAATTTTTTTTTATTATGAGTCTGGAGGTAACGATTCAAATTAAAATAATGTAAAGGATAAATATAGTAAATATGATAATTTACGGTAGATTTATCTATAGGTACGATATTTTTCCTTTATACCTGCGGGATAAATGAGGAAAAGTAAAAATATATTTTGTAAAAAAAAATAAATAATAAATGAAAAATAAATTAAAAAATGCATACAGAGGTAGAGTGCAAAATCAATGCTTTTTGTATTTTATTAAATCAATGTATAATCTTTATATATAATTTATTCGTACTACATTTTTCCTAGTTTTTATGCTTCGAAAAGTTAAATGAAAAGGATACGGCCTCCTTACGATATATATATATATATATATATATATATATATACTAATATATATATATATATATATATATAATATATATATTTAGAAGAGAAGAGAGAGAGAGAGAGAGAGATAGATTGTTTTTGGATTTTTTCCATTGTCGTCAATGGTTCTATCTCAAATCAAATACATTTTATTTTAAAATCATTAAAAAATGATGAATACATTTTATAAAATACAGAACGGGATAATGGAGTTAAAATAATTATGACAGGGTAAAGATGAAGACAGCTGAACCGGGATTATGTAATGAATAATAAATGAAAACAAGTAATGAAGTAACACGAAGATAACTTCTTTTCTTCCTTTTTAGAGAAGATGTCAAGTTTCATTCGTATTATTAGAAATATCAAAAAAGGTAACTTGATAAAGAATTTATTTTAGGGCAAATATGAGATCAATATAGAAATATTGATAAATTAATGTTAGAATCAGTTATAAGCTCTATTAGGATATATTTAAAACAATTAATTTATTTTGTAACCCTATTTTTTATATGAGAATAAAAATAATATCATTTTTACTTCTTATGAAGTAACATAGACATAAATGATTTAATTTTTTTTTACATTTTTTTCGTAATTATAAAAGCATAAATAAAAGAATCTCAACAAGCATCTGAATAAGAAAATATTTTTTCATCTGATACTTTTTTTAAAAAAAAAATCTGAGTTAAAATTTTTCCCTAAAAATTTTACTTTTAAAAAAGTCCATTAGTTTATTAATAAAAGATGTGTCGTGTTGTACATTTATTCTGCTGAATTCGTATATTTTTTAATGCAACAAAGTAAAGTGAATAAGTATGGAAATTATAAAAGGCGTAAGTATGTAGAGTCTCTTGAGGATATCAAGTCAGTTTTAGAAAACTCGGGATTCACATGCAAACTCTGACTTTTTTCGAAACGTCTAATTAAAAAAATGTTCATTAGATTTTTGATTTGAACAAGTTTGCTGGTAAATCAAAATTTTTCAAGTTTTATTTTGGTTTTATAATTATACTTGGTATGATGTTTATTGTTCTTTAAGTACAGTAGAAATTAAGTAGGTTTATCTACTTCTCGAATGGAAAATAGCTATTCCAATTTCGTTTGCAGGGTTGGAAAATCTTTTTCTAGCTACAGAAAAGAGAAAACAATATCACCAAAATAAATTATAATAATTTAATTATATTTTGTTATATTATGTCGGTAGAGGTTTAAGTCTGCTGTTTTTTGAGAGGGTTATGGTAGGTTATATAAAAATGGTGTGATAAGTTATAATAGGCGAGGTAGTTCACATGTTCATTGGCCAACTGTCTTTGTAATAGAGTTAGAATAGAAAGATATAAAATATTATAGCCATAATGAGCTTTTGAAAACTAGTCAACTAGTCGTAGATAAAATTTAATCCCAATATGTATCAAAACGTTTCCCCTCTCGGTTAATTTTCCTCTGCTAAGCCTCCATAAACAAAAGGAAATTTATCTTTCTTGGCAAGCCTCGAGAGTTAAATATTTATACTTTTCAAACCTATAACTACTACTAATTTTTACTAGAGACAGCAACCACTTTTTAAAAAACACAACATCTTTGTTGGTATAAATACAAAACATTCTACTTGACCAATGTTCACGTTCACTTTAATTTGACAATAATAATTCCTACCATAAACGCTAAAGTAATAAAAGCCAAGTCAAGGAAACCATGGAGACAAATAAATAAATAAAGTTTGTTAAACCAATACTCTAAGTTGCTTACGGTAAAAGAATTAATTATAATACAATGCATTTATTAGTAAAATACTAAGTCAGGATTTCTATAGAAAAATATATGGAAAACAAAATATGGAACTAATCTAACTACAACTAATATGGAACTAAACAAGCTGCCGATTATGGAAATTTTAATACAAGAATAACTGATAATTCTGATGCGGAGGTCCGTATGCCGAGCGAATTTTCTTTAAAATGCGTGCTTTCGTGCTTAACAATCCTTTTTACCTTAAGTTTCCTGTTTATGCTTTTTAACATAAGGGGTTTTTTGCAAATCCTGCAAAAATAATTAAAATTAAAATACCCAAACCAAAAAAATTGGAAATTATCCTTAACCCAAACAAACCCCGCCATATAACCAACAAAATATAACCAAATTTCATACTAAAATAAATATATAAAATAAAAATAAAGAGGTACATATCACCCCAAATCAATAAATAAATTATGGCTCCGGTTAACACAAAATAAATATTGTATACTTTTACCAATAAAGAAATTGTTTAAAAAAACATGAGGGTTAGCAGAAGCACTAGTTACTCATTTCGTCTGGATTTTTCTAATGAAATGCGCATATTTATTCCATTAGTTTTACAAAATTATGCTATTTTTTCAAATTTGGCGTTGCACACTTTTATTTGCACTATGTAAAGCTCACTTAATGCCTATCTTCAACAGGGTTTAGCGCATTTCCTTCAAAATTTCCTGCAAATAAATAAGTAACCTGTTTTAATGATATCACTCAAGTTATAAAACATTGACTGGAGACATAAGGAAAAAAGATTGTTAAGCACGGAAGCACGCATTTCACAGAACATTCACCAGGCATGCGGACCCTCGTGCCAGAATTCATTATTACTTATACACTTATGTTGTAAAACTGTTAATCGGGCATTGGATACCTCGGAACTTTTCCTCACCACATCTGATTGGTTACGCTCATCCTCCTTACTTCGGACACACTTCTTTCGTCCTCAGAATATTCAGTTCGCCAAATTTATACTGAAATGCGTGATCGTAACTTAAAAATAGCCCACTATTATACAAAATTATTTAAGCTTAATTATAATTTTATATTTATATTATGCTATATATCATCATTTTACATCTTAGTAAATTATTTATTATAGGAGTGTATGTCATGTATCTAAATCCGGTGTTTCGAATAATGTAGATTAGAGTTGGTGAAAAAAATAGAGACTAGGTTAACTCGAAAACATGTTCACAATGCGTTTTTAGATTACAACACATTTATCATCTACTGGTTATTTTATCCAATTTTTTAAAACATTTAAAACAAGTAATTTTATTTTTGAAATCACTTTGAAAAAATCCAAAATATTAAATAAACGATAACTTTTTACTTTATCGATTCTGTGAATTTTGTTGAAAGAACTATGTATTCAAACCTGTTCGGAGAGGCTTAATAAATTTGAAACATTTTTTTTTTGAAAATGTTTACTACAAGACAACAGGGGTGGCTACCTGTTATAAGCGCTCTAATAAACAGAAGCTTTGCTTGTATAAAAGGAGGGATTTCCATATAGGAGACGATGTGCGGGAAACGATGTAAAACCCTGGCTTGAGCTGGCAGGTGGATTACAAGGTTAATATTTTATACTTGAGGCTTATATATATGAAGCTATCAAACCACCTTAATGTTGTCCATTTTCTTCTCTCTCATCATCTCTCATATGTCTCTCTCATTCACTATAGCTACTTAAACAAGAGCTTATTCTGATTCTCTCACTAGATGGGCCTTGCTGTCGTATAACATTAATTTCCATATCAACAACTCTCTACATCTGTTATACACCGACACAGATTCCATCATATTCTAATAAGAAACTATAATTTCCAAACTCTATTAGTTCCCATCATAATCTCTAACCCTATATAAATTATATAGTATGAAAATCGCTTCCTGAAACCAATTATGCATAATTCCAGCCACACTTAACGTTTATAGATATCAAAGTACACTTGCAGATAAAATATATTGCTATTTCCTTATCAAAATCTACATTGCACGTATACAATATTACCCGGTTCTGTCAAATAAACCATTCCCTGCATTAAGCAGCTACATACATACAAGGTCCATTTTCTAATATGTTAATAGAAAATTTACATTAAGAAAAAAAATAATAACCCACTTAATTATTGTAGAAAAATATTTAACTTTTAAAGTAATAAATCGTGAAAGGGTAATATAGCTCTTACCTTTTTTACGCTTGAAGCTGTTGGGTCATTATAGAGATGCTACTCTCCCTAATGCCACTAACCAGGGAAGAAAACGGTACTTCTATACTTTCTCCATCATGAGACTGCACCTGTGACCAGGTTCCCAGTTTGTCTAGTATATTTTCTCTAGTCCCACTAGCTACTATGATCTAATTAGTCTCTTCTAACTCACCAGTTACTAGTTTTGACCAATCTCACCAGTTCCTCTAGTCTTACCAGATACTCGTAATTCCTACTGCTCTATCCAATTCGGTACAGCCCGAGGTAGCAACCCTGAAGTTAGTCTATTGTAGATACACCATTCCCATAGCCCAGACCTACGAGCCAAAGTTCGGCAGATTAATAGGAGGCATCTTCCAGGACCAAACAAATATTTCCAAATCACCTATGCTAATCGTGGGAACTCAGACACCACTAAACCTGCGTCATTACTGTCCAATTCTCGGACCGATGGTACAGAAACTTTCCAACCCTACACGGACCTACCAAACTTAGTCGTTACATGAGCTGGATACAATGGGAACGTGGATCAAGACTTGTCTCAGACGAAATCCAACCTCTCATTATCGTAACTGCCAAAAGAAACCACGTCAGACCAAGGCTTGACCGGTTTTGAACTCAAGGCGTCCAAAGAGACCGGTATAAGGAATAATCTTATAGAAGGCCCTCTGCCGGCTGGATTTGAAACCTCAACCTATATGTCGTATGGCGAGCGCTCTACCACTGAGCTATCTGTCCTCAGTTTATTTCTCTTACTATCTCTTGTCTAACTCTTGTGATATCTATATCAGTTGTTTTTATTTTAAAAACAACTTTGGTTTGTTTATAAAAAAGACCGTATAAAAAAATTTTATTTGAAACATATGTCATTTAAACTTGTTGCAGAGTAAAATCTGCGTCATCAGTCATTCAAAGTTATACAAAAACAGAAAATTAACAGATTAACAAAAAACATATTTTGATCACAAATGATTGAAACAATTTAGGTAATTTTTTAACATAACAAACTCAAACTTTTGTTTTGTTTTAAAATAATGTTTTGTATCGTAATTATTATTTTGTAAAACTAGTGCTGGAATAGTTTTGAGTTAGATTATACTGCTGATGATGCAGAGTTGCACTTGGAGAAATGTTTATTTGAAATAAAACTATTTTATAAGGAGTGCAGTCTTCAATATGTCGTTTATAATTATTATCAATTTCACACAGAAACACTCAGGAAATTTTAAAAACGACCTGAAACTGAAAATCAATGTGAGAGATTACTGTTTCGGATTATTAGTACAAACACAATAATTTTCTTATTACGGTATCAATAAGGAAAAAAAGATGAAGGTTATATTTCAAGATTCTAATAATATTTTGAGTCAAATTTAATAATGCGGTTTTTGCTAATTCGTATTGGTCTCTTGTTCTTTACTTCTCTTTTGGATTAAATAGTCTTCTAAAGAAATTAATCTTTAGGTTAAAGGCTTGGAAAAGTCGTTTGTTAATTATTTCCTAATCATTTTTGAGTTTAGGGAAAATGTAAATGAAAACAGTGGAGGAAAGCAGATTACGATATCTTTGTGTTTGGGTCTAAGCTTGAAAGGAAATCTAAGGAAACAGCCATCACGTCTGAAGGAAAATGTTGTCTAAGGTTTAAAGCATAAATGAAATCCACACTTTACGTGCAACAAGTTATTTTATTATTGTTTGTCTTTTCCATTACATGTACGTCAGAAACACAGAAAGCCTTTTACTATCGCTTCGTCTTTTGAATATTAAAATCAATATTGAGTGTGGAGATGCTCATGTAGAAAAAGAGAAGAACATTTAAATACTTGTTGGAGGTGGTTTTTGTACTGGCTTTTGCTATAGCAACTTGTTTCATTAAATATAACAAACTTAGGCCGATTTACCCGAAAATGTAGACGGTTCCCAGAAATGGTACTTCAAAACAAGGACTATGGTAACTAATGAAACTTTTGTTAAGCTTTAACTTAAATTATTTGACGCTGATACCTGCTGAGACCGTCCGGTGTATATTAGAACCTAAGTAAAAGACGTCAGCCCAATTTAAATATTACATGAAGATTTGTGATTTTTTGAAATGCTTGTAGGGTCATTTTTGTGGGTTTATGACGTCTCACATATTTGATAAACAATAGGGTTCGGGACATTAGCAAGGTTGATTTTTGTACTAAGTTTCATTGCGATCCAAAAAAGCGTCTGAAATCTATCGTGTCCCATAGTAACATATAGGACACAAAAATCTCTATACATAAATGCATATTATATATATAATATTATATATTATATATATATATATATATATATATATATATATATATATATATATATATAATATAATATATATTTTATATATATATATGTGTGTGAGTATGTGTATATTGTTTATCAGAGAGTCCACCGCTTCCAAAGAACTCACTTCCCTCTCTCTTTGACCCCAACTTTATAAGCATATTTTTTCTTCGAAAATTCGCTAATAGAAGATTTATTAGTTGTCGAATCACGTGGCATTTTCTATTTGTGTTATTAAGTATTCGGTGTCTAACAAGGATCCAAATAGTTTTAAAGAAATTACCTAACGGTCACGGCATGCACTAAAATTCTCCAATAATGAAAGATACAATTTTGATTATAACTTCTTGTTTTTAAAGTCAAGATGTGTATAGTCTTAACTAGTATATTTTTCGCTTCATACTTAACATATACTTTTTAATCTACTTATGCTATAACTAAGATATTAGAGGAAGCAAAATGTCCTCTATACTTTTTTATATTATTTTAATTTTTAAAACAGAGTGAAAAGATACATCTAGAAAACAGCCAAATCCATATGAATTCATATCAGCTTTGCATAAGATACAAAGTTATATCAACAAATCCTCTTTGACAATTGTTAAACCAGTGAACTGCCAAATATATATTTTTAAATAATTTAAAAATACCTTTTTATTTCAAAACATTTGAAATTTTTTAACTCAAAACTAATTTTGATTCAACCTTTAACAGAGGGATTATCATGTATTTTGTTTGTCGTTTCTTTACATTATTTTTGTCTTTCTGCACTGAACATGACCTCTATGTTTTAAACTTATAAACAATAGAATTTAATACTCTTGATTAAAATCAAATATATAGGTTTTTAACAAAATTGTTTAAAACTCGTTTAATCTGGGATAGAGCTCTATAATCATGATTCGTTTGTCTTCTTTTAACTTAAACGCCTTTGAAAAATGCCATACAACACATTTATTTTAGTGATTTTATATTTATGGTGCATTTATTCAATTTTTATTTTTCCTCATTGCTATTGTAGGTATATAGGAAAAGTATTGTGTTTGAAAAAATCCGTAAACGGGATAAAACCGGAATCATCTGTTACAGGCGTTTTTAAGGGCTCCTGAGTAAGTTTCTCAAACTTGTCTGTCGGTATGTGTGTGTGTGTGAGTGTGTTATCACCATAACTCCTAGAGAATTTATGCTAGAGTTAAAACCTTGCCTACCGCTGTAGTTGTGCTCTTCGGAAATTATTTTTTATGACGTCATAAATCTGAAATAATGACGCAGCGAAAGTTTCTAAAAATCATAAAACGCAGAAAAATTATGTGATCGGATTAAGATTTGGCACACATAATATGTCATATTATAGTCATGCACACATATTAGCACACATATTAGCACACATATTAGCACACATATTATAGTCATGTATAAGACTAATATATGTGCCAAGTTTCATCTCATTATCAGCTAAGTTTAATTTAAATCAAATGAATTTTGTACGTTTTTTGAATCATAATTTAAAAATCAGAAAGTGATCCAATTGTTGAAAGTTGAAATTTGGTACAAGTATATAAATTTACCTAATAAATAAGTAGATTAAGTTTCGTTTCACATATATTTATACTTTTTTGTTGGATCATATAAGTTAAGCAGCTTCGAGGGTGGTCAGTGCCTGAATAGGTGACCGTTAGGACTAAAAGGAATGAAATTATTATCTGAGGACGAGCGATGCGAGTCCAAGGACATGCTGCAGTATACATTTGGCGAATTGTATATTGTAAGGACGAGCGAAGCGAGTCTGAAGCAGGGAGGATGAGCGTAGCGAATCCGATGTCAGGAGGGAATGTTTCGAGGTCAAGTCGGGCCCGACTTTTTTATACTGATAATAATATATTCTGTTTTAGTGATGTGATATTACCTTAGATATTCTTGCCATATTAAAATACAACTTAGTGCTATTACTTATTGTATAATGTGACACTTTCACCAAATTTAAACTAAATTATTTTTATAATTTAAAATAAAGTTATATTTTGAGTATTTACGCTTTTGTTTTAGAAAAAATCATGTTCTTATCATTCCATAAAAATTGAACTTATATGCTAATAAATAGGATGAAAATTGGCACAACAAGACCTAAAGGTTCATTTTGTACAAAATTCATGCTCTTTACTATTAACACACAGAGAGCTATGTGTGTTGTCTGGATTAAAGTAATAGTAATTAGACCGTGTTTAATCTGATGGTGTTTATTCCCATGTGTATAATGTACTTTAAAACTGATCAGCATATAAGCACTGTTTTGCCTAGATTGAAGTGATATTGAGGTTTATCCCAATTATCACGTACTTACAAAAAATATTTGCGTTCTGAGACCAATCAATGGCCGGGTTAAAGTCATATTTGTGTTTATTCCCATTTATATAACATATTAATGTAAAAAAATTGGCGTTTTAATATTGATATTGGCCGGGTGTTTTCTTGATAAAAGTCTTATTAAAATTTTATTCCTACTTATATAATGTATTGACATAAATATATTGGCGTTCTTATATTGATCAATACATTATATATTGATCGTGCATGGTACTTATATTTTTTAGAGTCTGTACATTGTACAGGCTTTGTACAGTGTACAAAGCTTAGCGGCTGCAATGAACATGAAATATTCAGAACTGTTAGCAATTCTGAGGTCGGGAATTATATTTTAACAGAGGCAATGCCCCTCCGGCACCGACCCATTTCTCTTTTTAACTTTTATTTCATGGTAGATTTTTTGCATCGACGAAAAAAATATATTTGTTCATGAAATAAATTTTGATGAATAAATAAACATCAGCAATGGTACCTGATGAATATAAATATTTATTAATTATCGATAGCTTTATAAAAAACATAAATAAATAAATTACGGAAAGTACTAACTGCTATTGGATAGATGTAAAGATATCATCGGTGGTAAATTTAAATTATTTATTGTCGAGGGATCAACTATTTTGTAATATCCAAGTCTTTAAAACAACAAGCTAAATCAATCTACAAATATTATTTCTGTAAAAACGAAATTTTATTTCTTTGATTTCTAAATTTTCTAAAGAGTTGAGCTTGGTACTTATACTTTTAAAATAGAGAAAGCTAACACAGTGGCCTTACTTACCATGGTTTTTTATCTATGTAGCTGTAAAAGTTAGAAGAGCTTCGGATGCGTTCCCTAAAACTCGTGGCAAAATAGGGTCCGCAATAATTAATTTTTGTTGGCATGATTGAAATTTTCTTGTAATTATTCCAAAATATTTAAATAAAAAAATCAATGTTTTAGGCTTCTAAAAACCAGATTGTTTGTTATAGAAGATAAAAAGTTGTATCTGTCAAGTTGGGAAGTAGATACGAGTGTCTACAGCAAAGTTGTTCCTGTCCGCTTAGTCATCGTTTCCTAACAGTCGTGTTTTTGTTTCATCGAGATCTCTAAGTGATATAAATGAAAATGTTTGACAGTTAATCGACTTTATCTTTTAAATCTATAGCTAGTATAAACATTGTAGAACTTAGCATTCATTATAAAGTTGAATTCATTATTAGTTTAGAATTCGTTAACTTTATTATAGTCGACATATTTTTATCTCCAAATAGGACTTGGTTTGTTGAAGCCAAGTCAAGTAAATGAAGTATCTTTATTCTTAAAACACGTTGACCGAATTATGTTGAAGTGAGTGACTACATCGAATGCACGTAATTAAGAACTCATTAAAATTACAAGTTAGTCATTTGAATTAATACTCAACATATAATTACAAAGAACACAATCTTTTTTTATATGCACTAATGAGTACTCATATTATTCCATACTAGGTGGAACGTTTCAGATGCGACAACCTTTAAATTCATAAATAAAATAGACTTGGTCTCAAATTGGAACACGACATATTAAATGGAAATTGTTTTAGATGAAACATTAAATTATTATGGTTTCTAAAACATTATATTGATAGTAGTTTATAAAACATTAAATTAAAGTAATTAATAAAGCATTAAATTATTGTAAATTATTAGTTTACAAAACAATAAATTATTGTAGTTTTTAAAACATTAAATTGTTATAGTTTACAAAAAATAAATTATTGTAGTTTATAAAGCATTAAATTATTTTGTTTTAAAGACAATACATTATTAATTTTCTAAAACATTTAAAATTATTAGTGTCTCAAATTCTAAAACTGATTTTACTAGGCTACAATAATATATGGCTCTCGCAGGACCCAGACATTTTTCTGGTTAACCTTTACAGTACAGTGGTTTCCAATGGGTAATTCACGGACCAGTTTGGTCTGTGAGGGGGTTTCAAACGATCCACGTAACATTTATGGACGTTTTAAAATAATAATACAATAAATAAATAAATAATAAACAAATTAAATCAAAAGAATGCTTCGGACTGAAGGTAAAATTTTTACTTGTTAGGAACCCATTATTTGATTTTAAAATGTTTAATCCAAATTTTAATTTACAATTTTTTTTAAAACTGCTCTATTTCATTTAATCTAAATATATATAATTTAAGAAATAATAGTAATATAACATATTTTCTGCCTTACTAACGAATTAATCTAAACTTAAATGATGTTGTCTATTAACATAAAAGTAATGAAGGGAAACCTTAAAGCAAAAAGTTTTAGTTTATTAAAATTTCATAATATATAGGTAAATTTTAAAATCACCCTGTGCTTGATTTTTGTACATAGTTGTTTTTATTTCTTTTTAAATTAATGCTTTAAAAGTAGTTGGAAAATCAGGAAATAAGAGATGGTCTCTGATAGGTGTTAAATAGTCAAACGTCCACAGTTTGGCACCCCTGATCAAGAATTTTGAACACAATTAAAATCAAACGTCAGCAAGTTATCATTTATGAACACAATTAAAATCAAACGTCAGCTAGTTATCATGTCTTAAGCTCTATCTTCATTTTAAAATTTAGTCATTTTATGAAAAATTGCACAATGTTAAAAAATTCATCTCAAACCTGAATTGAATTAAACATGCCTATCAATGACAGGCAAGTTAACATTAAATGTTACTTTAATTACGTCCTACTCAAGCTACACCAACCCAACAAATGTCAAGTTTGCCACTGTCAAGAACCTGAAGACATGCAGCATATATTATTTCGTTGCCCTTATCAGCAAACTTTAAGATCTCATCACCTAGCTGTAAATATTAAGATATCTTTATTCTCGCAACACTACTTAATTCATTAATCAATTTTCAATCCTACCAAAACATTTCTACCTCATTACCTCTATTACTTATTTTACCATTTTAATTTCCTTAGAGCTCTCTCAATGAGTAATATTTATCCAAATAGATCTTGCCTATATACTTAATTACTTACATACAGTTTATTTTATGTACTATATACCTATATTATTTGCCCACAAATAGCTTTCTTTAGTACAATTTATTTAGTAATTTTATATTATAACCATAACTATATAACATCTAGGAACTGTTTAATCATTCAACATTAATAATTATTGATGGCTCAACATAATTTAATGTTGAGCCATCAACATGTTGCCTCTTCGTTTTGTAACGTCTTACTCTTCAGAGTGCTGACAAAGTCTAAACTAATATATTTCTTATTTCTTGTTTCTTACATTAAATTAAATTCAATTATCTCCCCACTCCTGAAGTAAATAATAAAATAACATCTTTTGTTCGTATGCATACAGCTGATTTGTATGATACATTGTTGTCCTGCACCTTCCTCTAAAGAAAAATGCTTATTCATCATCAGTTTTGGATTAGGCTGAAGCGTTAATAGTGGAAATTTAATGAACAAATTACGCGTTAGAGGTCTTTTAATTCTATGCTTCCCCTAAATATCTAGCAGCAAATCTAGGCCCGTATTCAAAGACGTTTTCCTAACATTTTCCTAACATTCTCCTAACTTTTTCCTAACATTTCCTAACATTTTCCTACATTCTCCTAACATTTCCTAACACCTAACTTTTCCTAACATTTTCCTAACTTTTTCCTAACATTCTCCTAACATTTCCTAACAGCTCCTAACATTCCTAACACCTAACTTTTCCTATTTCCTAACATTCTCCTACATTTCCTAACTCCTAATATTCTCCCAACACTCACCTTAGGTTTAGGTAAGGGAAATGTTTTTAAGCCACGAAATTTAAATGATTGTTACCGTGTTTTAAAAGTCATTTAGAGGCTTCGCATGATTGTTTTAGTAAGAACCTAAGGTAGTTAAGTCAAAAAGATACCATTGTAAGTAACGTAATAAATCGCAAAATATCAATGTTATTAACTTATTACCTGGATTTACGACACACTTTGTCGTATTAATAACTATCTACATAAAAATACATAATATAAGTTACTATTAATCCACTTACCTTACTATTAGGGAGTTTATCCTGAAATTCTTTTAACACAATCAGATTTTTTATTTTCTATGGTCTGTTTGTGGCGGGCTATCGATTTAAAAAAAGAAATTCAGTTGGTCCGGTGTGAATAATTCAGCCATTATTACAAAAAACATTTTACACAAACAAAAATGAATTTGATGACAAAATACGAAAAACAAAATTGTGTAAATGATTTAGCAAAATGAAAACAGTGTTGCACTGATTAACAGGTCTTCATTTAGACATCTTTGGATTCGTACAACCTAGTGCACGTTCAAACTTGAAACGCTTGATACTGCTTTATTTATGAAAGCTGTTACAATAATTGAACATTGTATTTGTATTAACTCTACTGTTTACTGAAAACATATGTAAATAAAGTTTCTAATATATTTAACATTCGCCAAAGCAAGGCCGCATTGTTGTTTATGACAAAGTGTGTCGTAAATCCAGGTAATAAGTTAATAAATTGATATTTTGCGATATATATTACGTTACTTACAAATGGTATCACTTTTTGACTTAACACTAAATAAAATCGTGCGAAGCCTCTAAAAGACTTTAAAACACGATAGGAGAATGTTAGGAAAATGTTAGGATTTGGAAAAATTAGGAAAATGTTAGGAAAATGTTAGGAAAAAGTTAGGAAAATGTTAGGAAACGTCTTTGAATACGGGCCCTAGAGTCTATTTTAATAAAAAATTGTTACGGGGTCTCAAATTTTGTTTTCAACTGATCTTTTTTTTGGTCAACTACCTTAGTTGTTTTTTCATATTCTTCCTCTAAAAAACCATTTAATTGTTAATTGTTTATATGAGAGAGAAGTATTAAAAAATGTCAAGTATAATACAAGTTTATACAGAACATGAATCTAAAAAATAAAAATCTGTTTTGATAAAACAGAACATGAGCCATTCCGGGAAATATTATATGAATTCGTCAATCCGGGTTAGAATTTAAAGTTATTGATTCTAACCTAAGAATGCTAAGTAGCTCATGACACGTCACTCTAGAGATGCTTAAGTACCTGAGACATCCACCTGAGATCTACGACTATTTGAGACCTTAATCTGTTTAGAATTATTGGCATTTGTTAAAATATACTCATGGAATAAAACCAAATACATTTAGACTGCATACATAAATATATATAACACTAAACAAATAAGATTACCGGTGTTGAAATGATGTCTAGCTATGATGTTCAAGATGTCTAGCTATGATGTTCTAGATGTCTAGCTTTGATGTTCTAGAAGTCTAGCTAAGATGTTCTAGATGTCTAGCTATGATGTTCTAGATGCCTAGCTATGATGTTCTAGATGTCTAGCTATGATGTTCCAGCTATGATGTTCTAGATGTCTAGCTATGATGTTCTAGATGTCTAGGTATGATGTTCTAGATGTCTAGGTATGATGTTCTAGATGTCTAGCTATGATGTTCTAGATGCCTAGCTATGATTTCTAGATGTTAGCTATGATGTTCCAGCTTATGATGTTCTAGATGTCTAGCTATGATGTTCTAGATGTCTAGCTATGATGATATGATTCCATGAGCTTGTGTTCTAGATGCTAGCTATGATGTCTAGATGTCTGCTATGATGTTCTAGATGCCTAGCTATGATGTTCTAGATGCCTAGCTATGATGTTCTAAATGCCTAGCTATGATGTTCTAGATGTCTAGCTATGTTAAGCTACACTAAGGAAGGAGATTAACATACAAAGAATAGCTATGATAGTAAAGAGTTTAAGATAGATAGTTGGAGTGATTATTTTTAATAAGAGTTGAACATTATTGTGAAACCATCAAGTAATATACCTAAAAATATACCTACATTAAGTAATATATTTAGCAAAATTAAGTCGAGATAACTATTTACTTTGAAATGTTTTAATAACTAAATCTCTAAAAAGATTTTAATATCACTTAATAAGTCAGCATAAAATTTAATTAGTTTACAGAATTAATAATCCTCAATATTATTTAATAATAATAATAAGAAGAAATATTTAAACATAATTATTTAATAGTTAAGAAGTTTTTTAAAATATTTTTTCCATATTTTCGTAAAGGTAAAGGTGGAATAGGTCTTCCGGTGGTGACCACGTCAATGTAGATAAGGAATGGGATGTTTTGCTTTATTTGTGAGAGGTATCTTTAGGGATTTAGCTATTTTAAGTATGGAGCAGATGAAAATTATCTAAAAAAAACTGAACTTCAGTTCAAATCGTTTAGAACATTGTCCACTGATACACGATGTCTAAAATCCCTGAAGATGCCTCCCACAGTAAAGTGAAACGTCGAAAATTTGCCATTTTTCTTTATATCCAGCAGTTATTTGTAAATAAAAATTGTATATTAGGTACAGATTTGTAAAGTAATCATAAGGCTGCCTAAGCATTTGAGGGTGGGGGCTAAAGGGGTTTTTCTTTGACTGTATTAACTAAATGAAGATTTCAATGTTAAATTGTAAACAGTTACAAATGTTTCCAATAATTTTGAAAAACACTATTGTTTTTCACTAAACGCCTCCCAAATACATATTTGCACTCACATCTTACCACTTGTTTGTAGGAAAAGCACTGTATTGTTTCGTGATAATAAAAACATTTTCATGAGTTAAGCGCATATTTAAGAGTTGAAAACATTTATTACTATTTTATGACTTAGATAACTTAAAAACATTGGTGTTTGTTTTTAAATTATATTCGTATATAGCTCATACCTTACATCAATCGTAGAGGTGGTTTGTGGAACAATAGTTAAACTTAAATTATTACTATACGATAATATATATATATATATATATATATATATATATATATATATATATATATATATATATATATATAAATTAAAATATATATATATATATATATAATATATATATATATATATATATATATATATAATATATATATATAATATAATATCACAACTTAAAATAAAAGTACCACGCGTGCCACATATTTTAAAATTCAAAAAATTCCACTTACGCAACAATGCCATTGGTATTACTAGAACTTGATATTCCGCTGTCAAAGGTAAATTAACAGACTGAATGAAAGAAAGAGTTGTTACGAAAACACCAAAAACATTTAGTTCAAAATACAGAAATCAACTATGGAGAATAAAGAATGATAAAAAAGTTTGTCATATTGTATAAAGACGAGGATAAGAAACAGGCTTAAGCATTTATTAAGAAGATGAATTGGATGAAACTGTAGAAGAAAATTTGAAAACTAGATGAAGAAAGACCAAAATTATTACCAATATAAGACAGGTGTTGCAAGAAAATACGGAGAATGACAGAGACTGAAAGGAGAGAATTAATTTTACTATGTTGATGATATTAATACACCTAAATTTTTAAAATTAACTCACTTCGCCTTATTTAGGAAATTATTTAACTTATTCACCTTAACGATCCTTTTCTCTAACTTATTTATATACTCAAACTTATACCTCTAATATTTAACCCAACCTCTGATATTTAAACTTATACCTCTATTTAAGTTCCCCGAGGGGTACCTCAGGGAACTTTTTCTCATCACATCGGATTTGCTACGCTCATCCTCCCAACTTCGCACTTGCTTCGCTCGCCCTCAGAAAATAGAAGTTACAACTCTCTAGCATTAATACACTGGGGGCTACGAAGATAACAGACACACACACACACACGCAGACAACTTTGCAAAAACCACTCAGGAGGCCTTTAAAACATCTGAAACGGATCCAGGTTTCGGACTTTTTTGCAAACACAATACTTTTCCTATATACCTACGGTACAAATGAGGAAAAGTAAAAAATAATCTTTGTAACTAAGACTTACAAAAAATTATTAAATCTCAATTCTATGTTTAAATTGATTAATCACTTCCACACCGAGATATTCAATGAATGTAGTTTTCTATCATTTTTTTCTCTCTGTATAATATTTTATTTATGACACTGATGCTTGAAAAGGCTTGATGGAGGTTTACTTCGACTATGGTGGTAAATTAACATCTCTTTATTAAACTTGCAACAGTTCGGGGATTATAATACCCTTTAAATTGTTGTTCGTTTTATTAAAAATACTATTGAGTTAATAATTTTTGCCACAGATAGGCTGTGAAATAGTAACTTTAGAAATTAAATACGAGGACTTTCATCAAGTATTTCATTAAAGTAATTTCATTATACCCACACTGTATTGAAAAGTTTATTTTTATATCCAAGGGAGATAAAGTAAACACTTGAATTATCAAAAGTGCCGCAAAGTCGACACACTGCCACTTTTAGCGCTTCTGTCTAGTTAAACAACGTAAAAAATCAGTTGGTTATTATTAAAAAATAATCGATATCATCATTTAATTGTTCTTTATTACTAATTAAACAGTGAAATACTGTTAGATTTATATATTTATATATACTTGTTCTCTAAAGTAACTTATGTCAATCAATGTCTAAAATATATCATTCTTAGTTTGTCAGTCATCGTGTTAATTAATTATTAATATTAATACTGCGCTAACAAGGGTTATGGGCCCAGACTAAGAAAAGGGACTGAAGGGCAGAACCCAGGAAGTAAATAATTTGAGAGTAAGTCAAAAATAATTAAATTTTAATATTTTTGACAAAAAGTCAATAAAAAAAATATATATATAGAAAATGAGTGGAATTAAAATACCGTTATTCAACGGGAAGAATTATGTGCCATGGAAGTTTAGGCTGATGTCGGTTCTAAAAGCAAAAGGGCTTAACGTGGTATTAGAAAAGTCATGTCCAAACACAAGGAGTGTAGACTATGATGCGTGGCAGATAAAAGATGCTGAAGCCATGTCGATAATATCATGCTCAATGGATGATGCATATGTTGGCTTGATATTGTCTGCTAAAACATCAAAACAGATAATGAAATCCTTAGATGATAGGTTTGATATAACTTAACTTAAATTAGAAGGAAAGGCATTCATAACAATCGTTTGGTTTTATTCCATCAACAAGAATAATTAGACAAAAAAACTAAAACTTATCCTATTAAATAATCTGACATCTCGTTGCTAAGCAAAAACACAACAATAAACTAATTAAAGATATATTAATCCTCCCCAGCCCTTTAAGGAGGAGTGTACGGTCTGCGCCGCTTCCTTATACGATGACTCCTCCGAAGGGGCATTGCTGCTTGCTCTGGCCTCATTCTAACAGGAGCAACGCCTGGAGCCATCGTTGGTTGAACTGGTGCAGCTTCCGGCAATACTATGGCGGCCCCTGCTGGAAGAACTGGTCGGGGTGGTGTAGGTGGTGGTGTAGGCTGGTCAGCTGGTGGAGTATGTGGTGGTGTAGGCTGGACAGGTTGACCCAATGGTGGTTGTACTGGTGCAGCTGGACCCCATTGTGGTAAAATTGGGGCATCTGGAACTACTGGTGTTGGGACTGGCATGACTGGAACTGAGGATGTTTGGCTAGAGGTATGAGTATCTATAGGCTTGGTGGATCGCTCTTGTTGAGTAGCACTGTAATAGGGGGTAGTACTGTAATACCTTGGGCGATGTTTCGGCTTCTCTGCTTGTTGTGTAATAGAGGGCCGAGCACATGAGAACGGTCGGAGTTGATCTATATGCCTCTTGTGTATTTTACCGTCGCGTTCCACAACGTACATGACGTTTCCAAGGCAATGTTTTATTTTACCTTGTAGCCACTTTTCTTCCTGAGCGCTGTAAGAGCGAAACTGCACTAGGTCTCCTTCATCGAAGAACCTTCGTTTCGCTTCGGGATTCGATAAAGCCTTTCTTTTTCTTGGATCTGGTATCTCTGGAATTACTAGGTCGAGTCGACTCTTAAGGATTCGCCCCAAAAACAATAACGAAGGTGGTTCCCCCGTGGTCTGATGGGGAGCCTTGTGATATTGTAGTAAGAAGGAATCAATAGCCTCTTCTAGATCTCTGGTTTGCGCGCCTTCTTTGAGTAATGCCTTCTTTATAGACTGAACATAACGTTCCGCTTGCCCATTACTAGACGGGTGGTAGGGGGGTGTTCTCCTATGGCACCGCACTCCTTGGGTCTTAAGAAATGTTTGAAATTCATCAGCAGTAAATTGTGGTCCGTTATCTGAAACGACCACTGAGGGAACACTGTAAGTACAGAAAATTTTCCTCAGACTCTTACAAGTAGCTTCAGCCGTAATGGAAGTCATTATTTTTACTTGAGTCCACTTAGAGAAGGCATCAACGATAATTAGTAGGTATTTATTGTTTTTCAGAGGTCCAGCGAAATCAAGATGGATGCGTTCCCAGGGTGCACTAGGGTATTCCCAATGATGATCTTTATTTTTCGCTGGCATTGTAGCATGTTTTAAACACTCAGAACATGTTTTGGCGATCCGCTCGATATCTCTATCGATGTTTGGCCAATAAACAAGAGATCTAGCTAAACCTTTCATTTTTGTAATACCGATGTGGGCAACATGGAGCTCTTTAAGAATCATTTCATGGAACTTTTTTGGAATTACAACCCGATGACCTAACATTAAGCATCCGCATGCTTGGAGAAATCTAACGTCCTACCGGAGTATCCTAGAGCTTTTAAATCCTCCCCATTTTGCAAGGCAGACAGTATGGGTGCTAGCACGGGGTCTTTTGTAGTTTCTTTAGCAATTTGTTCTGAATTTACCGGTAATTGGGAAATTTGCATTTGCACGAAAGAATCGAATTCCTCTGAAATGGAATGATAACAATAAGATTTTAGAGAGTCTGATTCTTCAGAGGAATTTAATGGGGCACGGGAAAGGTAATCAGCATTTAAATTTTGGGTCGACTTTTTATGTTTAATCTCGTAACTGAAATTAGTTAGATAACTAGCGTAATTTGCACATCGGGAGAGAGTAAACTTTGGTAAGGCTGTATTTGGCGCAAAAATATGATAAATAGGTTTATTATTGGTGACAAAAGTAATTTTCCTCCCATACACGTATTGAAAAAAATTTTTAACCCCCCAAACAATACTTAAAGCTTCGCGATCGATCTGAGGATACTTCTTCTCGGTTTCACTTAAAGCTTTGCTGGCATAGGCAATCGGTCTTTCGACTCCATCTGGCATGATATGCGACAAGACCGCTCCTAACCCTATAGGACTGGCATCTACGGCCAGCATAAGAGGTAGTTTAGGATTATAAGGCGTTAACACCCGATTTGATGCTAGTTCTTCCTTAAGTATTTTTAGGCTTTTGAGACCTTTCTTAGTCCATTGAAACTTTGAATTCTTAAGTATGTCCCTTAAAGGAGCTGTAATCGCAGATAAGTTAGGAATAAAACTGTGATAGTAGGTAACTTTCCCTAAAAAGGACCTTAGTTCATCAAAAGTATTGGGTTTAGGAGCATTGAGTATTGCAGTAACATGCTTGTCTAGTTTATGAATCCCCGTCTTATCAATTCGATGTCCTAAGTATTCAACGCTGTCTAAAAGAAAAGCACATTTGGATTTCCTTAACTTTAATCCTGAAGCACGAATTCTTTCAAAGACTAACTTTAAAATACTTAACATATGCTCCGGAGATGATGCATATACTAAGAAATCGTCGAAGAAATTCTTAACGTTTTTGATACCTTCAAAAATATTATTGGTGCGCCTATGCCATATGGCAGGAATACTGGCTACACCGTACTGAGCTCGTTTTGGCCGAATGAGACCATGAGTAGGCGTATTCAACGTCATGACCTCACTGAACTCCTCACTGCATGGTAAGCTCATGTACGCATCCGTAATATCGATTTTACAAAATATTTTAGCGTCTCGGACTTCACTGAATATCTCTTCTACCCTGGGTATAGGGTATTCATCTATGATAATCTGCGGGTTTAAAGTGGATTTATAATCTCCCGTGATTCTTATCTTCTCTCCCTTAACGACCACATGAGTCGGTGAAGCCCACTGAGAATGCGCGACTTTTTCATAAAATCCAGACTGCAGTTTCTTTTCTATTTCCGAGGAGTAAGTTTTAAGCAAAGCAAACGGAGTTGGTCGCGCTTTAGCGAATACTGGTCGAGCAGTTGCCTTCAGATGCACATCTATAGGCGGTCCCACCAATGTGCCGTTTCACTAAAGATATCTTCATATTGTTTAAGCAGCTTGTTAAGTTCGAGTTTATTTTGCTTATTTACAACTAGTGCCGATTCTAACTCAGAAATATCGTGCATTTTAAACAAACTTTCAAAAGAAAGTAGATCTGCAAAGTGTACTATCCAGTCCCGCCCGAAGATATAATCAGCATCGAAATCGACAACATATAGATCTAAAGATTTAGTTCTGCTCTTAAAAGTTACTTCAACAGTGGCGAACCCTAAACATTTGAATTTATTTTTGGTGAAACTAGCAAAAGTACGCTTAGAAGGTGAGAGCCTTTGGCGGGGCAGCAATTTCTCGAATATATTTCTGCCTATAATTGAACAGGCTCCGCCAGTGTCTAGTTCCATTTTTAACGACCTATTGTTAATTAAGACGTCAATCATCGCTCTCGGGTTACGCAGTAACTTTGTAGCATTAATTGAATTCTCATAACATTGTATATGAGCATAACTTTCAGAATCCGTTTCACTCTCCGTAGTTTCAGTTTCTTGGACTGCGTGACTCTTTCGTTTAGACAACTCCTTGCGGCAGACGCTAGCTACATGACCCTTAATTTTACACTTTGAGCAAAAACTGTCTCTATGGGGACAATCCTTGCGCCAATGCTGTCCCCCACAGCTGAAACACGCACCCCGGGCTGCGGAAGAATTGGTAGAATTATTTATTTTTTTTCTAAAACTAGTACTGTTATCTTTTGATTTACTTTTAATTTTTCTCTCTGAACTAAATTTAAATTGGGTACTATCATTTTTTGTAGGACTATATTTAACAAGTGAAGCAGCCTCCCGTGTAGCTTCCACTTCTGAAGCTATTAGGACAGCATCCTCGAATTTCTCGGGTTTTTTCGCTATTATTTCATCGCGAATTTCATCACGCAGTACCCCGTGCAGCAATTGAACTATTAACGAATAATCTTAAAAAGTTTTGAACTCACAGTAACGCGCCCCTGCCTTTGATTGGGACACAAATTCATGAAGCGGCTGATTAGGCAATTGAACAATATTTCGGAATTTAATCGCTTCGCTATATTTGTTTTTAGTTTTAATCAAATGATTAGTAAGCAATTGTTTTATGGTAGCAAACTCAAGACTATTACAATCATTTGGGTAAGCTAGATTTCTTAGCGTATTGTTTAAATCTGGCCCCATATGTACTCTCAGATGCGATGCCCATTCACTGACATCGATTTTGCAAAGCTTGAGCTGTAATTCTATTCTTTCAAAATAATCTTCAAAATAATAATAAGTGTTTCATTTGAATTACTATTATAAGCTTCGAAGCTGAAGCGTGCATTAGAAGAAGTATGGCTAACAGTAGAAGTATTAGCCATAGAATGGCTAGAAGTATTTGCCACATTAGAAATCTGTATTTCAGCAAGCTTCGAAACTATCGCTGTCAGTTTATCAAGTTTTTCATTCAAAGCATCATTAGAAATATTAGATTGGCCTTCAGTGTCCATTTTGTTAAGTGTATAAAATAAAATTTAAATCACAACTCACTGACTTCCAGTTTTCCTTGTCCTCGTCGCCATTTGATATAACTTAACTTAAATTAGAAGGAAAGGCATTCATAACAATCGTTTGGTTTTATTCCATCAACAAGAATAATTAGACAAAAAAACTAAGGCCCGTATTCAAAGACGTTTCCTAACATTTTCCTAACATTTTCCTAACATTCTCCTAACTTTTTCTAACATTTTCCTAACTTTTTCCTAACATTTTCCTAACATTTTCCTAACATTCTCCTAACTTTTTCCTAACATTTTCCTAACTCCTAACATTCTCCTATCGTGTTTTAAAATCTTTTAGAGGCTTTGCATGATTTTATTTAGTAAGAACCTAAGGTAGTTAAGTCAAAAAGTGATACTATTGTAAGTAACGTAATATATCGCAAAATATCAATGCTATTAACTTATTACCTGGATTTACGACACACTTTGTCATAAACAACAATGCGGCCTTGCTTTGGCGAATGTGAAATATATTAGAAACTTTATTTACATATGTTTTCAGTAAACAGTAGAGATAATACAAATACAATGTTCAATTATTGTAACAGCTTTCATAAATAAAGCAGTATCAAGCGTTTCAAGTTTGAACGTGGACCAGGTTGTACGAATCCAAAGGTGTCTAAATGAAGACCTGTTAATCAGTGCAACACTGTTTTCATTTTGCTAAATCATTTACACAATTTTGTTTTTCGTATTTTGTCATCAAATTCATTTTGTTTGTGTAAAATGTTTTTGGTATAATAATGGCTGAATTATTCACACCGGACCAACTGAATTTCCTCTTTGAATTGATAGCCCGCCACAAACAGACCATAGAAAATAAAAAATCTGATTGTGTTAAAAGAATTTCAGGGTAAACTCCCTAATAGTAAAGTAAGTGGATTAACAGTAACTTATATTATGTAAATTTATGTAGATAGTTATTAATATGACAAAGTGTGTCGTAAATCCAGGTAATAAGTTAATAACATAGATATTTTGCGATATATTACGTTATTTCCAATGGTATCACTTTTTGACTTAACTATCTTAGGTTCTTACTAAAAAAAATCATGCGAAGCCTCTAAATGACTTTTAAAACACGGGAACGATCATTTAAATTTCGTGGCTTAAAAACATTTCTCTTACCTAAACCTAAGGTGAGTGTTAGGAGGAAATGTTAGGAAAAAGTGTTAGGAGAATGTTAGAAAATGTTAGGAAAAAGTTAGGTGTTAGGAAAATGTTAGGAAAAAGTTAGGAGAATGTTAGGAAAATGTTAGGAAAAAGTTAGGAAAAAGTTAGGAAAATGTTAGGAAAACGTCTTTGAATACGGGCCTAAAACTTATCCTATTAAATAATCTGACATCTCGTTGCTAAGCAACAACACAACAATAAACTAATTAAAGATATATTAAGGTTTGCGAGCGACAACTGCTATAAAAAGGCAGAAGTCAGAAATGATTTAGCTCGTCTAAAAATGAAGGAAGAAGAAACGTGGGAAATGTACCTAGATCGAGCTGAAAGACTTGTTGAAGAGGCCAGAACACTCGGGGCTGATATCTGTAATGAGGATGTAATAATAGGAATTTTAAGAGGGTTGCCAATAAAGTATAACCATATCGCTAGCCAATTCGACCACAACGCAGGTGCGACAATTGCACAAATTAGGAGAAGTTTTAAATTGGACAGCAATAGAAAAGAAAAAGATAAGTCAGAACCGAATAACGCATTGAAAGCTGGTACTAGGAAAAACAATACGTTCGACAGAAAATGCTTTGTGTGCAAAAAGGAGTCACACTTGGCAATAGATTGTTGGTTTAACCCAAGAAACAAAAATAAAGAAGTAAAACAAGTAAATGAAAGTAAATGGCAAAAGTCTGATAAAGGAAAATACAAGAACAAAAAACATCACGCTAAAATTTCGAAAAGCAAAACCGATGATGAAGAAGAAAGTGATGAAACATGCGATGTTGCGTGGAACGCAATAAAATATGATGAGAGTAATAATCATCACAATAAGACAAAGTGGATTGTAGACAGCGGAGCTAGCAGCAACATGACAAATAACGAACAAATAATTACCAACCTAAGAAAGTGTGACAAGAAAATAAGACTTGCTGATGACAGCATTATAAGAGCTGAAGGAGTTGGAGACGTAATGATAAAGAAGGAAGGATTTGCCGATTACTACCTCAGAAACGTCTTGCTAGTACCTCAACTAAAGGGTAATTTAATTTCAGTTTCTAAATTAACCTCGAATAACCAGAGTGTTAGATTTAATGATAAGTGTGGAATAGTTGAGAGTGCTAGTGGTGAGTGTATGTTGTATGCAGAGCGTGTAAATGATTTGTATGTTGTACATGAGCAGTGTGAGTATGCGTGCACAGTGGCTAGTAGAGAGTTGTGGCATAAACGTCTGATGCATGTTAACGATAGATACTTAGATAACTTGATAAATAACAATATGGTTAGAAACTTAGATATCGATAAAAAATCTAAAATAAACGAATGTTTATCTTGCATAAAAGCAAAATATTCTAGGCAAGTATTCAAACAAGTAGATGTTGCCCAATCAAAACAAATACTTGAATTAATACATGTTGACTTGATAGGACCTGTAGAGACTGAGTCTATGGGAGGATCAAGTTATATATTAACAATAGTGGATGATCATTCCAGAAAAATTTTTACTTATTTTTTGAAAGAAAAGTCGGAAACGTTTGAAAAACTAGAAGAATTTATACTTTGGGCAAATAATAATTTTGAAAATAAGGTTAAAAAGATTCGAAGCGATAATGGGACGGAATTCGTAAATAGAAGGGTTACTAAATTACTAAAAATGTTAGGAATAGAGCAGCAATTAACTACTGCTTACTCGCCAAAATCAAATGGAGTGGCAGAAAGGGCTAACCGTTCGATAGTTGAAGGGGCGCGTACTTTACTTGTAGATTCCGAGTTGCCAGTAAAATTTTGGGCCGAGGCAGTAGGTACTGCGACTTACCTTAAAAATCGTACTCCAAATAAGAGAAACGATAATATTACCCCTGAAGAAAAATTTTCCGGTATAAACCCTAGTGTAAAACATCTTCGGGTATTTGGGTTGTGAATGTTACTTTTGGACGGAAAAATCGACACGAAGAAAATTTGATCCGATAACCCGAGCGGGAATATTTGTAGGGTATTCTAAAATTAGAAAAGCGTATAGGATCTATGACACAAAACTAAAAAGATTATTGAATCTAGAGATGTAATATTTTTAGAAAATCGAAAAGGAATTAAATTAATTAATAACGAAGTAGAAGATTGTGTTTCAAAAATCATTTATAAATTTAAAGATGAGTATGAAGAGAATTCAGATATCGCAAAAAGCATTGACAATAGAGCAGGTGGGAACAGACGACCAAAAAGATGATTTTCTTACAAAAGCAATTTCAATTAATTAAGGTATTAGAGAGTCTAAATATAAGATAAATTATAATCGGAATGTATATATTATTAGTATATTATTTATTTGTTGAGGTATGTTTTTGAGTGGTTAGTGTAAGTTGTAAGCGAGCAAATTGAGGTTTATTCGAGGTTACTTTAGGAAAAAGTATAGGGGGAATTTGTTAGATTTATATATTTATATATACTTGTTCTCTAAAGTAACTTATGTCAATCAATGTCTAAAATATATCATTCTTAGTTTGTCAGTCATCGTGTTAATTAATTATTAATATTAATACTGCGCTAACAAATACTACACATGAGTAGATGAGGAATGCTGCAGCGTTCTTACATGTATATGGATTACATATTAGTATTGATATACCAGGCAGATATCATCATCTCAATTCAAATATTCAAGTATATATATATTTATTGCTTCATGCAATGTTCCCACCTAACTTAGACAAAGTTTTTATATAACCTAATACAATATATAATAGTTATATTTTTATAAATACATAAATCACATTTATTCTGAAAAAAATGTAAGATATAGACAACACTAAGTCCACAAAAATATCAAAATACATTTTTATTTGACGTTTTGTTGATCTTAACAAAAATACAAATATATCCAAGTGGAAAAACACAGAATATATTTATATTAAATAAATAAATAAATAAATAAATAAATAACCTTTTATTAAAATCAATATTATTACAATTCATTGGCATGCAAATTATGACACTATACAATATATAAATGATTTTAAATCGGCTGATTGCCGAGGTGGCCCTCTCAAGGGCATGAAGTTACTGCTATACATTATAAACTTAAGTCTAGATTACATGCAGGAAAATAATAACTTACATAAAAATTAAATCTATAATTAAATATTTAACATAACTTAATAAATGATTTGTTGTTTCTGGTAACATTAGATAAATACATATATTATACAAACATACATCTACAATTCTACATATATATACAATACATACATACACACATACATATACACATACCCATACACACAAATATTTTTATTTTTATTTTATTCATTTATTTATATATATATATATATATATATATATATAATATATATATATATATATATATATATTATATATATTATATAATATACACACATACATATATGTATACATGTATATATATATTATATAACATATACACACACACACACACACATGTATACATATATACATATACTGGTAATTCTGTGCTGTATTATAATTAATTACTGTGTTATTTATTTATTTTATTTTTTTTTTTAATTTAATTTTTATATAGGTAAACTTGAGAATAAAGTTTTCTCAACCTCTTCCATAATATATTTATATTAAACAACTTATATCATATTTCCTTCTAACATGTTTAACATAGGTTTTAGTAACACAAGCAAATACACTAATATTAAGAAATGATCAAAGATAGTTCTTAGTTACATTTCTTTATAATATATTTTAAAGATTAAATTAACTGGAGAGTGGTGTACAATATTATGGAGTAACATAAGATTAAAATATATAAATAAAGATCGGGTAGGGGATACCTCAGAAGTTTTACTAATTACATTGGATTCGTAAAATTGAATTAATGCTGATAATGAGACCAAACTTGGCACATTATGTTAGTCTTATACATGGCCAAATCTTATCTGAGTGATGCGTGCCAAATCTAAATCCGATTGCATAATTTTTCCGCGTTTTATGATTTTTCGAAATTTCACTGGGTGATTATTGCAGGTTAATAAAGACATAAGAAACTATTTCCCGAATAGCAAAATTACGGTGGTAGATTGATTTTCTAAAAAGTTTCAACTCTCTAGCATAAACACAAAAGGAGCTACGATGATACCACACACACACACACACACACACTCACAGACGGATACCACTCAGGAGGCATTAAAACACCTGAAACGGATAATTCCGGTGACATTCCGGACATTATGTATTTAATAAGTAATTAACAGAAGACTTCAGTTATAAAAAATCCCTACCCGAAAGGTTAGGTTGGACTGAATCTTTCAATGTATGATTCATTATTGTCTGTACAGTCCAAAACTTATAATATATATCATCAGATACCTTTTGGTTTCCGATTTAGCAACCATTTATATGATATGGATACATTAAGTAATAATTGTGTTGTATTTGTTTTTCAATCATGTATCTTTTCATGCTTTTTATACAACTAATGAATTGTATTTTAATTGGAAATAAGCTGTGGGAAATGTTTAAGAAACAATAAATACTTTTTCCAAAAGCTAAATTCAAGTGTCCTTTGTAATATAATAAAGTTAAAATGTCATTAGAACTTAACTATGTTTGAGGATACTTGATCCTTAGACTTAATTGCCTTTTATGTAGCTACTCTTATATAAATAAATAAGATGAAGTGTTAATAACAGTTCGACATCTGACAGTATCGTGTTACGTTCTTCTTGTATTCCTTCAACTTTGTCTACCAGATACTATACGTCTGTTTGTTTAAATAGGTAATACATTTTCGTTCTGTAGTGTTGACATAAAGTGTAATTAAGATCACGCCGCAATTTGAAACTGAGACATACTCTTTAATACTCATTTGTTCATAAGATTACGATTTCATGCTCTAATTCAAGCGATTTTTTAAAATACATTTGCTAAAGAAGTGGCTCGCATAGTGCACCAGAAGTCAGGGAGTGTGACACGATTCCGTTTCAGAGGTCCCCCATTGCAAAAAAGTTGGTCTTAAAAGATTTGTTATTTTTTTATACTTAATCGAATAAAACAGGCCCAGAGTCGAAACATCCACTCCATTTTAGGGTTCCTAAGTTCTAATCTTGGTTCCGGAGATAATAATTTTAGATAATAACTATAAAATAGTTCTTAAGCCTTGCTAAAGTTTCCGGTTTATGCCGAATGTCTGGTCAGTAGCATTACAACTTGTTACAAATTCTTATTTTCTTATCTAGATTTTTCAAAGAAAATTCACTAATATAGTTCAAAATTATCATGAATTGTGCTTTATATGAGCGCAAATGATAATGTTATTGATTATATAAAAATAAGCATAGTTTAATATAATCTGAGCCAAATATATCCGCCTTTCATTTGAAGAATCCGGAAAAATTGCAACAAGAAGTAATGCTAATATATAAAGGTTGCTAATATATAATTTAGCAGTTTGTATGTGTGTGTGTGTGTACAAGCTAAATAGTTAAAACTTAAAAAAATAGGTCTAGTAATGCTATTCGAAAAATAAATTATTTATGGCGCCAATTACTGCCATTATTGACTTAGTGAACATTTCAAAAATATATAAAACGCCAATTAATACTGGAGTGTTTTGAAAAATAAAATATTTGTAGTCAAATATAGGACCAAAAAACGTGCTAAGTTTCATCTCATCACCACTATTATTTCAATTTTTTGAACGAGTGACAAGAATATGGTTTTTACAAAACTGGTTAAAATCGAAAAACAATCTATTTGTGTTATAATTTGGCGCGAGAGTATCCCAACATGAAATAAATAAAAATATTGAGTTTCGTCTTAATACGGTTAGTATGACTAACCACTAATTTTAACAGCATCAAATGAGCGAAGCGATTCCAACGTGTCAAGAATAAGCGTAGTGAACCCAGAAAGTTCATATTCTCAGGACGAACTAAGCGATTCCAAAGTGGCAAGAATGAGCATAGTGAACCCAGAAAGTTCATACTCTCAGGACGAGTGATGCGATTTTAAAGTGCTGACGATAAGCGAAGTAAATGTGATATAGTATGGAAAAGTTCTCTACCCAATTTTTAAAAATATATTTGGTTTGTATTACTTGTGTCAAGTAGAAATGGTCCAATTTTCGATGAATCTTTGTAATTCCCAAACTGTCTTTCATAAATCCTGTTTTTACTTTCTATAGGATATTCGACTAACAGGCAGACTCTGGCTCTTTGTATCGTTGTATCACATGTTATCGATTTTCATATCCATGATTAATTTGATTCTGTATGCTTTAGAGAGCGAAAACACTGCTTTAATTGTAAACCTGTAAAGCTTGCAAGTATCAGTGTCGGCTTCCATGATTTATGGTTCTTAGTATAATATCCTATTATCTTTAATTTAAATCATTAATTTAAAAAGTACTTATAAAACCAAAAACTTGTACATATACTAGTTCTTTACAAAATTTACATTTGTTTTAATTTTTTTATATTTATATTTTTATTTATTGTATATATATATATATATATATATATATATTATATATATATATATATATATATATATATATATATATATATAATATATATATATATATATATATATATATGGAGCAGAATAAATAGTAAGTTGTTAAGTTGTTTCGTTGAGAAACAGCTTGTTCATTGCATTCATTATGAGCAAAGCAATGTAACTGGTGGAGGGAGATGGACATAGCTGATAGGTAAAACCTGGCTCAATTTTAATTAAAATTAAACTGAATACAAAACAATTTAATACAAATAGTCTCTCTAAACAACAAAATGAACCTGTAAACTCTATTTTAAGATATTTCCTATTCAACTAAAAACTAAGCTGTTTTCATAATCAACTTTATCAGTCTCTGTTATAAAGTTCAGAATAACATTTATCTACAAAATGTTTCAACCTTTATAGTAAGTTTTGATCAAGTGAACTTCATTTAGGAGAATGGATGGTGGTTTTTACACTACTTAGAAAATGACGGGAAGAGTTTTATTTCTTAAAAGAAACAAACATTGGTTATCGTGTTCCTCAAAAGTATCCCTAACGAACTGGTTGATTAAAAATTAATTTTAATAATTAATTAAAAATACTTGTAATGTTTTAGAGAATTTTTATAATGAAAATGACGCTTACAAGGTAGTTCGGATGACGCGCTCTAATAATAAAGTATAAAACAGGAACGGGCCTGTAAAGAAAGGCTATTAAAATTCACTAAATACAATGTCATCCAACAAAAAAATACAAAACAACAACACTGTGGCCTAACAGTGGCTACGGGCCGAAGGGTCGTATTTGTCAGTGAATCAGCTGACGTTATAGCCGTAGAATAATAAAATATTTCTCAGAGCATGTTTAGTAACTTCTTAAGTATTTTTCTACGATTGATGTCTAATATTTATATCACATGTTTGTTATCATGCTTAAAAAATACGTCATTATTTTGTTGTAGCAGGATTCTTCTGATTTCCGACTCTATTGTCCCGATATTCTTTTTATGATCTGCACTAGTACCGAAAGGAAGAATTCTTCTTCCTAACTCATTTCTTTATCAGTGAGTTTGTTTGTTTTTACGTACGTGTTGCCAGTTAGAGTTCTTGTTTGTGCATTTTTTTCTAAAGCTATATAGGGGCTTATAGTAGGCAACTGTTGTTTCTTAATAAAGCCATAAAAAACTTATAGTTAAATCACTTCTCTTCTGTGGATTTGACGCAAAATACCTGTCTAAGTACTTATTAGGTAGGACGCTATCTTTTATTTAAAGGAGTTATTTAAATTGTTACAATTTGGCATTCTTGCTAGATGATTATCACTATAAATTAGGGTGGAATTCGCTGGAGTTTAATTATGTATCGGAATCCGGTCTGTGATTCATATTTTAATATTTTATACTCTACAGCACGGTTCCCTATGGTCTTTACTTCTTCTTCGGAGAAACCATAACAGGTTATCAATAGTCAAACAACAGATTAATGTTTAAACCATACGGATTATTTTCACGATTCCAAAAAAAAGATCTACTCTTTTCTAGGGTATAATCATCTTATGCCATCTAACAACACAGTTGATCCAGCTAATAAAGAGTTAAAGTAATAAATTAAGAAAATTTACTTATCAAATTACAATAAATATACAGTTAAGCAATGAATGCCAAAATCCAATTAAAATATAGCATTAATAAAAATAAATTAATGAATCGAATATAAATATATCATTACAACCATCACAATGGTCATTAGGCCCTTCCTACAGTTAATAGTAACTGTAACTAGGTAGTCAAGTGACATTTTAATGTTCTATAAATTTGTTTGCTTCACAAGAAGTAGCAGTCTAATTTATTTCTAAAGCAATTGTGTTGTTTTATAGCTGCCATTTAATTTATAGTTTTGTTCTTAATTTTTACTTTTGATCTATAGATACGTAAGAAAATCATTGGGCTCTTTTATTTTTAATATAGACCTTTAAATCCAATAAAACCAAAATTTTTGAATTTTACTGGGATTCCTATTACTTTTTGTTATCTTCATGGACTTAAAGATCATTTACTACTACCTTCAATCAAATTATTGATATATTATTTTGGATAATTTAATATTAATTATGAAATGTATGACCTGTAAAAACATTAGGTTTATTTTATATGATTGAAGTAGCTGAATTATTTCCACTAACAGAATTAAATTCTTTCCTACTATACTATACTTTCCTTTTTGAAAAGGAAGAAAATAAATAAAAAGCCTATTTGAAAAAGAAAAAAAGAGTAAAATGATAAAGAAGGCAATGTCTACAGTAATGTTTTTCTTCTTGCTATTATGCTGCAACGTCATGGAAAATTACAGAAGGTTTCGTTGCTCTAGGAAATGAAACATCAAAGGAAGTAATGTTTATGTTCAGTAGGTTTGTGTTGGGGAGTAAGTTTTACACAGCTAACATCTCCAATAATCATTTTGTAAAATACTTTTCAAGTTTCGAAATTTGGGTTTTGCAAGCAGGTGGGGTATATTGGAATTGAATTGGTTTTAGGGAAATTTGTTTTTCACAGAAGGATCCTAGTTAGAGGGTAAAGTTTGTTATTAAAGTAGTTCCTTTTTAAGTAATTTATGATTCAACGTTTACCTACTTTATTAACTAGTATTAGAAGGTACTAGTTAATTTTACATTTTTAAAATACTAATTTTATTATTTACTTTGAATCATTATAATATTGTAAATAAGGCATTCCATAATTTATTTATTAGTATTTTGTGTTACGCCGTCTTCAAAAAGTGGTAATGCGTGAAGCTGAAGACGGTTGTATATTATATAGTTGCTATTTAAATTATTTTTAATAATCTAATGTTCATTAATTTTTATTGGTAGTTATGATGTATTATAATATAGGTTTTACAATTTATACATTCATTGCAAGATTATTTTATTTTAATTATTTATTGGTTCAAGTATATCTAAAGTTAATTCATATTTCATTATAATATTACAAAACTAATTTTAAAACCTAAGAAATTTAAAATACATTGAATTAAACTAAAGTGATAATAAATAATAAATAAAAATAAACAAGAAAAAGGTATAATATACATTGAATAAAAAAATGTAAGAAAAAAAGTATATAAAAATAGGGAGAAAAAGTAAAATAAATAAATAAATAATAATTATACATTCAATTTATTATTTTTATTTTGCTAAGCTAGTGACTTAATCCAAAGGTCTACTTTTTTTTTAAAATTCATGGTAGGCTTTTAGTTCTTTGATTTCTGTTGGCAGGCTATTGAATAATTTTGTAGCTCTGTAT
Source organism: Microvelia longipes (assembly GCA_018340805.1). Lineage (NCBI taxonomy): Eukaryota > Metazoa > Arthropoda > Insecta > Hemiptera > Veliidae > Microvelia > Microvelia longipes. The sequence continues at coordinate 78,336,529 of JACMZG010000008.1, read as the reverse complement.
GTGGCGCGCTTTTGGGCAAAAGAATAATTGGTTTTCTCAGTGAGTAAGTCACGTCTAAAAATAATAGACGTCGATAAATATACAATATACAAATATCCTAATGATTTTAGTTTGTGACTAGGCCAGTGCACATCGTTAGTTCTTGTGCTATTTAAGCATCGGGTCGCACTTGGAAATTGCACGCTACGCGTATATTAAACAAAACAACCATATTACTATTTACTTCTGCGTGCATTGCGAACTGGTCAAGTCACAAAGTGAAATCACCACGTGTAAGGCTTATAAGACGTTTGACTTTTATCAAGAGTGTTTTTAGTGAGGATTCCATTATTTTTTGAAAGTCTGGGTTTAAATTCTTAGATTGCTTTTTCTCTTTTTAACTCCTCTCAAAATATAACTTATCAATTTTATTTTGGACAATCACTACTAGGTAGCGCTAATTCTTGTAATTAAAATTAGGAATTTGTATTAATGTACTTCACTTCACACTATTTAAATCGCATCAATAGAGGACAATTTTTGTTTAGACTAGAGACTATAGATACCTAAACAGTCAAGAGTTAGTTCAGAACTAACTAACGAAGAGTAAAATAATTTTATTAGTACTTTAAATGTAGCTACCATAACCAGTCATAACTAACAGTTGCCATGTTATGCATAAATTTGAATTTATAAATATAACTGGTCATTTTTGGAAAGCTACTGGGGTTACTTTACGAGTTACCCGCACCGGTCCTCCACGGCGCTGAATCTAGTAGCTTGCGATAATCAAATCCATACTTTTCCTCATTTAGGTTACCCCTCCCTCCTGGTCGAGGCTAAACTCTCAAAATTCGTCGTTTTTTATGAACTCTTCTGAATTGCGCTGGCAACTTAAAGTAGTAATAGTAATTTAAAGTAATAGTTACTAGCGTAATAGTTTTGAACTTCCAACTTCAAGTATAATGTTGGAGGTTCGGATAAACTTCCGTCTTTAATAATTCATATTACCTAAAAGTAACTGATTATGTCAGGTTTTTATATTTTCTTATGAATTTCTAAAATAGATTTCACTAATATACCGAATTTCTTAGTTTCTTAGTTCTCTTAATATTCTTAATCTTTTTTATGAACTCTTCTGAATAACTATTTAAAGTAATAATTTTTCGAAACTCCAAATTCGAGCATAATGCTGAAGGTTCGGATAAACATCCGTCTTTAATAGTACATATTACCTAGAAGTAACTGATTATGTCAGGTTTTTATATTTTGTTATGGATTTTTACAATAAATTTTACTAATATACCGAATTTAAAATGTCTATGACAGCAGGAAGTATCTCAGAATTATGATGCGAGTGTGAGTGAGAAGTCTCTAAGGCTTCATATATAATAAACTAAGGATAGTAAAGAAATTAAATTTATTTTAAGAATGAGTCACCCCATCGTAATCTTTTAGCTGAAATCAATTATAAATTTTATTGTAATACAAAACAAAAACCTATGAAGGGGGGAAAATAGCCATGGGATGCTTCCTGTAAATGGTACAACAGTGACCGTTAGACTTGGCGAGGGCACTGCCATGCCCCTAGTTCAAGGGATGCTATTTGTATCACTATTTGTATCACATTTCGGTGATACCAGTCAAATAATCTGTAAAGTTTTAGGCGTACCTGTCATTGCAGGGAACGATAAGTTAAGGTAACGAGTAATCGTTGCAGGTAACGATGAGTTAAGGTAACAGGTAATCGTTGCAGGTAACTTTACAAGTTATCGTTAAGTTAAACCCATTATTTTTGAGTCGTCTTTAACCACTTTAATTATATGCATCGCAAAAATCTAACGTGTTAGTGATTGAAAACGCATTCTAATATAACTTACCAAAGTAATACTGGCTTAGATTAATCGGTTGAAAATAGTTTAATTTTTAAATTAAGGTGATGAGTTAAAAAAATAAACGAAGTCAAAAGATTCTTTACACCTCTAGATGTTATTTCCTAAGTTGTATCCGTCTTATTAAAACTTTAAATTCAAGTAACACTGCCTGCAAGAATTTATCGAAGAAGAAAATTTTATACATTTTTGCTAAATAAAATAACAAGAAATATAAAACAACCAAACAGGGACAAAGTCTAGAGGAGAAGGATTTTCCTTATTTACTGGAAGGTTTTCTTCAAGTTCCATATCTCATAATGATTTCCAAGTATTCCTTTTTTTCTCTTTTTCCAATCTTCTATCAAAAAGGAAATACTTTAAGAAAAATCTTCTTAGTTTCATTGTTTTTTCTCCTTTCTCTTAACTTCTTTAAACAGAAAATTTTGTCAAAAAATAAAAATAAATTGTTTGTATTGCTGTTGAAACGTAAAACTTTTTTTTAAGTTTTTCTTACAAATTGAATTGGAACTTATTTTTTCGTTTTACTTTTTATTGTCACTCATAACAGGTTTAAAAAAGTTTTGTCTTTTGTGACCTCCTTGAGACCTTTGTTTAGCAACCGGAAGAGGTTACCTAAATTATCAATTGTAAACAAATTTTCAACGCTCACTAAAGTTAGAATATTAAGCACAACAAAAAATGTATTTTTGTTTTAATTTTATTTATTAAATGTGTTAATTTATTAATGATGCTATATTTACGTCAAGTTAAAGATGAAATTGAAGAATTAGCTACTGTTTATTCTTGCTGTTGGCTATTAATATCCCAGGACCGGTTTCGACTTAACAACATCATCACCAGACGGGGTAACACTCGAGCTCTTATAACTAATAAAGTTAGAGCCTTCTGAAGATTATCATCAGAACTTGTCATGTGCCATCATCAAAGGGCTCGTCGTGCTCGTTGAGTCTATAAGTTCATTGCTAATATAACTTTACTAGTTTAGAGATTAACTGTTGCCCCACCTGCTGATAAACACGTTAAGCCGAAACTAGTTCAGGAATATCCATATATAACTGCAAGTATTGGTGGTAGCTGGTTCTCCAATTGTTCAAATTTTATTCTTCTTCTTAATTATTTACTTAAAAGCCTTTAAGTAAACCTTTACGTCGGGTGATCGAATCTTTAATTTGTCTTCAATTTTAAACAATGTTCCAGTTTCTAGAGCATTGCTTTAGCTTCTATGTTGTGCTAAATAACTGAATATGGCTCTCATTATAGAAGCTGAAACATTAGACTCGTCATCTACATTGATGCGGTTACCACTTGATGACCTAAACTTTAATGACTATAACCGGAAACCTACAAAACTTACTTATAACGACTGCTAAGAATTTTCGGATAAACAAAATTATATGCTTGAAAAAAAATGGATGGATATTGCTATCTAGATATAGACACAAGTAATTTCAAACATTTTGCAATAAACATACTAGTCCTAGTGCGATGAGTAAATAAAACAAAACCTAATTTCTTTTAGTTTTTAGATATTACTAAAAACAAACTAAACTAAACTAACTTAACTGCCCCGGAGTTTTACTCCGGGGCCGGACAGTATGCTGACTCAGCGAAATTTTAAAATTACTCTACCAATTTTAGTTTTAACGTCTTATTTTTGAAAGAGTTGTTGTACTCTACTTCTCGAGAGTATTGCTAAATCATGCAATGCTGATGGTTTTCCTATTCCACATTATGACCCTGAAAATGCTAGAACCACATGGTTTATAAATTTTATGGCGTAGAATATACCAAGTCTGGTATGTATAGTCATTTATTGGTGTATATAATAGTCATTAATTATGACAAACCTTTATTTAAACAATATTTTCAATTTCATCTTTCGTAAAGTAAATAAGATAAAATCTATTAACGGTATAACGAAAATACCGTTTAGTGATTATTAACTGACTTTTAATTAAAAATTTCACAATAAATTAATTAGGCACTTGAAATATATAAAGGGAAACAAATTTACAAAGAATAAAACATTAATGGAAGCTTTTTTTCCAATTACAGGATACCTGTCATATTTTGTAAAGATAAATTCCATTTCGTTGTCTGCAAAAATAAAAAAAAAATCAAGAGACGTCAAATTTGAAACAATCCCACTTGGAGTCTTCATTTTAAAACTTTAATGGACAAGTGTCATGTTCTGTAATTGGATCGAGTCTCTTTTTCTTATTGTTTTTCAAAATTGGATAATTTCTTTATTGTTTACTTCAAATTGGATTTTGAAGCTTTAAATGCTGTGTTCATAAAAAAGTCCTATAAATGGTCGATACAGATATTTGTTTTAGCAATGCAACAATTACAACTGTTACATGTGTTAGAAATTATATCATTTTAGTAGCTTTTATTTATTTATTATATAAATACATAATAAATTATATATAAATATTACCCGAGTCTCCCAACAGCTAAAAACATATTTTTTTAGACTTGAAAAAGCAGACTCGATGGTCGATGATGCAAGCAAGATAAAACCCTAACTGAAAGCAACAAATTGTTCTCAAAATCTTACATAATTCAGAGTTAAAGAACAAAAGTTACTAGGGGAAATAATTTGTTGACGAGTTGTTTTAATGGATCGATAACTAAATTATTTTTCCCATCCATAAATCATGATTTAAAATTCGGAATTTTGAAATTATTCTTACAAATTAACAATGTTTATGACGGGACATGGCAAATTTAACTACTCTCTTAAAAGATTTAATAAACGATTCTGACATATGTAAATATGAACCTGCAAAAGATTAAAGTTCTTTTCATCTTTCTTCTTTTTATCTTAGTTCTTTTTTGATTTAAGTTCTTTAAGTTCTTTCATCTTAGTTTTTTTTTGTTAGTTCTAGATAGAGTAAGATTTTAACTCTTATAAACTCTACTTTAGATATTAGTTCTACTTCGTCCCTTAGTAGACAGAGAAAGACAACCTCTCATCCAACATATTTTGACATTAGGCAACAGCTGGCTTCTATTTCCATCTATAGTGTGGCGAAAAGATATAAATGTGCAGTTCATTCCTAATATTTTGAAAATATCTAAAAAACACACATTTTAACAAAATTTACTAAAAATCCAAAGTTTCCAGTAGCTAAAATAATTAATAATTTTAAATAATTTTCTGTTTTAATTACATTAACAGACGTTTTGCTTGACAAAACCAGGCATTTTGATGTAAATAAAACAGAATATTTTAATAGGACCCAAGTATTAATTATTTTCCCTAGAATTCAATTCTTAACAGTCCAATAATCAATTTGTCAGTCCAAAGTTCCGCCTGGAAAGAAAGAAATACGTGAATTATTGGAATTTTATATGCCTGCCATAATTTAATTAAAAAACATCATATTGAAAATATGCTGCATTTAAAAGTAAAAAAAGAAGTAAAGAAATATTTAGAATGAAACAATAAAAGAGCACTTCATACTTTTTATATTGAAAATTTAAAAAATTGTATTTTTAAAAACATTTACTAAAAACCCTACAGTTGTGGAACATGCTAAATATAAACGGGCACTAGTAGTGGTTGCTAGAGGAGAAAAAAAAATATTTTATAAGCTACTGTAAAAAATCAGGAATTTCGTATAAACCCAGGTTTATTTAGGATTAGGGATCTTTACAAGTATCTAGTAGTAGTAGTAATAGAGTGGGGAGGCAAAGCCAGGCAAATAGGCCACATTGTTGGGACCTTCTTGCCAGCCCCGATTCCTTAGCCTACACCACCTCACCAAGAATCTCCTGGAAAAGTTGATATATTGTAGGATATCTCTAACTAAGAGAAGAAAGCTCCTCTTCATACAAGAGGCCTACGCCAAATATGCTGGTACGAAGAGTAGTATAGGCCTCACACTCTGCAAGCAGGTGAAAGGCTGTCTCCTCATAATGCCCACACATGGGGCAATTAGCCTCTGAGGTTATGCCTAAAGTATTAAGATGTTTATTTTATCTACAGTGACAGGTCAAAACACTAACTAGGTTCCTAAGGCAAGGCTTGCTGAGGTTAATTAGATTTTTTTTATTTTTTACACTTGGCCCAGTAATGAACATTTTTGCTTGTCTGCAACCAGCAAAGGCATGCCAGTTAAGTTTTAGGTTGTTCATTAGCCTGCTATCCAAGAGTGTTTTAGCATGTGTACGCAAGTTCCTAACATCACACAGGATCGGAACAACCGGCTTAATGTCCTTTTCGAAGGATAGAAAACGTCAGGATTCCAATTAATCACATGAAAAGAGGTCTCTTCAGGGATCGAACCCGGACTGTTTGGGTTGCAGAAACACGTACCAACTTCTACTTTACTAGGACCAAATAGTATTAAACTATAACTGAGTCTAAATATGCTAGATGATACAGTACTTTCCTGGTTAGTAAAGTTTTCGGTTAAATTGTAATAAGTAGGTCTATAACTATGTACGTTTGTCATCTGAATGCATTAGTGTTCGAATTATCAAAATACCTAAAACAAATTTCGTCTGTTATAGATTTGTTCGCGACTTTCAACAAGAACTATATAACTGGACATCTGAACACAATAAAACAAACTAAATAAATTATTTTCCAGTAATCGTCAAATAGACATTTGATTAAAAAACAAATTTGAGTTCTTGTCTCATAAAAATCCACTAGACCTCTTATTAAAATAACTAAACCTGTTTTCCAGCCCGGTTTTATAGTTAAGATTATTTTTCCGTTTTTCCAGTGATCTTTTAAGCCCTTTACAAAGAGAAGTGGTTATTTATAAGCTTCTTCTTCAATTTATTGCTAGAAATAAAAACCCTAAAAAACTAGATTTATTTGGAATAAAAATTGAAGTATTATTTTTCAATTTTAGCCAAGCATTGTTTTAGATATTTAAGCCCACTCAGGATTTTTTATTAACCTAAACAAAAACAAATATTGTAAGAGGAAGGGATAGGGAAGGTGGAAGAGAATTTTTGCTAATTCTACGTAATGCTTTAAAACGCAGTTAAAATAATTTTGTAGGCGGTGTTCTAAAAATACTAAATTTGAAGTATTTATCTAAGTTTTTTACTTTCCCTCATTTATACCGTAGATATATAGAAAAAGCATTGTGTCTGCAAAAGAACATCCGAAACCGGGATGTTACCTGAATAAATCTGTTTTAGTTGTTTTTAAGGCCTCCAAAATGGGTTTTAAAAAATTGTCTGCTATTATCATAGCTTCTACTTATTTAAGCAAGAGCGTTGAAACTTTGTACAAAAATCAATCTATAGGTAAAGATGTGCTATTGAGTAAATATTTTTTATGACGCCACAAACCTGCAATAATGACATAGAAAAATGAAATTTTTTCAGCTTGAGTTTTGGCAGAAATGTAACTATGTATAAGTCTAACATGTATGTGCCGAGTTTCACCTCATTATTAGAATTGGTTTAATTTTTATCACATGACTTGCGTACGTTTTAAACAAAATACAAAATCGAAAAATAAACCAATTGAGTTAAAATTTCGTACAAGTGTACCACTTGACGTAATAAATAAGTGAATCAAGTTTTGTTTAAATGCGGCAAGTATATCCATGTCGTTATTAACTGAGCACTGAGTAGTGCAGCACTGGTCAGTGCTGGACGACTAAACGCCGGAAATAAAACTAATGTTCTTACTATCGGGGACAAGCGAAGCGGGTCTTAAGTCTTGCTGCGGTATAAATTTGGGGACTTGCATATTTTTAGGACGAGATAAGCAAGTCCGAAGTAAAGAGGTTGAGCTTAGCGAATCCAAAGTGGTGAGAAATACCGAGGTACCTCATACCCGATTTTTTAAAATGAAGTTGATATATTTTGAAGAATACCGATTTGAAGTTTATGTTAATCACATAGGTGCGTTTTCTGTAATGGTTTTCATGTTCACATTTTTTGTTGTGTACTTCATGCTTATATGTGCCTTATATATAAGCTTTTAACATAGGTGTCGAACAGTGTTAGTGTTTTAACTATAACATTTTAAAAAACTAATTCATTTTCCTAAACGAAACAGCCAAAACTGGCTGGCGGAATCCAAACTTTGTGGTGAGAATTCTAACGCTCCAGCAAAATACGAATTGATTACGATGAAATGGTCGTTATGCTTCGTCCATTCCGCTCCTCAAGATTATGTTTAGCAAGATGATGTTTTGAGACAAATTCTGGTGCATTTATTTCTAATGTGATTTTTTTACATCCTGATGAGCAAAAATAATAGAAACCTCAAACGAGGTTTGATTAAACAATAATTTTATAACCTTAAATCAAAATAACTGTCGTTCGAAAAAAGAAGTGATCGAGATTATTGTAGCGCCAGCAATATGCATCGTAAGCTAGAGAAACAGCTTCAGTTTGGAAAGTGCTGATATATAGACATAAGTCTGAAGGAACATAAGATTTCATAGTCACTCTTCGACTTTCTCCAAAGCATTTTGAACAATATTTCATTTGAATGGAACTTTACCTATTGCTAACCATTCACATAATTTTAAGCTATGAAGTAGACTGTCTATGGAGCTATGAAGTAAATTTAATATACCTTAAAATATATTTACATTTAATTAAATTTATTTGTTTAAATTAGGTGATATTCAATTAATTTTTGTAAAGTAAGCACTTAGCAAGTGTTGGGAATATTTAAATTTAATTTATCATTGTCTTGGAATGCACGAGGCAAGAGATAAGAATTTATACACTTTTATATCATTTAAGACAAATATTTGTCCCTAGTTTGCCGTTAGTGGTTTTGGCAGGTTCCTCCAAGAATTTTCTCAGAGGAAATTGAAACGTTTATTCAACGATAGGCATCTCGAGTGTTTCTCACCGCGTCAGATGCTTTCTCCTTGAGATTGCTCCTACCAACGCAATCCTAACCAGTGGAGGGAGAGAGGAAGGTGGCTGACGGAGTCCAAAACCTCCAGACAAAATTAGTTTCTCAATACTTCACTCTTTTTCCCTGACAGACCCTAAACTAAAACATTTTTCTCCCCAAGTGAACCTGAATTAGATTTTCCCCTTTTCTCTTTTAGACGTAAATTGTTATTACTTTTTATAAAAATTGTTTGTGGGTAACAAATATTATTATTAGAGCTTGTTTTCATTTTTTATCTGTCCTTATTTTCCTTCTATTCTTTTCTCAAGCTAAAGTGGAAAAGATATGGTATATAGAAAAAAAGCATCTATTAATTTCTTAAAAAAACTCTACTTACATTTCAAACAACATAAACCATTATTCACATGTGTTTACATATGCTGATAAACATGAGTAAAACTGATTGCTCTTTCGTAAAATCTGGAATAAATTTAATTAAAATTTATTACCATTGTCCATAGGGACTTCGCGAAGCAAAATCCTTTCAATAAACTTGATTTATAAAATAAAATATAATAATTATTAAAATTAGATAAAATTAGTCAGTCAAATTCAGGAGGCCTAGAATTTTGAGGTTTATTTAAAAGCTTCATTTAACGAATTATAGCAATTCTTCCTTCGACTTGTGCATTGACGGGACTGTTGTTTCTTATGAAAGTCTTGATAACATCAAAACAGGATGTGTCACCTGAAACAGACAGATCAGAAAGAAGATTACGATGGTACATCTACTTAACTACGGTTAAGTAGAATCCGTTTAAACCTGAAATAATTCACCAACGTTGTTTAACTGCCAAAACGAATTAAAAGTAGCCTTTGACAAAATTTTGAAATTAGTGAGATTAAACTACAGTTTGATGCTTACGCGATGTTTTTTTGGAATAATTTATCTAAACATAAAAATTTTACTTTAACTTGGCACTATAAATGTTTAGTAAATCGTTCGTGATTTGCAAGAGTAGAGTAGAAACTCTTACACACACACACACACACACACTCACACACACACACACACACACACATATATAATATATATATATATATATATATATATATATATATATATATATAATATATTTTGTGTGTGTGTTTGTTTTCCTTTTTTAGATACATTTATGGTTTTAAGAAGCCAAACTGAATAATCATACAACTCCCCCCATTCAACTTGCGTCATTCGAACAGTCTCACAAGCGTTCTTTTCGTAATGAAACGTCACTAAAACTAAAAAAATGTGCTTTAAAAGTAAAACAAAGGGATAATATCAGTGTTGCCAAAGTAACAATTTAAAAATCTTGATTTGATGATGTCGAAGTCAAATTAAACTTCAAGCAAGCTTGGATGATACCAAAAAAACGGGTAAAATTTAAACCATTTTAAGTTAAATTAGTGTAAGTACGATTAAGATTATGGGCCTTAGTGTTGTTCCATTAAATAAAATGCCACTTAGTGGATCAATCTACTCACCATTGAACGACTTAATTTTTTAGATTAACAGATCTTACAACGAGCAAATCAAAAAATAAAAAGTCATCTTTCTAAGATTATTAGGGAAAATAGCAAGTAACTATTTATTAAAAATAAGTTCTAAAAAGACAGTTTTTAATCAACTTAAATATACAAACTCTTCAAAGGAAGTGAAATATTAATAAGAAAAGAAACTTCCCTTGGAAATCTTTGATAAATTACTGCTACGCCTCAATGAAACCACCTTGGGAAGAAAGGCAAGAAAAATGAAAAAAAACCCGGGTTTGATAAGTCTGAGAAAAAGGGTACTTTGATGGAGTTTAACATCTTTTTGTTTTCTTAGATTTTCGTTTAATCTATTTCAAAGCAACAAGTAAGGGTGCTGCTTCAACCTCCTAATAAGATTTTAATTTTTTTTAAAAAACATTAAAATTGTACGAAATGTAGCAAAATTGTACTTTAAAATTTGATAAAAAAATACGTATAAATACAAATAAATTTGTATGATTTGTCTTGAATCAAATGGCGTACAAGGTATTTTTGAACTTTCCCTTACAATATAGGCTTCGCTACCCTCATCCTTACAATTCCAGACTCGCTTTGTTTGTCCTTAGAATATGGAAAACAACAAATAAATTATACTACGCATCCGAACTCGCTTTGCTTGTCCTCTGGCGGTAAACACATTGCTTTCAGTGCGAGAGACACCTAGGAAATGTAACAAGCAAAATGCAATGCTACATCTGGGAACTGTTCCATCATTCGACATTTGTCATCATCGATGGCTCGACAGAATGGCATGTCCCACTCTGTTACGTTACGTCTAACTAATCAGGGCGCCGACAGTGCTTATATATAGGAGGGTAGTACCTAGGTAGGAGACCACTGTGAATAAAACAAATGTGTATCATTTGATACTACCAAGTTTTGTAAAGCATTATATATATATATATATATATATATATATATATATATATATATATATATATATATATATAATATATATATATATATATAATGCCCGTTTTAGGGCCTTTCGGCCCTTCAGGGTATTAGCCCTGCGGGAACCACCTCGGGTGGTCACATCTACTATGCTCAAAGTAAAGGTAAAGTTGGTGAAATCTTTTTTACATCTAGTTCTATTCATAAAAACTGAGAGCATAGCCCGGGCTGTGAACCCCAGACGTCCAGTGCCGAAGTCCGGTACTATACGACCACGGCTACGGAGGCAGATATATATATATATATATATATATATATATATATATATATATATATATATATATATATATATAAACGTATAAATAAATTCAGTCTGAAATACATTGCATATATGCGTGCAATATATGTTGCATAAGTGTATACATTGTGTATACACAATATCGTTTAGAAAAACTTCACAATTATACGATACGTATATAAATTCACTTCAATCTAAAAGCTATACAATAATAAAGTACAATACAAAAATAAATTATTAAAATTAAAATTTGTTTTTTATAGAGATTTTCCTTTTATTACATATCGCAGCATAAAAATATGATGTATCTATAAAAAATGTAAGTAAATTAAAAAAGAATATAATATATATATATATATATATATATATATATATATATCCTTATTTATTATTAAGTGAGAAGTAATATTTTTATGAAACTATTTTCGCATTCATTGCTCGTTTTAATAAGTAAAATGAAACTTGAAGAAAAGAAGTTTTTTTTTATTAAATATTCTATATTGAATTGAAAAATATAAATAATAATATATAGAATTATAATAGCACTGTAGAAACTTGCATGTATAAATCTGATATGAGTGTGTAAAAACATGTCGGAATAAAAATGAAATGCAAAATTCAGGGAGCGAAGCTTGAGAGGTTATTTGGCTGTAATTTACAGGAGGGTCTAAAGCTAAAGACAGATCGTAATTTATTTTATATTTCTTACCTCTTACAACGGAATTCGGAAAAGGTTATAAAACGGCAAAAAATGACATTTTTGACATTTTATATTTTAAAAGGATATCCGAAATAAGAAGATGGCGACCAAGATGTTGAATAAAAAGGGATAATCCCATTTTTACTTGTCAATACATTTTACATTTTTCCCCTTTTTTTATTTTTATGAAAAAAAGTCGAAGACTATTTCGTAGATATGGCAGGGTACTTAACAGGTGTGTAGTCTTATTCTGTTTTTACAAAAGAAATCTAAACGGTTAAATACAGTTTAGCTGTTTCGTTAAAAATTGAAAATGTTTTCAAAACTTCCCAATATTATGGCTGAACATAGAAATTGGAAAATACGAGGCAGGTCAGCAGATGCAGATAACGACTTTTTATTTTATAGAAAAGAACACACCATAAACTAAAAACATTAATTTTCTATACAAGTTTGAAAAAATCTGAACAATTTTAAATAAGTATTATATCCTTGAGGCGTTTGGAGTTCACATCACTAGTTCCTTTATTTATAAAAGATTTTGTCGAATTAATTATCGCTAATCTTAGATTATTATTTAAGCGTAAGGCTCGCCTCACAAGCTGAGATGGTTCCCGCAGGGCTAGCCCTAGTGATCCGCCCGACTCTATTATTACAGAAAGGTATTATGATTATTACTTTCTTTATTATTAAGGGCTTACTATTTAGTATATAGAAATTAAATCTAAGCTCATAATTTTATTTAATAAAATACTACAAAAGTTTGTTACTTAAAATTTTCCTTTTCGTAGTTTAAAAACACTATATTGTTATTAAAATCAAGTACTCTATGTTCAATAAGGGAATACTACTTGGAAATGAAAGGGTTTCTAATGATTAGCCTCTTGTCACTTAAGGTTGATATAAAATGTTTGAAATTTAAAGGAATATCGTCTCCTCGTCTTCAAACTAAACCTTTGAAAATATATGTTGATGATATTCCCCCTGTAAGGCCACATGACACACGCTAAGTGAATTCATATAATAAAACTTCCATGGTGTACATAAAGTTCACCATGGAAATAAGAAATAATAGATATAGCTGGTTCTCCAGAAGTGCTTGTGATAAAATGAGATAATGGCACAATAGGACAACAGTTGTAACATAAACCAACTTATACTGACAGATATCTTCAGCATCGGCACAAATGGTGGCTGCTGTTATCACAAGGCTTAATTAATTAGTGATAAAAATCTGTAAAGGAGAAACAATACCCCCACGCAGTATTTTAAAAATAGTACAGAAAATGCGGCGAAGTCATCGTGACTAACATGTTTTTGTTACGAATTTAACTAGCATCACAGAGATGAAGGAACACAGGAAACACATATAAACGATTTTGGGACTCATTGTAAGAGTTAAACATTTCCACCGAAGAATAATTTGAGTTGACTGTAAGATTTACTGTTGCTGAGATAAAATCTGTTTGGAAGGGATAGAAAGACTCATAAATACTTGTTTTTCCGAGTTAATGAAACACACCATGGATGTCGATTGTCAGTCTGCTGTCTCTCAGTCGCTGTCATACGCGAGAATTTTCTGAGAAATAGCATCAAAAAGGATATGGGGTTGATTATCTCCTACACTTGTACACCGCTTACATCTTTGCTGCCTGTCTTGGATAGTTCGATTATTAATTTCAATTTCCGATTGCGTCATCCATCGGTAAACATTCTCCAGAGAGCACATTAGGAATGCAGGAGCAACAATTGAATCTTTTATTTGCAAACTGGAACTGACATAATTAAATTCACCACCAGCCGCTGGTAATTTAAAACACAGCCAGGTCATGTACAGCCAACATTCGGAAAAGATACTACAGACATAAAGATAACGTTTGAGCAGTTTCACCCACAGATAAAGTTTTTTAGTAATAGCAATATCAGATGATTTTAGCAATGGAACCTCTAGAAGAATTCTAGGTAATCTATTGAGAAATAAATCTATGAAGTACTGAACTACTTGTTTGCTAAAAGCTGTCACATACATTTTAGGTTTCCAGCTCTTCGTAAGAAGTACTAATAGTTCTAGTACTAGGTACAAATAGTTCTAGTACTAGTTACAAATATCTCCAGTAATAGGTACAAATAGTTCTAGTACTAGGTACAAATAGTTCTAGTACTAGTTACAAATATCTCCAGTAATAGGTACAAATAGTTTAGTACTAGGTACAAATAGTTCTAGTACTAGTTACAATTTATTCCTAGTACTGGGTACAAACAGCTCTAGTAATAGGTTCAAATAGTTCTAGTACTAGGTACAAACAGTTCGTTTAGAAGTTTATACGCCAAAAACAATCACCTCTTAAAGTTCTTTCAGCGTATCGACGAATTGACGTAGAGTAGATCACCCTTTTTATAGCTTATCCAAATGAATTCCTTCCTCATGCTATATACTGCGAATGTAACTAGTGTGCTTAGATCACTACGTACGTAGTGATAGATAATGATACGATTTATTTCGAATCGGAGTGACACACGGCGTCATTTTAACACCTACTACAGCAATCTACAATTTGCCCGATTAAGTTTTACGTCTTTTCATTTCATCTCATTAAAATCTAATTAAAAAGAGTTTAATCAAGAAAATTATAAATATAAGACAAAAAAATGTAATTTCGCTTAAGTTTTTAACTTGACATAATCAATACTTGAAAATAAAACCTGACAATGGAAACAATGACTAAAAGTATTTTGTAATTTTTTTAACCCAACAATTTTTCCTTAAAAAACATTAATCTTTTACAAGTTTTTCATGGCGGGAATTTTTCCACTTTATCTAATCTTTTATCGATCTTTATAGTAAATATTTCATTTTTGAAAAATAATATTCTTTTTTCTTATAAATAATCAGGTTTGCTGGGTTTACTTTTTCAAGATTAAGTTTGATAATATTTTATTAAAATTTCATTCCTTTGGGTAAAATAAGGAACCGATTTTTTTGTGGGGTTTTCTATTTTTTGTTTAACTTCATTCAAAGGCAAGTTGAAAGGGTCGGTACACAAATACTTACTATACGAATTCCGAGTCTAATCTTACTCAATAATTTATGTACGTTATGATATAGTATCATTATAGTAGGTATAATAGTATTAATACAATAATATACGCGTTCATGAGTATAAATATTACACTAGTTTATTAAAATAAACTATTTTATGCTTATTATAATTATTAGCAAATTTTCTTTGAAAAAATTGCTAATGAGATGGTCTTAATTTTTCAAAAAATGCGCTAAAAAGTAGCATATGCTGAGCTTCAAATGCGTGTAAATAATGCTGCGGTGTGTAGTGTATAATCTAAGCGATAAATATGCGCATTTTCATTGAAAAAATCAAAAAAATTAAATAACTTGTTACGCTACTGCTCAGGTTATTAAATATAAACCTAAAAATTAAGCAAAAATTATTTGATAAGCAAGAAAGCGCACATTTAAAAAAAATTGCTGGGCTTGGGGACTCCATACCAGAATTATAATTTTATAGAGGTAAAATTAACCTTTTGTTTAAAAATTAATAAGAGATTCAGCCTCTTAGCCTCTATACAGCCTTTTTGCTTTCGTCATCGTCAGTGCTGAACAATGAAAAAATTGTATCATCATTACCGTGCGATCGTGGCCGCTTATAATTTGTCAATGATTTTTTGAGGGAAAAATCAATTTTGTAAATGGTCCTTTGGTTAAGGTTGTAATATAATACATTCAAACCCCTCAATAGGACGGAACAAATTAGCTAAAGTAAAAAAATAGTGTTTGGAGAGCCTCTACAATGTGTTATTTACTGAAAGGGCGTCAAGTATGTAAAGAATATGACAGAGGTATTTTTGGTTTTAAACATCCTAAACTATTTATTTGTTGGCATATATAAAAATTATAAGTTTCTTAGCTGCAATCATCGGTTGCGAATGATTCGGTTCGAATTTAAAAACTTTTAAAATGGAACATGCCTTTTTATGGAAACTACATTAACAATCATTTCTGCTGTTATATCACCTAATTCTTCACCAAGCGCTAGAAAACCCAGAGGAATTTATCCTCTGTACAGTTGCATCTAATTTTTAAAGGATTTTGTTGTGAAATGCTTTTACAATATCGATTTTTTGCACGAGCAATTAATTACATAATATTTCTAGAGCATAATGCATAAATATAAAATTATCTTATACGTATTATGATTCGGAGATCCCGGTGGTGTAGCACGTGCGCCCGTGACCCAGACAGTCCGGGATCAATCCCGGTCGGGGCCTCTAGGATTTTCGTGCCGGGGATAAAAATCCATTCACGTGCCGTCTTTCGAAAGAGACGTTAAGCCGGTGGTTCTGAGCCTGTGCGATGTCAGGTACTCGTAAAAGATCTCTAACCCTAAATGAACTTAGGGTTAGAGATTTGGGTTTAGGCCAAATTTAGGACCCTCAACAGTAGTTTATTTAAAGTTATGTTACTGCCTTATGGTTTTGAGGGCAGGAAAGTTTAGTACCGCAGTGGGGCTCGATTTTTCTAGTTAAAGCTATAGAAACTGATATTAATGTCACCGCTCTTTTGTTTCTTGATTATATCTGATAAGGTAGAACACTATCTTATATCTAAGTGAAATAGCAAAAAGGGCCCAACAACGCGGTCTACTTGCTAGTTGGACTCACCTCTCCCTAATCACAATCACTATCACTACTATACGTATTATTATTCTTTTACCATTAAAAGTTTTGATATTGCTTTGATATCCTTCCGAAATGCGCAACAGATAAAAAAATCAATTGTTAAATGAAAATGTCAAAAACGTTATTGAGTCATTGATAGCAGGCTCATCAACCTTACATCACAAATCCACTGCTAAAAACAACATTTACCATTCGTCAAAACTCAAAACAAACACCATATTGATTAAACAACGAAAGTTACTAATGAATTAATAACAAGAATTTATTCCATGCATATTAGATGATGGAATAACATTGCTGGTACGCTAGATCGGTGTCCATGTTTACCATTAACCTCGTCTTAGATTGCATACGTTATCAATTCTAATGATTTTATCAATTATACCTGCATCAATACTGCTTGAAGTTTACAACCCATAGAATCGAATATAATAGAGGATAGAAGGAATAGAGAAATAATGTAGAATGAAGGTAGCATAGAGTAAACGAGTAAGAAATAGAGATGGGGTTTATTAATAACAACATAAATCGATTAATTCCTTGTTATTGGAGTTAAGTATCTTATATATGAATATTGATGCAAATAATAATTCTATAATAGGATTGTAAGGTCCTAATATTTAACATACTTTTGGCTTTACCTGCTCTCTATTCAATAGAATTCCGATATAAATAACTACGATATTAAATAACTGCGACCATAGAGATATATACTAGAGGGAGCATAGCCTTTCTCAATACATTAAGAGGCCTGAACATCATTTTGGGGCTCTCAGGGGCTCTGTGTAACCTCATATAAACCTTCTTCTAAAGTAGTTTGAGGTTATAATAAATGAACTGATTTTGTCTTCCTGGATATTGTTTGTGATTTGATTTATATTTTAAACATTCTCCTATATCAGTTATTTTAATTTTGTACTGATTATTTGATTGTATTTATAATCGAAGGTGTTCATGTTACTATTTCAATGTCTCATAATTTAACCTTTAGGGCCCCTCTACTAATAATATCTCTATGACTGCGACAACATCTATATAAATTTTAAATAAAATTTGGTAGATGTTTCATTACCAAAATTTTTTGGCAATAATTCTTGCGCGGAGGTTCACAAGCTTGCCGGTTTTTTTTGAGAAATTTTCATTTTAAGTTTGCAAAAAATAATTACAATCCTTTAGAATGAAATAAATAAGATAAATTTAGAGCATATTGAGGAAATATTAAATTTATAAATGACAATAATTTGTACGTGATTTTATATGCTTTCCAACGATACTACATTTTTGATTCTAAAAATTAAATTTCTAGTTGATACGAAAATCAAAAGAACAAAGGGATACCTGACATCCTGTGTAGTAAAAAGTTTTAAATACAAAACAAAAACAAAGCACGAAAACCCGGTGATTTATTGATTGATTTTATTGAACCTTATTAATCTTTTTGAGAAGGTTACTGTGAGGTTTTTTGTTGTTTAATTTAATAATAATTAATTAATTTACAATAATTAATTAGATTGTTTACAATTTGTTCCTACATAAATGTACTAACCGTGCCACTGTATTGAGGAAGAGTATTATCCTCTAGTTATATATATATTTCTATGCCCATCGGTAGTATGAAACGAAACCGAATGCTATTTCATAGAGCAAAAGTTAAAAATAGCAACAGGAAAAAGACAAAAAAGAGTCAAGCGATCACGCAATAGATACTGTTGAAAAGAGTAAAGAGCCTTAATTAGCTTTACAAAGGTTTGTTTTCATAACAGAAGCAGGCTCATCTGGCTGTAAAGGTATAATGGACAAAATATTTAGATGAGATTTAGATTAACTCCCAGGTTAGTTTATCTTGGTGTAGTGCGGGTTTAGGGTGCCTGTAATACAGGTTTATTCTATTTACACTTTAAACCGTTTACCTCCTTTATTCAATATAAAACCCTCTATTTAATTAATTGAAGAAGCTTTTTTTACCTTTTTTGGAGCTATTTTGTATTTTAAATCCACGTCCGTTCTTTTAAAAAGGTTAAATGTTATTACTTTGCTTTCATTTTGCTTTAAGAAGAAAAAGCATTGTGATCATAAAAAATTTGATCACAATTTCTTTTCATTATTTTGCATTCCTACTTCTTAAAAAGAGGAGGAAGCATTGCATTAGCAAAAAAACATAAATACTCACTTTTTTGACAACCATATTTTCAGCACCTGCATATTTCAAAAATTCGAGTAGAGTTCAAATTTGGTACAAGTTTAATCCCATTATGTTTTAAATAAGTGAACAAAGTTTCACGCTAATATGCCTAGTAAATTAAAAGTTTACCCGATATGTTTATTTTATAATATGTAATGTTTCAATTTAACAATATATAATAGGATTTAAACTATCAGCGCTAGAGGTTCATCATTAGTACCTAACAATCAAATAAAAATAAAATCACACAAACATTAAAAAAGGTTAAGATCAAAAAGGTAAAAGCTAAGATATACATACGTAAATAACCGACAAAAAAACCAAAACGAATAAAAAAAATATACCGGTGAGATGTTAGGAAGCTAGCTTTTAAGTTTTGTGTAACCTTTAATGTAATGTAATAATGTGTTTTTGTTATGTTTTTGTAATTTTATTTGATTTGATTGTTGGGTACTGATGATGACTTTTAGTTGGTTTAAAGCCGGTTATACTTTATTTTAAATAAATATTACATCAGTGGAGTGACTATTTCTATTACTCTGGATATATAATAGATAGGAAATAAATTATAATAAAAATAAATGGTCGAGTGACACCTAACGCCTATGTTCTACAAAAATAAAAATTGGTTTTACCTATGCTTTCTCTGTGCCCTAAAGACATCATAGTAAATCCGTCTCCCCCGTTAGCAGTGAAACCAGTTGTCAAGAAGGTGATGTTGGACTCAGGTTTTAATTCTTCATAACTCGGTTTATCACAGGTACCGCATCTTACTTTGAGTGACTTTATTCTTTTACCAGACTGCCTCCTGACATCGTATGCTACTTGCACACCTGCAAATAAATCAGCTAAGAATAAAACACTTGCAAAACATATACACCTGGGAAATATGATAACGGTCTACTATTCTACTAAGCAGAATATAACAAGGTGTTTCAGGTTATTAAAAAGATGTGATCGAGACCTTTGTCATCTCAAGCAAATTCAGTTAAAACAACTGTTAAGTTAGACTAATTAGACTATTAGAATATTTTTTAACTAGTTAAGTTAAAAAATAACAAGTTTAATGTAAACAACTGTTAAGCTTAATGAAAACAAAAAAACTGTAAAAAATGGACACTAATTTAATAACAAGACACCTTCGGTCTATTGGCCGGGACATGACTTGTTTTTTCATGTCCGAAAACTTATAAGATATACGTTTGGGGGCATTTAACAAGGTCAATTATTAGCAAGTATCATTTTGATCGTGTTCTTCCCAGTTATCGTGTCCCAAAGAAACACAATACACACACACACACACAGATATATATATATAATATATATATATATATATATATATATATATATATATATATATATATATATATATATATATATATATATATAATGCCAGTTTTAGGGTCTTTCGACCCATCAGGTTGTTCGCCCTGCGGGAACAATCTCAAGTCGATTGCATCAACTATCCTCTAAGAAGTAATTAAAGTTGACAACATTTGTTTAATACAATTACTATTCATATAATCTTAGAGACTGCGAACTTCGGACCTTCGGTGCCGAAATGGAGTTCCTCCACGACCACAGCCATGGAGGCAGATATATATAAAGCTATAAAATATTTATATATTCTGCCCTCTCAATAAATTTACCTCCCCCTCCCCTATGGCCCTAATCTTGTAAACACATTTTACTTTGAAAATTTGCTGAAAATAGCTTTTTAAGATGTCACTCACATAAGTATATTGCTTGTAAAATTTACATGGATTAAAAAGTCTAAAAATCTCAAAGTAATCGGTTATAAAGTTATAATTTTGTGTTAAATGATTGTCTTAAAACATATCTGTATCAAGAAAATTCTTTTTGATAAGTTCTACTCTGCATTTGATAATCTGTCAGGAAAGTTTTTGAAAAGGTTATTTTAAGAAATGTTTAAGTAAAGAGCGGAAAAGTTAGACAAACACTTGACTTGAAGGGTTTTGTTAATATTTACAAAATGTAAAGATGGAAATATATTATTTGATATTTTCATTAAGTCAATACAATTATTACTAAAGTTTGTAAAACTTTTAATTTCTTAAGGTCCCGCACTCCATGTCGCCAATTCTATTTGAAAAATTGATTTTAAAATTTTATCCGCTAAGAGTTTCATTTTGCACGCATATTATTCATGCGAGTCTTAACCCTTTACATTATTCATTTCCTGATTTTTATTGAATACCCTAAAACAATTACTTAAATGTGGTCGTCGGCATTGAAGCGAAGATGAGGGAATCAAATTTTCAGGAGGGAAATGGGTTGGTCGTTGCTGGAAGGAGGTTTTGTATGGACTAAAAGATTACGGAGGTTGGGAGGTATTCTGATAGTTACAGTAGGAGGTTTGGGAAGCAGATTGGCAGTAGTATGATGTGAGAAAATAGTAGCGAATCTGTGTTTGAGAAATTTATTAATAATTCGAAGGCTAGGATAATAGGCTGTAAAAAGATAAAAGGATGGAAGAGCCGTTCTGGTTAAGGACGAAGAGAAGCTGAAATTTGAGAGTTGATTATAGGAGGGGGGTAACCACGGAAAAGAGGAGAGGTTCTGATGGAAACAATCTTACGACCCAGGAAGGCTTCGTATGAACAAATTCTGTTGCCTTTGATCCCAAAAGAAAAATGAATGGCTGTTTTCTGGGACAGCCGTTTCCAGTTTACTACCCTGGAGATAGACGTCCATGTCAAGGAAGGTAACATGGAAGACTAGGAGCTGCCCGAGTTTCCATCGCCATACCTTGGATCTGAAAGTAGTGGCTGTTCTCTAATTGAAAGTAGTTTTTTTTTTACAGGGTGTAGGAAAAAAAGGAAGGCCTTTGGATAGCAATTAGATTTGGTGATTGAGAACACTATTAGAACTGTTTATAACCATATTAGGGTTTAAATAACTTAAGAGCATTTGGACTGTTATAAATTGTAATAATAATTGAATTGATGTAGACTTCAGTCCTTTTTGAAAAAAGAATATTTAAAATAAATTGATGAAGAGTTTTTGCCCAGGGGTCCTTACTTTCGTCAGCTCTTGAAATAGACAAAAATAAAAAAGATTGATAATTTTTTTTTTGTGTCACGTGTCTAAGTAAGTTAATAAATGAATTTAAAATGAAATTACAAAACATGAAGGGTAAAGGAAAAATTAGGATTGTATGATAATATCATAATAAATTCTACTAAGATTATTTTTAAGTTGTTCGGCATAGGATCAGTTTTATTCGTTTCAGCGTCCTAAAGAGCATAAAAACGATGCCCTACTCGAAGTTTATTTTTTAACGACAGTAGTTTTGAGTTCTGGTAATTTACAATGTTTTTCTCGACATTTTGGTAATTTAGAATAGTCGCATCGATTTCAGAGCGGTTTTATTCGATTTAGCATCCCAATATACAAAATGTAAATACAAGAGTTTTCTTTAATGTAAGATTATGGACTAATACCTGAATACTGAAGGAATTCTCCTCCAGATTCCGCTTCCGATGTATCGTACCTATGAACGCTGTACTCTACTATGTCTCTAAACACAGAGCTGTTAACTGTGATTTTTACCAGTACATCATCAATCGGTACACCCGTCAGTAAATCACCAAGTGTCACCGAACCTGAAATCAGACTTCGTCAATTACTATCTTAAAATCTATGAACAATTTCCAAAACAAAACTGTCTTGTATTGCTTCTGCTTAAAGCTATTGTTGCTCAACATTTATTTAAAGTGTGCTAGCGATCCAATTACTGTTCTATGTTTGCGACAACTACTGACAATTAATCTCTGTGCTATACTATTCAAGTCCTCCCTCTAGTAGTGTAAGTCTCTTTGATTTAATTCAATTGGTGTATCTTATTCTAACCGCATATGTACTGTTTTGTTTAGGTATCTATAACGTCTTCTTACATCTCATAGATCTATACCTATGGCCCGAATGCGTACAACATGGTTTGTCCAACATAAATAAAGGCAACCTTAAAGAAATAAAGAAAACAACAAACCACGTTGTAAAATTAAAATAAATTTATTCGATGAACAACCTTGAAATATATTATAAGGTAATTTATTTGATTTTTGTAAAGTAGAATATTATTTTTATTTTATGTTCAAGTTGCAAATTATATGACAGTTCAGAAAATATAATACCTGTTCTGAAAAGTACAGGTATTAATTTTTGAATTAATATGAAATTTGAATTAATATTAAAATTTCCTGTTTTTGAATTAATATATTTAATTTTAAATGTAATATTACATTTTTAAACTTAGAAGCATTATATTTTATGTTATAATTATCTAATAATAGACATATTGTTTCAATTTAATTAATTGGGTCCTAATGACAATTTAATAATTGTCCTATTGGGTTAAGCTACATGGGAGACAACCCTAAAGAATCATCCTTTAGGACAATTTTGATTTTAAGTTATAATAATAGGCAAAGCGGACCAAATCCCCCCCCCCCTTTAACTTTTTTTAACCCCCCTTGAATTTTTAACTATTAGTTATGAACAATTAAACCAGGGGTAATTAATGTAATAATGAGGTAACAATGTAAATAATGTAATTATAGTAAGCATGTCCAGTTCGTCCTTAGCATGTGCAGTTTCTTTTTGATGTATATTTTATGATGGATTATTATCTTTTATAATTCTCGACATGGTCACTTTGTATATGGCAAAATGACTTAATGATCCATTCTCTAATAAAAGATCATTTCCAACAAATATCGTTCCTACAATGCTGCACCACAACTTGTGTTGAAGAACCTTGTTGTCCGTGTATTGAGGCCCTTGAGATAAATACAGGGTCTTGGAGAAATTTATCGAGTGGATCGAACTTTACGATCACACAGAGCATGTACTAAAGGTTGTCAGTACGTTTCAGAAATCCTCTAATTATTTTCTCCCTTTTGGCCGTATAAACTAAAAAAATGTCCAAATGCCCAACAGATAATGTGAGAGCCTTTTGATTTCTGCAACATTGAACACACTAATTTGGAACCATTTTGATAAATGCGTCCGTTGCTTAGGATTTTTTCCGATACTAAAACAATATGTTGGGCACCCAAACATTCATTGACAATAAAATTTAGTAACAACGAGAAACGAGAATATATATACATTCTAATATATACATAATATATGTATAATATATACATATATTATAGAGAGAATAATATATACATCGATGTATAATCATGTACATCGAGATAATATATTGTTAAATGTAGTAAAAACGAGATAATATATTGTCGAATCTAGTAAAACAGGACAGTTTAATCTAGTAATAACAAGACGATATATTAATAAATCTATTAAAAACGGGAATATATTGTTAAATCTAGTAAAAACGTGATAATATATGGTTAAATCTAGTAAAAACAGGACAACATATTGTTATATCTAGTAAAAAAGAAATAATATATTGTCAAATTTAGTAAAACAGGGCAGTTTAATCTAGTAAAAACAAGACGATATATTATTAAATCTATAAAAAACGAGATAATATATTGTGATATCAAGTTAAAGGAGATATTATATTGTGATATCGAGTTAAAGGAGATAATATATATTGCTAAATTTAGTAAAAACGTTATCTTGTTTTTACGAGCTAAATGATGAATATAAACAAGAAGTGCTTTTCTTTTTCTATATTTGAAAATAAAGAATATTTTCGAAAATACAGTTTCATATTTATGTATTTAAATGTTTGTTATGATACATCCTTTTTTATATTCTATTTTGAACGTTATGAGTAATCGACACAATCCCGTTTATGGAAAAGTGGCCACTATTACCATTATGGTCATTATTGATGGATGCTCTGATGTAACCAGAATTAAGCAATGCAACAGGTGCGTCTGTCCATCCTTTTCCACCTTTGAACTCGCGTTTTCTCTGAAAGAAGAACACAAGGTACAGGGATACATACCATTGATTTAAGACCCACCAAATATACAAAACCGAAGAAAACTGGAAACATTAAATATTGCCTAAGTGGGTTTAGGCTGTTGTCATATTTTATGTATTCGTAACTTTGACAACCGTGATAAATCAAAATGAAGATTATAAAGAACTATTAGAGTTAACTGAAAAATTACTACTTTTATAAGATGCTAAAGGCAACAAATGTATAATACACAATATTAACATAATAATATTAAATCACTTGACTAGTGACAGTGA
Source organism: Microvelia longipes (assembly GCA_018340805.1). Taxonomy (NCBI): domain Eukaryota; kingdom Metazoa; phylum Arthropoda; class Insecta; order Hemiptera; family Veliidae; genus Microvelia; species Microvelia longipes. Next base: position 78,311,281 of record JACMZG010000008.1, on the reverse strand, counting down.
CACATTTGACACGCCCCCTCACTGCGCTGCGTCAGTGATTAGTTGGTTGCACTAGGGATGGTTCGAAGTCCGAGTGCGGTAGCATGTCTTCCATTTTTTATTCGATCGAGGCTTTTAGTAAATATATCTGCTGTCATCTCATTTGTCCCTTTATACTGGACATTAATGATTTTCGCTTCGATCTTCTCTCGTATATGGTGATATTTAACATCAATGTGCTTAGTGCGTTTATGATAGACTGGATTTTTCGCTAATTCTCAGGCTCCAATATTATCACAAAACACCTTGGTCGGTCCTTGAATTAGTCCATCACCATTTATCTCTTCCAAGATTCGTCGCAAATTGACTGCTTCATTTGCAGCTTGAGATAACGCCATATACTCTGCCTCAGTACTGGATTGAGCAACCGTTGACTGTTTCTTTGCTTCCCAGGCGACGGCCGCTCCAGCTAATATGAAACAGTAACCTGTCCTAGACTTACGGCTATCTTCATCACCTGCCCAGTCAGCATCAGCATATCCTACCAATGGTTCGCCAGTTGGAGAATAGATGAGTTGGTAGTCGCTAGTAGCTCTTAAGTACCTAAGCAACCTCTTCGCTGCTGTGAGATGTTGGACTCTTGGATCAGTGGCGTATTGTGCTAGCTTGTTTACACTAAATGCCATATCCGGTCGAGTAGCTGTTGTCAGGTACATTAGCGATCCGATAAGACTTTGATATTCAGTCTTATCTACTCTTACTCTGAGTCCCACCTCTTTAGGCTCTTTTACGAGTTTTAAGTTTGCATCCATCGGTGATGTTGCGGGTCTGCACTCGCTCATGCCAAACCTCTCTAAAATCTTTTCGATATATCGAGATTGATTCAGCATAATCGAATTTTCTTTCTTCTCAATCTTAACTCCTAGAAAATAGTGAAGCTCACCCATATCCTTCATTTTGAAGTGTTGAGATAGTTGTGATTTTGCTTCAGTTATACATTCTAGAGAAGATGATGCAATCATAAGATCGTCTACGAACACTGCTATTATGATAAGACCTTTGTTTTTGTGTCTAAAATACAAACAGGGTTCAGATTTTAATTGATTGTATCCTAATGATTTTAGCTTTTGATCTAATTTTATGTTCCATTGTCTTCCTGATTGTTTTAGACCGTATAATGATTTTTTGAGTCTACATACTTTGCCTTCACTACCTTTTACGGCAAATTCTTGGGGTTGGTCCATGTACACTTCTGTGTCTAAGTCGCCGTTAAGATATGCCGTAGTAACATCCATTTGATGGAGTACTAGGTTAAGCTCTGCTGATATAGCTAATAACAATCTTAGCGAGCTAAATCTTACCACAGGCGAGTAAGTTTCATCGTAATCTACTCCATGTCGCTGAGAAAATCCTCGTGCAACGAGTCGAGCTTTGTGCCGCTCTAGAGTGCCGTCAGATTTGTACTTTTTAGTCAGTACCCATCGACATGATACTGTGGTTCTTCCTTCTGGTAGATTGACTAACTCCCAAGTATTGTTTTCTATTAATGAATCATACTCGGTCTGCATAGCCTCAAGCCACTGATTTTTTTCGTTGCTTTTCATAGCTTCTTGCACCGATATGTCAGCCAGAAAACAATTGTTGGTCAGGAGATTATTATCAGTTAAAGGTTCACCACTAGTGCTTGGAGTAGGATCAGGATAGTTTGAATTTAGATTATTAAAACTTGTTGAAAGTAAAGGGTCAGGATTAGGCAATGGATTTGAATTAGATTGATCAGGGATTTGTTCTTGACTAACAGTTATTGTTTTACTGTCGCCCCCTGAATCTTTGACTTCTAAGTCATTTGATTCATTGGTAAACTGTAGTCAATATAGTTTTGTTTTTATTTGTTTCTATATTTATTTGATTATTCTTTTCAAAAATTTTAGGCTCAAGTAGTTCAATAAATTTGACATCTCTACTTTTCAAAACATTTTTTGTACCAGGTTCCCAGAGTTTATAAGCTTTGCACTCTTCTGAGTAACCAACCAAAATATATTCTTTCGAACGTGGGGCTAATTTCGGTTTTCCTGGTTTTTTATTTAGAACAAAACATTTAGAACCAATTACTCTGAAGTGAATTACGGTAGGTTTTTTACCCGTCCAGATTTCTTCAGGAGTTTTTTCAATGGGTTGAGATGGACAGCGGTTTCTTATATACGTCGCTGCTGATAATATTTCAGCCCATAGATTGTTAGGGAGATTTGCATGTAACAAAATGCATCGAGTCATTTCAACTAGTGTACGGTTAGCCCGTTCAGCTAATCCATTTTGCTGAGGTGTGTATTCAGCAGAGAGCTGATGAATTATTCCATGCTCATCGAGGTAAGTTTTAAACTGTTTGTTACAGTATTCTAAGCCATTATCGGATCTCAGAACTTTAATTTTTTTATTAGTTTGATTTTCTACCAGATTTTTAAAAGTTTGAAATTTTTGAAACGCTTCATTTTTATGTTTCATGAAATAAACAAAGATTTTTCTGGAATAGTCATCGATAAACGTAATAAAATTATTTGCTACCTCCAAGAGATGGAATATTCATTGTACATACATCAGAATGGATTAGTTCTAACATGTTTTTAGTTTTACTGTCAGATTTGGGAAACGGAAGCCGTGACATTTTTCCTTTCAAACAATTTTCACATTCTGAGCGAACTTTGTTTGATTGGATGGAAAGACCATGGACTAATGATTTTGAACTAAGAGTTTGAATATCATTAAAATTTAGATGTCCGTATCTTAAATGCCAAGTATTAAGTGGTAGTGCATTTTTGCTATTACTAACTGTGTTGCATAACTCGTTATCTCTAAACAATTTTACTTTATAAAGATTACTTTTATTGTAAGCTTCAATAACAGTTTTATCTTTTGCTGACACATAACAATTTTTATTTTTAAAATTCACAACAACTCCTGGATTTGATGTCATTTTTGACACAGAAATTAAATTTGTTTTTAACCCGGGAACATAAAGTGTTTGTTTTAAAAATATTAAACTTGACTTATTTTTTACTTTTGCGTAAAATTTTACGGTACCAATACCTTCAACTTTTAATTTTCTGTTATCAGCCAAAGATATAGTTGAATCTGAAATTGGTTCCAAGTCAATAAATTTATCTTTAAGACAGCATAGATGGCTTGTAGCGCCACTATCGATAAAAAAATTTTGTTTTATATCATCAGTGTCAGAGATTGATAAAACTGTTCCTATATTGTCATCAGTATCATGTTTAGACAAATTAGCCCGATTATTTTCTTTTTAAATTTCTTTTTAGAATTTTTTCCAGTGGGGTATTTTTTGTTTTTTGACATGAGCATTGACAATTAGGATAACTTTTTTGATTCATGTTATTGATGATGAGGAAAAATAATGCTTGGGTATCATCAGTTTTTGAATGACGAGCATTTCTTCCTCTAGCATTTTTACCTTAATCGTATCTAGTTTGGGAAGTGAATCTCTAGATTCTATAGCACACCTGAAATTGTCGTATTCTTCAGGCAAACTACAGATTAAAAGAACAGAAAGAAATTCATCGGTTGGGGCTCCATCGATTGCTTTGAGCGAATCGACTAAGGAGAAGAATTTATTGATGTGATCTTGCATAGAAATGGAGTTTGACTTTTTTAGAGATAATAAATCTTTAATAAGTTTTACCATTCTAATGGGACCTTTGGGTTGATAAACCTGCTCCAAAACCAACCATGTTTTCCGGGCATGTTGACAGTGCTTGATATGAATTAGCTCAGATGGCTGAATCCCCAAGACAATTGTCGACATAGCTTTCTTGTCTTTTCGACTCCAGGTCACTAAAGTTTCGGCATCGTTAGGCTTATCATCTTCAATGGCTTCCCACAGATCATTTTGAATCAATAGCATCTTCATTTGAAACTTCCATGTTTCAAAATTGTCTCTTCCGAGTTTTTCAATTTGATTTGAATTCATATTGAAAAGATTGAAAAGTTCTTGAGAATTTTTCAATTAATGCCCATAACCTATTAGAGTTAACTGAAAAATTACTACTTTTATAAGATGCTAAAGGCAACAAATGTATAATACACAATATTAACATAATAATATTAAATCACTTGACTAGTGACAGTGACACATTTGACAAGAACTTAAAAGGTTTCTATTTTATTAAGAACTATCTGTACAAAGCAAAATTATCGCATTCCTTAATTATTTGAGTTCTTGTCCGGGCTCTAGTACTTGTAATACAATTTAGGCTCTAAGAGAAAATGGCAAGCAAATAAGAGAGTAGGGAACTTATTAAGATAATAGGCAATTAAATAAGATAAAATAGCAAGTTAATAAGAGAGTAGGAAACTTATTAAGAGAATAGGCAATTGCATTTTATTTCAGTTGCCTATTATCTTGTGTAAAATTCTTAGCAGACGACTAGCAAATATTCAATATTAAAATATTGAATGCTTTCACAGAATAAGTCCAGTGAGCTTTAATACTTAATTAATTACATAATCAACCATAGCATCCGTGACGAGATTACCAAAGTTACATTCCTTAATCCTGCACTGTTCAGAATCCAGTGATGAAGTTATGACACCAATCTTTTCAGCTATCAGGTACTTTGATTTGTCTTTCCATGGTTTTAGTAGCTTTAAAATCATCTTATCTGTGCAAATTAAAAAAGTTTTACTCTTAACATGTGAGAAAGGCAAATCTAAAAGTATTCTATTAATCAATTTGTTTTTAGCTTAATCAATCAGACATTATAGGCTATTGTTTTTTATATCAGTCTTAGAATAATACTAATATAGAAGGAGGATATGACCGTAAACACAATGTAATTCTACTGATAACACGAAAGCCGGTTGACTGGTGGTCATAAGTAGGAATAATAATCCATTAAAGAAGAATGATCTTAAGGAACAAATATAATAACTTAAAACGCCTGCTGAGTATTAAATAAAACCGGTCTTAGATGAAAAAAGGACAGCGGAATACAAGAATATACTATATTTATATTAGTATTTTATGAATAATCAATCAGTAATTAATAATAGAACATAATACTTCAGTAACCGAAAGTATTGCCAACTTTTTTATAAGAAAATTGTATATTATTAGGTTGGCAGCATTACTTAAGACCACCAGTGAAGCGCCTTTCGTGTCATCAGTAGTGCTCCTTCTATATATAGTATTATTATATGATATCAGTAATGTCATAAATGGTGTGTTTGCAAGTGTGATCGGAATTGGTCAGTGTCATGGCGACCACCTAAGTCACCTGTTAAGTTGGCAAACTCTTTTTGCCCTCTTCTTGAGATCACTGATTGGTAACCTCACAGTTTCCGGTATAACCTTTTAACAACAACTTGCTTGTCTTTTTTACGCTTTGAAAAACTCATCATTTCTTTTAAAACCTCGTTTGTCTTGTGTTGATGTTTAATTATCCTACTTGAGGAATAAGTCTACAACTCCTGGCTTTATTCTATTACATTATTGCTAAATTTGATAAATCAACAGAAAGTAACTAATAACAACGCATTGGTACGTTAAAATAGGAATACATTTATTTCAAGTAGGCGAAAAAAGCAGGCCAAAACATACAAAAATTGGTAAAAATGTTGGAGAATCTGAGCCAAGTAACATACAATGCTTCAGTCACATTGATCAACAAAGCCACCTTCAGTTATAAGACACGTCCACCGAGTAACTCCGCCTACTAACCGTGAACAATACGCTGAAACGTACGTTTGGTCAGATTGATCTTATTACAGTCTATCGTTTAGTTTAAAATCTTGACAGGTCAGTTAGACACCACTGATTCTTAAGAAAAAAAAATCCCTGCAAGAAGAGAGCGGGAAAAAACTATGTAAACAAATCAGGTTATTTTACCCGTATTTTCTTGGCGATGTTTTTTTTGCATTTCTTTTGTGTAGTTTTATTTTAAAATATTATTTTAAGATTAATTTGAAAGTATTTTTCAAAAGGATGTAATCAAAAGAAAACCCATAAACAAAGTGAACGATTGCCGGGAAGAAGGTTTTTTCCCTTCAGCGGTTATTGTTGTGGGGATTTTTTTCTCTATTTAAGTGAGAGGTTGGCAGCGGCTTCTCTGATTGTTCAATTCCCAAAATACTTATGACCTTGGGGATTTTTAAACTAAACGATAGACTGTAGTCAGCACTCGCAAACGTAGCCTGTTATGGCCAATCGTTTATATATCTTTATTTAGGCTTGATATATGACTTTAGTATGTTTTTTTTTATTTTAACAATTTATTATTATGAAACCATAAACATAAAATTGAAACCCGTTTATAAAATTGAATCAATATTTTGATTGCATTGTGTTAAACCTGACAACAGGAATATTTTGATTAACTTGTGGTATAACCTGGCTACTACAATATTTTGATTACCTTGAGGTATAACCTAACTACTACAATATTTTGATTACCTTGTGGTATAACCTGACAACTACAATATTTTGATTACCTTGTGGTATAACCTGACAACTACAATATTTTGATTACCTTGTGGTATAACCTGATCCATGAGTACTGGATTACCTTTAGCGCTGATAAGTTGGTTGTTGTCATCAATTGTTAAGTTTAATAAACCTACGTACTTAGTGTAAGCTGAAGCCTGTACAACTGGAATCCATTTTATCGTTTTGTTACGATTGAAATCGTTCGTGAGAGAGCCTGAAAAATGAAAAGTATGTCTATTTGAATGTGCGTGTGCCTGGCCTCTGTGAACAAGTTTCCAATTTTACATTTTTTTTAAATGTAGACTACAATCAACACTTGACGCTTTAGAGGCACTTCTTTCATCATGATCAGAGTGTAGCATGAAATTTTGAGTGAGGCGAGATTTTGCCTCCGCCTAATAAAAATTTGCTCAAATGAGTTTTAAAAATAAAATTAAAACAGAATAGTTAAGCGAAGATTTGGTCGGATTGTACTTTTCCTCATTAAAAGGGATAATATGATTCTTTCCTTATTTTATAGGAAATCAAAACTTTATAGCTACACCAGATGACTGCAAACACACACCAAGTGTAGTAGTCCGGGAGCCCAGGGGTGATTTTCTATATACCAAGATTAATAAACTGTTCGGTAGTAGAATTTATGGGACCTTAGAGTAGAGTACGAAAACCTTGGTGTTATACTCAGTGGCTGGATAATATGCTGACTCAGCAACATTTTAAAATTATTACATCTATTTTATTTTTAAAAATTCTAAAAAAAATGAAAACTTGTTTTCTTAGGTACTTGAGAAAACAAACATTATTAATTCTGGTAATTTTTTCCATCAATTGCCTAATATTCAAAATATGAAGGCTAAAATTTATAAAAAAAAATATGAGTGCGAGTGAGTAAGAGATAGTATAGAAAGAGAGGATAGATGATATTTCGATGGGCTGTATCTCATTTACTTCTTACCAGCACTGAGTGTGATAGTCAGATTAAAAGGTGGCCATCACAAAGCTACTTGATAGTATTAACTAGCTTTCAATTAATTACCTTTAATTATAGCTTAATACCATTAATTATAGTTTAATATCAATAATTATAGATTAATACCATTAATTATAGCTAAGTACCATTAATTATAGCTAAATACCATTAATTATAGCTTAATACCATTAATTATAGCTTAATACCATTAATTATAAGTTAATACCTTTAATTATAGTTTTACCTTTAATTATAGCTTAATACCATTAATTATAGTTTAATGCCTTTAATTATTTAAATGAGACAAAACACAAGAAGAATCTCTCCATACAAATAATAGTTGATTATTAAAGCACAACCTAACATTAGGATATAATCAGGAAATAAATAAATAAGCACTTTATTAATGTGTAAAAAATAAAACAAATTTAAAAAAATACATATTTTAGCTTGGTGGGAAAATTAAGGCACACCGAGCTCTCTCTCTCTCAAAAAAGGAGTTTAATGTCTTTTTAACTTCCATAATTCTGGCGTCCAAAAAAGCTATCCACTGATGATGAACCCCATGTTATATTAAAAACTCCTTGCTAATTAACTAGTATATTTGTGAAGAGACATCTTCGTTTCCAGCATTTAATTATTGTTTTATACATTTATTACCTCGTGTGCTAACTTCGCTAGGTTCTGGTTCTCCGTCTTCGAAATCAATATGTGTACTACTTTTATTAAATGTTGAATTGAGTCGAAAATTAGATTTTTCGTTTGAGGAAACTTGACTAGGCTCTGGCATTGTGAGAGTTTGTAGGACCATGTGCGGGTAGACGGATACAGGAACATCTGACTTGTCTACTGGGGTTCCTATAACCAAAATATAGTAATAGCAATTAGAGAGATCAACTAGCAATCAACTTGGCCTACTTGTTAGATCAACTAGCAAGCAGGCCATGTTTTTGTTAGGCCTTTTTGCTAACTCCCTTTGATAAAAGGTAATTTATACCCTGAGTCTTAGTGCAGGCATTTTTCCTTCAAATCCAAAGTGAAGTGCCCCACTGCCAGACCAAGTACTCATGCTCTTGAAGTCATAAAGCAAAAAAATGAATATAATAAATAAGCTACTAATAAACATGCTAAAATTTGCCTTGATACAGGTATATTTAGTAATAAAGATCCTTTACAAATACCTGACATTGCACAGGCTTAGAACCAGTGGCTTAATGTCCCTTCCGAACGAAAATTCTAAAACGAGCCCGGACCAGAATCGTTTTTTTCAACGGTCACTCAGCCAGAAACTGACCTCGCTTAATCCTACTTTACAAAAGTGATCCGATGAAAACCGTAGATATACAAGTCAAATTGAAATTACGTTTATAATACTTATTTATCACATAAAGAAATAGACTGGTACCAATTTTAAACGTGTCATTAGATAAAAGTTTAACTAATAATAATAATAATATGAAACTTGGCACACTTTCTGTTCATAATTCATGACAATACATGTTTGATAAATTTCAAATTGATTTATTTGCGGTTAATAAATCAAGTCAAACATATTTCAAAGAAAAATTATTTTCTGAAAACACATACAGGCCTAAAGATGGGTTTTTGTAACAAGTTCTAATTTTTTAGCAGATATACATTGGGAACTACGATGATAATAAAGACTAACACACATACAAACACGCACGTACGGAAAGATAACTTTGTGAAAACCAATCAGGGGGTCTTAGATACATCTAAAACGGACAATTCAATTGAATCCCGGTTTCATATATTTGGAGCAAACAAATTACATTTCCTAGATATATGAGGTATACATGAGAAAAATTAAAAAGTACACAATTAATTTTTTATGTCTCCCATTCTCTTATGTAAGCACTAGTTATCTATGCAACTAAAGATATTATTATTATTCTTATTAAAAAGTTACAAGGTTAGATAAATTACTATTATGTAATTACTATAGATAAATTATGTTGAATTACTTAGAATAAATACCATCTTTGTTGTGATGAGATTAGGAAATTTTATTGTTTTTATTAATATGTACAGCATTATTAGTTGAAAGGTTTGTGCAAGGCATCACATGTCTGGTTTAAATACCGAGATGATACTGCCAGGACAATGTCCTTTTATAGCGAAACACATAATGAAGCTCATACTTAGAAACTTGTTCTTGATCAAAGATATCTATTGAACTGTAATGAAATGTTTCTGACTTTATAACTTCTCTCTCATTATAAGTTCCTTCGGAAAAGTTAATATTAGCTTGACTTCGTACTGTCGTTGTATAATTCACTTTATTTTAAAACTATTTATTTGACAAAACTTTTCCCTCGGGTAAATATGTGTCAACAAGTGTGAACTAATTCTCAACCCTATTCTGACGAAGTCTTTGCGAATGTTTCAGTAAAAGCATAAAACCATATAATTTAATATAAGATTTTATCAGTACTAAAATAATTGAAAATAAGTGCTGCATAACCTTCCAAATAGCTCACTGCAGTGGTTATATTGTTGCTTTCTCGCTGAGATAAGACATAATGAAAATGTCTGTGCTTGGGACGATGTAAGTGTCGTGGCGCCATTCAACAGATAATTTAAAGCTTGCTGAAATGACTATTTAACCCTACACGCCTGATCACTAGTCCACAAGGAATAGCTCAGCTTTTAGCACCGTCAACAGTTTCGCCTTCATATAAGCTTTAGTGTTATCCTGCATATTAACTTTTCCGTTTAAGTGTTCATTGTTACCTGACCATCGTGCATTGTCCGCCAACCCTTTCATTTTTTTGGGTAAATGTATATTTTTAGTATCTTTATATAGTTATACCGGGTGGAACATTTGAGATGCACCAACATAAAATCTTTAAAAATGAGGGAAAAACCTGGTCGAAGACTATCATAAATGGTCTCTATCACAGATAATTTGACTCCCTCGGGTTTAAATTTGCCATTATTTTTATGGTAGCTATTACCCTATTATAGTAATTTTTTAAACGATTTGGTAACTAGTTAAAAATTTAAATTAGGGTATACCATTATAATGCTAATTTAATAAATTCAAATAAATTATAAAACAAATTCGACACCAATAAATTTCAACTCCAGTGATTTTTCATAAAGCTATTTTTTGACATATATCACCAAATATTGTAAAAAAATACCAAAAGGCAAATGATAAATGTCAAACAATCAGCTACCAAACAGTCGTTAAAGACAATAGTGGATTTAAATTAACTTAATAATTAATTATTAACTTCATTATGCTTAAAATAGAAACACGTTAGAATAAAAGTCATAAAGCATTAGTGGAATAAGTTTCTTTCGGAGTAAAAGCAATGACTTAATTCCAATAGAGATTTGAAAATTTTCAAGATGATACCTGTGTAGTGGAAGGTATGTGAATGTCCACCTACGACGAGATCCAAGCCTTGTACCTGCTGGGCTATCTCTAAATCCTTGTCCCAACCTGAATGACCTAGTCCTATCACTATATCTGCTCCCAGTTCTTTTACTTGCTTTACTGCACGTCTTAGACTGTCTACTTCATCTAATATCGTCAGATTTCCTATGGTACTTAAAAACTAAATAAATAAGCGATGTTATTTGTTAAAGCGTTTAGGAAATATACTTCAATTAGTAAATGACTCCGGTGTAATACAATTTTACTCTTAGGTCGAGTGAGTCAGACCGAGCTTATAACATCTTTGGCTTATGATAATCATTGCATTCTTAGAACGGCCGATGCGAGTCCTTAGAAAAAAGTCGTAATACGTTCAAGAAAACTATTTCATTCTGTGTTTGAGTGTATCTGTACCAAAGTAATACTTTCATAATCGTCGGATAATCAAGAAATTCTTTGGACGAGCGAAGCGAGTCCAAACTTTTGAAAAACTACCGTAGTACCCTGTAACTGATTATATATGTACTTCATTATCTACTCTTTCTCATAAAAACTTCGTCATGCAAGAGATGAAAGAAGATATATAAAAAACTTTTCTAGGTGTGTCATATAAAAAAGTTTAAAGTCATTATTTTGGGTAATTGACGTCATACACAATTCATATGAAACAGGTTTTTGGACATTGAAAAATGCGTTCAAAAGTTATCGTGTAACATAGTAGCGTCTAGAAAATATCATACATACATTCACACTCAATATAATAATAAATATATATATATATATATATATATATATATATATATATATATAAATATATACATATAATATAATATAATAATATATTATATATATATATATTATATATAAATATATATAATATAATATAATATAATAAATATATAATAATATAATATAATATAATATATTATATAATAATAATAATAATAATAAATTAATAATATAAATATATATACTCGTATATACACACATATACGTATATATATAATAATTATATATATAATATATATATATATATATATATACCGTAATACACACATATACGTATATATATATATTATATAAATATATATATATATATATATATATATATATATATATAAATATATATAAATATATATATATATAATAATATATATATATATATATATATATATATATATATATATAAACGTATGTGTGTGTATAATACGAGTATATGTGTGCATATCGTATATGTATGTATGTGTGTGTGTTTGTATGTATGTATAAAAAGTACATGCAATTTATGTGTATATATGAAATTTAAATTTACATACAAGATATTTGAAAAAAATCATACATCACTTGAGAAACAATTTTAGATGTTAGAAATAGTATTGAAATGTTTAATGTTATCCAATTAAATTATGCACATGACCGGCAAACCTTTTTCTAGGTAAAGCATTTTCCAATTTCCAAATTAACCAGTAAAAAAAGTCTGATATCGGAAACTAATGTAATTATTATACATAAAATATGTGAGTTAAATTGGATGAGGAAAATCCATCAGTGTATTGCTTGCTCTGGAATAAAATAGCTCCAGAAAAACATGTTTTCCACTCTACCTTCTTAGAATATTATTATTAAAATTCACTGAGTAACCTCTTCAATAAATGCTAATGTGAATTGCTTTTACCACGAAATTTGGCGCATAAAGTTAATCGTTTCGCGTGTCATTAAAATATCATAGTATATACAAATATACTGTTTGCGCCATTTGTGATGGTTCGGTTCAGCTGAAATTGGTCTTAATCGATTCAGCTAACCGTCTACCTAAACACGAAATACCTTGTTTTAAAGCCATTCCAAGTTTCAAAAAAAATTTTTTTTCATGACGTTATAACTTAGAATGATGACGTCATAATGTTTTATAAACAATAGCCTCGTAACCTCCTTGACATCTCGCGATTTGCAAAGTTCGTTCAAATTGAGAACGCCTTCGAGAGTTATCGTTCGCCATAGAAAGGGTAGAAACTCTTATATACATACATACATACATACATACATACATACATATATATATATATATATATATATATAATAATATATATATATATATATACATATAAAAACTTTTTTCGGACATGTTTTTTGTATCAGAAAGCCAAAGGAACCGATTCCGCTCACTCCCACCCTCAACTTCCGTCATCCGAACAACCTCATAAGCGTCATTTTCATAATGGAAATTCGCTAAAATTGGGTATATGGTATCTAGAAACTTTTCTTAACAGTTTTGGGCTGGCTTCGGCAAACTCAAGACTGTCATGGTTGCCAAAACCTGTAGGTTATACTTGTATTACTCCAGTATCGCTAAGCTTGAGATTAAACTGGAAGGTTAAACCAACGTCTAGGATATACTAACTTCTTCCTATTTTTTTTTTAAGATAGTAACCCTTTGTAAAAAGCGTTTATTTTATCACATGCCCCATTTAAAATATTACATGTGTTATAAGATAAAAGCTCCTAAAAGGACTTAAATATTGAGTATACTTAAAATATTGAATTTTTAAATAAATAGGCATGCAAAAAAAAAGAAGGAATTCATGTATATGTATATAATAGCATAAATAATTAAATATGTTGGATTTGATTATTTTTGGATTTAATTAAATATGTTGGAAATTATTTAGTATGACGTTTTATAAAATATATTAATAAAATAACAAAGTGTATTAAAATGGAATATAAATAAATGAGTAATAAATAATATTAAGTAATTATAGAATAAATTAAAAGGGATAAAAATATTGAATCGATAGATGGTCATATTTAATGAAAATAAAATATTTTTTGGAATAAATCAAAATCAAGGGAATTTATGAATTTAGAACATAGTGGGATAGTTTCTGTGAATATGGATAAATTTGGTGGAGACCAAATCTTTCCTTGTGTCATGAGGTCTAGTATTAGGGTTCTCCTTTCTTTCTCAAACAGAGAACATTGAAATATAAGATGGGTCTTTTTCTGCCTATTTGTCATACTATTGGGAAGACGGCATCAATTCTAAAAAGTCTTGTAACCTAACTGGCCTACAAGGTATCTCAATATTTAGACTAACGATTTTTTTAAGTGTTTGCTTTTATCTCTTTAATTTTTCTTGAAGGTAATATTTCTATATTATAATATTTTTGAAAACAATTCTGCTGTATGGAGTCTAAACTAAATATATCACATAATATGAACATTATTCCTACGTATATAGAGTTCCAAATATTTGCGACTACAATGTTTTCTCTACTTATCTTTAGAGACAAGCAAAAAGCGCCTCAATAATTTATTGGAAATATCAAATTTTAAATTGACAAATATATTTGTCAACTCGTGCTGAAATTATTCGCAACTAAAATATTTTCTGATTATCATTGTTTTTTAAAAGTATACTTGTTATTCCATTAAAACTGAACTAATTTTAATAATTTAGATTTACGTTTAATAGACTGTGACAAATGAATTAAAGGATAAGAGATTAATTTATTTCATTGTAGGGTTTCACACAAGCTATCCTTATTAGGCGCATAGTTTTATACGTTTAATTTTAATTTATTAGTATTACATATTGGTTTTTGCTTTAAACTAGATTCTAAATACGTGGTGTTGTAACCATATTACTTATTATTCACTGAGGAAGCCAAGCATTGATTGTGCGAATGCTTTGATATAAAATAAACGAATATAAAACACTCTTTTCTCTCCTCATTTTCTCTTATATCTTATTTGATTTTTATAAATTTAATATTTGGTGGGCCTGTATAGCCTACATGCGTGTCAAATTTCTAATCAATCAGACCAGTTTTCCGATGAACTTTTTTTCTGAAGCATGACGGGCAATAGAGTCATACGACAATTATTTGTCTGGAAGCTCAACTAACCCTATTGTTTGATTTTCATACAAGTGTTAACTCTACCGCGTAAAAACGCACACGAACACACATATAGACCAATAACTTAGTAATAAACTTCTTGAGAGGTTTTTGAAAAAAATATATTTAAGGCATATTTCAGGTAAATCTCTTTTTGGGATGTTTAGTATAATCACAATCCCTTTCTTTAAATACTTACAGTATAAATGAGGAAAAATAAAAATGATAAAGTGATATTAAAGAACACCAGGGGAGAGTCAAAGGTCATCTTAATATTAACTTTGACCTTTGAACTATGACTCAGCTTAAAAATTTGACTCGCCAAATTTCACCCAAGTCTTTGGGTATTATGGTGTAAACGTAATTTAGGTTAAATATGTAAAAACTGAGAGTTACCTTAGTCTCAGGAGTAAGGTATCCAATAACAGCAACGGATTTACCCTGGATATTAATGAACTGCCAAGGTTTAATAATGATGTCTTTAAATAAAGGCTCGTTTTCGGTTTGAATGTTACAGACAACCCAGGGTGTTTTGATTTGCTTCAAGTATGGCACCAAGCTCGACACACCATCGTCGAATTCGTGATTTCCTAAGGTCTGGAAAGTAATTAGAAACTATTTATATAAACTATTTATATTAGAAAGTAATAAGAAACTATTTATAGGCAATAGATAATTTTATCATGTATGGTATAGAAATGATATGATTGACATACATTATGGTCATTGAGTTTCGTAACGGCAACTTTTAAAAGTTAAATTGGAGCACACCTTTATATTAATTACTTTAGAAACTGTGTCACACCAAACAATTTGTTACAATACAATTAAATTCTGGTTATGTTTCCCGAGCTATCGTTTGGCACGCTAAACCACCGCCACTATCAAACTGAAATCAGTTCAGCGTTTAGCCTGTTTGTCCATTACAGGGTCTATGAACTCAGCACCAGCTACTGCTCTAGATGTCATGCTGAGCCTTCCGCCTCTTGATCTTGTTATAAAGAGTGTGGCTAGGTTGGCGGCTCAAATACTACAGAACAGTGGGAACTAAAAAATCTGTACTACTAGAGTTCACTCCAAAATAATGAATGAAATTCAGACTCACATACTATCTATGAACTCTGATAACATGACCACCCAATACTCCTATGAAAAACCCTTCACACTCAGTTGTGATAGTTTCAATGGAGAACCACCTCAATCATCTGGTGACACTGTATGGTATACAGATGGATCTAAGATGAACTGAGGCTCAGGGGGTGGCAAATATGAGGTTCATACTAATCTCAAAACCTTGCTTCCTTTTGGAAAGTATGTCACAGTATTTTAGGCAGAAATATTTGCTATTAATGTCTGTCTAATAGAAAATATTAAAAAGAATCTTAATCAGGCTACTATTAATATTTTTACTGTCAGCCAAGCTGCCATTAAAGCTCTTGGTTCATACAGTTAACTTTAAGCTTGTCTGGGAGTGCTAACAAAGCCTTCTACCTTGTTACTCAACAATGATGTAGCAATCAGATGGGTGCCTGGCCATAAGGGAATTAAAGGTAATGAGCAAGCAGACATCATTGCAAAAAAGGGGTCTGAGACCACTCCTGTGGACCCTGAATTCATAGTAGCCTTACCCAAAACTATAGTCATATGTGTAATTAGAGAATGGCTCTTAACCAATCACCTGCACCACTGGAACAAATCCTCTGGCATGATGAACAGTAAACTTATGTTATAAGGACCCAGTCCCTTATAACATAAGTTTACTCCTAATTAATTACTCTTAATTACTCCTAAGACTAAGCAGAAGGGACCTTAGAACATTAACTGGACTACTGACTGGTCACTGTCTCCTCCGAAAACACCTCCATACCATTGTTATCTTTAAAGATAACCCAGTGTGTAGGCTTTGTGAATTGGAAATTGAAACTGCCTCTCACATACTTCTGATATGTGAGGCCCTAGCCTTTCAAAGGTTCTCCAACTTTGGTAGTAGCACTCTCACTAAGTTTGACTCTACCAATGAATCACCGGACCTAGTCCGGTGAAAATTAAATCAAACTTATTCTGACCTGGACCAATTGAGGGGATAATAATAATAATAATCGTTTGGCATGCATAAAGGGATTGTTTAGTTATATATTTTAATTAAAAATAAGCTTACTGGTACACTAGAATTAATCTCTTCTAATATATTGCAGAGGAAAAATAAAGGGGTAGGAAAAATTACCGGAATTCAGCTGCATTAGTATCAAATAGTTCAGGATAAGAAATAGTTTCAGAAATGATCCATATAATATGTGCTCCAATTTAATTTTTTAAAGTTACCATAGAAAACACATTTTGTTAATTAGATTATCATACATGCCAGACGATTACCACCAATATAATTAGGTAATTAAACTCCCAGTGGCCGACTTTGTGGGGGTAGATTCCAATTTCATCGCTATAGCTCCGTACTGAGCTGAATAAATAATCAGGGTGATGAAACTCCCTGTATTACTAAAACTTTTTATTTTACAATTACAAGAAAGAATTGTTAAATTAAACTCAACTTACCATTACATCAATACCCATTCTATCGATAAAATTTGCAACAACCTTCCACTTATACAAACTGTAATAAGTCGTTCCTTGAAAATTGTCACCAGCGTTCAAGAACAAAACATTTTCATAAGTTTTCTTGGCCCAGTCGGCGAAAAACTTGACCCTGGCGAATCCCCCGACGCACTGGTCATGATCATGACATATTCCAATATGCGACGATTCTTCGTCAAACCATGCGTGCATGTCATTGGTATGGACTATAGTCAGCTGCCAGCACGAACAGCTGGATATAATGAAACATCCTATTAGCAATTCCCATAATAACATTGCTTATGAAGATTATTGTCTCAGAGTAAATCTAACAGCTGACCATCCTGCACTGCGAATCTAAAAAAAATGTTCGAATAAGATTAATAATTTATAGTTTTTAGTTTTATTTTTGTTAATGACTCGCAATGCTCTCGAAAGATCCACATAAGGGGATTTAAGTGCTTTGGAAATACTTCTAAGCACTTTAAGTGCTTAGAAAATCGGATTTCTTGGAACTTTTTTCGCCTGATCGGATTCATTGCCTAAGATTATCTGAACTACTTTGTGTGAGGTGCTACTTGTTAGGGTTTTAGTAAGCCCATAGAAATCTCACATGCATTCTATGACTTAATCCATCCATCCTTAATTAAAAAGGAGAGAATAGAAGTCATAAATAACTATAGAGAAAAGTTCAAGACATTTATTAAATTGTAAAAAAGTACTTACATCGAGTTTCTTTTATGTAGGGTACTCTATACTTACTTTAGATTATGTAAAATTGATTCATTATTGATGTTAATTAGTATTTTATCTCATATTTATGGAGAATTTACCTTATACCATTCTAGTCTCACGTTCAGAAGCATTCTGGCTTCTTCTACTCTTCCTTCCATCTCCCCAGCACACTTGATCTTATTCCCCGTCTCTCAGTATATTCATTTTTGATAGTATAAACAATTTTGGGTTTTATAAAGAAATCTAATCAGCACTTTTCACGGAGCTTATAAGATTATAAAACTAAGTTGTTGACATTCAAGTCATGTGACATAATTGATCGTCACATTTGGACACACTTGTCTTGTCCTCTGAATACAAAAATCACAAAATTTACTCTTCAGTATGTCACTACCTCGCATCTCTCGTATGCAGTAAGCAGTCACCCATCCAGGAACTGACCACGCTCGATGCTGTTTAACTTTTGTGATCTGACTTAAACCATAGATATCGTAGCAGTGTTGAAACAAAACTTGACATACTTATTTATTACCTCAAGAGAGACACTTGAATTTATTTTAATAATGATATTTAAAACCTATAATATTGAATAATGGAAATTTTGAATACTTAAAACTCTATTACAGGTCATCAACAATAAGAATATGATTAATTAAGCTTGAAATTCCATGTATGCTATAGGTTTAGGACAAAATGACATAGTAAAATGATTTCAGGGAGTTTAGTTTAATATTATTATGCTATAGCGTACATGTACATATGTTATAGCGAGAAATTGCACTCTGTGAAATTTCTAACTAAATAAGAATACTCAGTCAAGCGAATAGTTCGGACTATATATGAAGCAATGAAAGGTATTTGGCTGGTTGAGATACTTCAGGTTTGTGTAGTGAACCCATGCTGAATACGTTTGTCTCTAACATCAGCTTTAATTTAGTTTAGCGAGACAATAAATACTTATTGACCTCTCTAACTAGCTTGAACTAAGTGTAGAATCGTGGAAAATCTTCATTTTATCTTCTCAGGTTTTTTAAATTATTGTATTTCGAAATACATTGCTAAACATTACAAAATGCTGTAACATTTAGAGCCTAACCTCACTTAAGAAAGTACCTTACTCAAGAGTGGAGTACTTAAGAGAGTGTACATAAAATTTTGATAAATATATTGTTTTTATTACACAATATAAATATATAATTGAATATACATTAGAAGATAGATCTATTTTATTAATGTGATAAACATTGATAACATGTTCTCCTTCCACGGCACAAGATATTTGTTTATCTTTTGTGGAGGGATGAACCTGATTAATTTTACACATGTATATTGATGTTTGTATATTTTATAGATAAAGGTTATTTAGAAAAAAATAAAAAAAATATTTTCTCAGTAATACAACTATTTATACCTCAAGGCGGGAAAAGAAATTGTAAACCCTAATCATAAATTTATATTCTGTGCTAAAAGGGAGAGAGGGTTTTAAAAAATATCTCTAGAGGCGATGTCGAGATAGATTAGTTTTGTTTATTTTTTTATTATATACTCTTAAGAAGGCACTAATTTACAAACACGTAAAGGCGAGCGAAGAGAGCCCTTAAATTTTATTTTATGTTTTAAATTTTTCTGTAAAATTAGGTATCAACAAACAAACATATATAGGCGAGCGAAGCGAGCCCAAGAATTCCATGTCTTGTTTTAAATGTTTCTCTTAAAGTAGATATTGACAAACAAGCACATAAAGGCAACTAGAAAGTTATGTAAAAGTTTGATCATAATTTAAAATTGGCTAGTACCAAACAAGCACATAAAGGCGAGCGAAGATAGCACTAGATTATTATGGCATGTCTTTACTCTATGCTATAAAATTAGGTACTGATAAACATAAAAAGAAAGGCGAGCGAAGCAAGCCCAATAATTTCATGCCTTGTTTTAAATGTTTATCTTAAAGCGGGTATTGACAATTACCATTTACCTATTTATTTATTAGATATTTCTCCATTTATCTACGACAGTAAGTAAGGTCAAGTAAAAATATTTTATTTAATAATTCTAAGATAACCTCTTTCCAACAAGACTTGAGCTGTTAATTTCTCTAGTCCCGCATTTTATGATAAGAGGTAAAGTCCCTGTTTAGTCCTCTCTAACTAAAACAGTTACGTCTCTCTTGGAGATAAATAACTATCACACAAATACTTGTTTTCGTCAGAGTTTGCCTAAAGCAAATCATAGAGATATATATTAGAGGGGGCATAGCCTATTTAAATACATTGAGAGGTCTAAAACATCTTTTAAGGGCTCTCAGGGGCTCTGTGTAACCTCATTAAAACCTTCTTCAAGAGTGAGTTATAAATAATAAATTTATTTCGGTTTCCCGCACATTGTTTGTGTTTTAATTTGTACGCTTAACGATATCCTATATAAGTTATTGTAATTTTGTATTGATTATTTGATTATATTTATATGCAAAGATTGTCAGGTTACTTATTCGGTGTTTCAAAATTTAATCCATATGGCTCCTCTAGTAATAATACTCTATGGAGCAAATGAATCGGGTATAAACGTTCAATAACATCCTGAACATGACGGGTATATTATAGGCTTAAAACGTTGGTAAAATTGCATCACATTTCCTTTATAATACCAAGAAAATCCTTATATTTTTCTTCCATCAAATTGGAAAAGTAAAGTATATTTATAATTCATTCCCTCTAAACTTCACAATAAAGTAGAAGCACAATAAAATGGTGCTGAAACGATTTTCTAGACGTACGAGAAGAATGAAGGATAAATATAGAAAACATCACTTGAAAATTGAAAGGAATGAAAATAAACCAAGAGATACAGAAGATATGTTTTCCATAGACCCTATTTTTATCTTTGCTGTTAAAGTAAGGATGGAATTATCCATTTCTTGCAATACAGAGACAAGGAAAAGTATGCAACGATAAAATTGATCTATCGGCGATGACTTGCCTAATAAAATGACTATTTTTATTAATCTGATTAAACGGTGCATAGCTGTTAATTTAATTTCAATTTAAGTTAGCACGTATGTTATGTCATCTTTAGGAAACTAATTTTTGATTACATTGTGTATAAAAACTATTGTATAGAAAAGCTTCTGATTGATATAATATAACACACGGCTAAAGTCAATTGACAGTCTGCCAAAATCTCAATACTTCCCACCCTCTTTTTTAACAAAACAAATCCATCTTTTAAGTAACAAAAAAATTCCTTTTATTGGCAACACTGTAGGTCAGGTTATGTTTTGAATTGCATTATTTGTTTTTATTTGATATCGTATTTTTTATTTTTTTTTTAAATTATTTATTTACTTTTCAAGTAGAAATATTGTTATATCTTATACATTTAACAACTAATTATTGCTTTAAATTTGTTTGGGAAGTATGAATTAAGTGGAGTTAAAAGTTATTAATTACGTAATGCAATGGATCATAATAGTTTATAGTCAGCTATAATTACTTTTTTCCAAAACAAACTGCTTTTTTGTGTCAAGTTTGTATAATTAAATGCGTATTGTTTCATATTATTGAAATAATATGACACAATATGAATTCATGAGTTAAACTAGTCTAGACTGTCATCTATTGAAGGCCTGGCATTTTGCAAAAAAAATATATTTTTTGATTAAAAGACCACAGAACCTGCGCTGTACTCAAAGAGCAATAAATGCTTGAAGAATACGTCAATGTCCATGTGTCAAATGTAGGCACTCGATCATATTACAACTGTGCAATAATTGAATAAATAGAACTGATTGGAATGAAACGAAACCAACTCAAACAGATAGATCAATATGCACAATAAGGAAATAGAAACGACGTGAGGTTACAAATGTTTACAACCAGTGTTGCCTTTTTATGATTTTATTTATTAAGAAGGTATTTTTTGTACTGAGGTTGGCATGAGGTGGTGGGGGAAGGGGCGCAGTCTGTTAAAAAAAACAATAGAATACTTTCCCTCCCACTTTTTTTGCGCGCTGGCAATTGACTTTAGCCATGTGTTATAGTATAGCGGAAGTGAGGGGAAGTGATCTAATCATGTAAGATGTAAAACAAAGACGGTTTTAGAATACCGAGAGTCTATTAGAGCGAATTATCAATGGCAATTACGGTTTATTACTTTTCCTCATTTATACAGTAGGTATACAGGAAAAGTATTGTGTTTGCAAAAAAATCCGAAACCGGGATGCAATCAGAATTATCCGTTTCAGATGCATTATCATTATATATTACTTATATTATTTGATTGAATATCTATCTGCCATATTACTGATTTAGCTTTGATTAACCTAATGCTCTAGATATTTGGTTACCCAATAATTCTGAGGTCCAAAGTAAAACCGAGGTACCCGGTACCCGTTATTTTTCACCGTGATAACATACTTATTGTATAATATCCTATGATAGATTATATAAACGAGTCTGAAGCATTTTCTCCGACGCATGTAGTAAAGAACTCAATATTTGGTCAAAAGTAATATTCATATAATTGCAGCAATTTTGCTCTCACACAAGGGCTTAAATTAATTTCCATCAAAGCGAATGACAGATTGTCATCTAACTAATTAGAATTCAATTATTTGTTAATTGCTCAATTTGGGTTTTGTTATTTCAAAGAATCATTGATAATTTAATTAATACAATGTATTGTAACTACGAGGAAAGTAAAGGGTCAAATTTACAATAGAAATCCTTATTACTTGTTTTCTTTGTTCCCAGCTCTGCTTTCACTTAATTATTTTAAAATCATATCTATATATGTAAAAATATAATTGTTACATGATAATATAATACTTATAGTAATCTTGTAAAACTATTATTTTTTACGTGGTAATGATCTGGTATGACATGGTAATACGTGGTTGATGACATCAACCACGTGTAATTAAAAAAAATCGGGTACGGTGTATCTAGGAACTTTTCCTGCTTAATTCCTCATTACCTGCTTCAGACTCGCTTCGCTCGTCCTTAGAAATATAGCTTGCCAAGTTTTTACATTCAACATGCCTTTGGACTCGCTTCGCTCGTCTTCAGATTGTAAATTTATCCTTATCATTCTCAGCAGTCACCCATACAGCACTGACCACGCTCAATGCTCCAATTTTTATGATTTTTTTGATCGAACAAAAATCATAAGTATACTTGTTGTATTGAAACGAAACTTAGTGTACTTATTTACTAAGTAATAATATAAACTTGTACTAAATTTCAACTCAATTGGACCATTTTCCAATGTTAAACATATTTTTTAAAAACGTACACAAGTTATTCAATGAAAATTGAACTAATGCTGATAATAAGATAGAACTTGGCACATATGTTAATCTTATACCTAGCCACATGCGTGCTAAATTTTAATCCGACCGCATCTTTTTTTCGCGTTTAATGGTTTTTAGAAATGTTTGATGAGTCGTTTTTGCGGGTTAATGACGGCATAAACATATTATTTTCCAAATAGCAAAACTACAGTAGTAGACTAATTTATGTACAAACTTTCAACTCTCTAGCATAAATATACTGGGCGCTAGGAAGATAACAGACACACACACACACCTACAGACAGACAACTTTGAGAAAACCACTCAGGAATTCTTTAAAACACCTGAAACGGATGATTCCGGTTTCATCCCTGTTTCAGATGTTTTGGCAAACACAATCATTTTTCTATATACCTACGGTATAAATGAGGAAAAATAATAATAATAAGATACACTGGACTTTAATTAAATTAATTTCTTGAAGATAATTAAACAAAATGCTTAAAGGAGCGAAATACCTCGGTACTTCATCTCACAAAGCATACATGCTTTGGTCGACCTCAGAGTGGTTATACAAAACTCAAAGTAGTATTTCTACGGTCTCGCATTGCTTGACCTCGGAATATAATAGTTATCTAAAGTCATGAGTGTAATAACTTCGGACTCGCAACACAGGTCCTTAGAATGTCATAATAATCTAAAGCATATGATATTGTTTTAATACCATTTCGCTGCGCTCGACCAAGGATAGAATAATTTTCTAAACTTCCATTGTATTAGTTAGGTTACTTAGGTTTCATAAAAAACCTAAGAAGATAAAGAAGAATGGACAATGATAACATTAAACAACCCTGTAAAATATGTTAACCATTTTAAATATTGCACTGTTTATGAGCATGCGCAATATGAAGGGCTTCCCTCTGGATAAGCAAACTATGTTTTTCCTTTATAATTTAAGGTATATTTTCATCAAAATTTAGTTTGAAGTAGTACAAAATGAGTCACATTTAATCAGGTCCGGCTCTTGGAGTAATAGGTTTGTCTATGCTGCAAAACTCCGAAATAATGTAAGAATGTAATCAAATCAAACATAACTACATGTACTTACCTATTCCATCCTAATGTCCATCGGAAAACAGCGATGTTTTCCGTGGAAATAAGCTAAACCAATAAAAAAATATAATTGAAAAGCAGAAATTTTAACGCTTTATTATTTTATATTGATCACCTTTAATTATCTAATTAAAGCCGAAAGGGTATAAAAAGTTCATTATAATTTAAAATTATTGTTGTATAAACAAAACACTAATGAGGCAAATAAGGAAAAACACAAGTGATACGAAACTTTACGAAAACGTAATCAAAACAACTGATAGCTCGGTACGACCTGTATGAATCAACAGGTAATACTGCCAACTTGTAGCTTGGTCTGATATGGTTATTACCTTGAGATACGAGTATGACAACAGCTACGATAATACACTTATTGTTTATTACCCAGCTAATTCTGCTGTTAATCCCAGTATTTTACTTGCTCAATTATATCAAATGGAACAGATTTTTTAACAAATTTATTAATGAAAATAATTATAAAGATAGTTAATTCATTGAGGAATAAAACAAGCCGACAAAAATTTAGCTAATTTTTCTTGTCTTACATCTCCCTGGTTGATGATAATGACCATAAGAAATTGAATGTGTAAGCGAAAATAAATATATAAAACAATGTGAAGGATATTGTTCAGCATTTATATTGAATAAATAGAGCAAAAATAATATGAACAATTAATATAAAGAAAATAATATGTACAATTAATATAAAGAAAATAATAAGAAACAATTAATATAAAGAAAATATGTGTAAGATAGAAAATAATTTATACAATAAAGAAAGAATTAAGTAAATAAACAAATATATTTTAATTGCAAAGGAATAAATATGACCTTGAATTATGGTCTTCTCTTTTTGTTGAACAACAATGATGTGTGCAACGAGAAATAGAATAAAAAAGACAAAAATTGTAACATGGACAAGATATGTGATAATAATAAATATGAGTGAAAAAATGGCAACATGAACAATAGAGAAAGTGTAAGTGCAACAAGAAATTGAATAAATATAACAAAAAAGTAATAAGTACAAAGATTAAAAAGTAATCAAAGATGTCCAAAAAGGAAGAGGTTATAAGCAAGATGAAAAGAATACAAAAAGAAGTTAGAAACAAGGAATATAAAAGAAAGAAATATTCGCAAAGAAAAAAGTTATGCGTATAACAAGAAAATTAATATACACAAGATAAAAAGAAATTAATGTTAAGGGGGTATAAGCTAAAGACAGATTTGCCCACCTAGTTACTGATAAATTATAAATTACTGATATAAACTTAGTTTAAACCAATATTACTTTTTTCATTTTGTTATAATCTTTATTATAATATAGCAAAGAACTTTTACAAAGTCTAAAGTTGAAGAAAAAAAACTTTAGATTAAAAAGTCAGTAAAGTCGGCGTGCTTAAAGTAAAATGCCTAACAATGTGAATCATATTTTAACCCAACAGGAAAAATCATAAAGATTCCACGAAAAGAATTGTTATAATAACTAACTCTAGAGAAACTGTCAAAGTAAGTCTTAAGAAAACTCTCTATCGCTCTTTTTGATTAATAGTTACTTTCTTGATTTAACATAAGTTGTAACTTTAAAGGATGCATCTTCTTATATTAAATGTTATTATCTAAAATAATTAATTTAATTTGAACAACAAATATATAAAAACAAACAAAATTAAAAATTTAAAAAAATTGAAATATAAAAAATACTAATATATGTATATATATATATAATATATATATATATATTATATATATATATATATATATATATATATATATATATATATATATATATATATATATATATATATATATATATAATATGGTGGGAAGGCTTTTAACTATGAGAGACACTTGATGATCAAGGGTGGTCTTGTGGTAAAGTCCTACTACATCACACCTAAAAGCTAAGCCCCTATCCTGCTACTACTAATATGTTGGGGACCTATTTATTTTTATGCAACCATATTTAATGTTACTGTTATTACAATATGCAAAGCAAAAGAGAGGGGGGTATAAAACTATAAAGAGATGCTTGAGGAGAAGGCGGAGGTGAAGGATGAGGTGGCGGTGGAGGCAGTGGAGGAGGAGGGGGAGGCGGTGGTGGTGGATGTGGTTTTGGAGGGCCCAGAATGCCCCTTTTGCCCCTACTAATATCCCTGGACCGATTTCGGCATAACGTCATCATCAGCAGGTGAGGCAACACTCGAGCTCTCAACTAATAAAGTTATATCAGTGAATAACTTTTAGTCTCAATGAGCACGACAAGCCCTCTGAAGATTGGCCTCTTTAATTTTAATACGAAAACGTTAGTTAGTTTAAGTTGCATTATTTTTAATAATGGCAACTAACTACAAAAGTTATATAAGAGAAAAAGATGTAAATAACTTTTTATAAGGCAGTATAAAATGTTGAAATACAATACTTGAGTTTGAAATATGAGTAGGAAAGGAAAGAGGAGAGGGGTTATGTAATGGTCCTTCAAGATCAAGTGCTTTGATCAATTTTATTGATTCCTTTCTTTGAAAGTTAAGAGTTCAAGTAGGGACTTCATATGCAGAGTCTTCTAAAATTAAATTGAATGAGCTTAATAGAGATGACTAGATATTATAAACTTTTATGCTACTTATAATACTTGATAAATATAATATATATATATATATATATATATATATATATATATATATATATATATATATTATATATATATATATATATATATATATATATATATAAATAAAAACAAAGAATTTTAATATTTACCATGGCACCTATCCCATTAGCGATTTTGTTCCAAGGCACTTCTCTAAAAGGGTAAAATATAGATTCCGATGACATACTGCAATATAAACTAGGTTTCTACATTCAGTGGAGAGCGAAGCGAGTCCAAAGTGTTTAGGATAAATGTAGTGTACCTGATATTGTGAAGAAAAGTTTTAAAATACCCCGTACCCATTTTTGGTCTATTAAACACTTTGTCACACAATAACAATCATACTTTTGCCTCTTTTAAAATTGACAAATTATACCACTTTTCCCCTTTTAATAATTACTCTGGAAAAGAAATAATAATAAAATTAATGAGAATTTCTGTTGTGCTGTGTCATTCCATTACGTTTAATTTTGTCTGTTCTGACACTCGTGTAAGGACAGTCGTATTACACAGTTGGCAACCCTGATTTTTTTAGGGTTTTAATTATATTCATGCTTTGCTGAATACGTCGTCAAAGTATTATGTTAACATTTGTTTTCCCTATTTGCTATGTAATTTTTCCCTTTTTTCTAATTTAAATAATTTCAACGTGTAAGTTTCACCATCTATTTATATAATTTTTATTTAATGTTGTTTTCAAAGTATCAATGATATATATAATAATATGTATCATATATATGATGTATATATTATTAAAGTTAGTTTTAATCAAAACAAAATAATTGATATTGCTCCACGAATGAAAATTTATGTATTGTAGGTTAACAAAAATGTTTTAATAAGCGAAGCATGGCGCAATTTTACTCGTAGCGAGAATTTTTAACCTTAGCGAGAAGTTAGTAGAAAAAGTGTAGTGTCGACCCTGTTTTACAATTTCATTACAGCATTATCAGTTTGATACTAAACTTCTGTTATATTTAAGTAATTTTAAATCAAGTTACTGTTTAACATATATCGTAGACAGTGGTTTAGAACAAAAATAAATATGTAAAACAATAGTATAAGCAATAAAGACCAAAATATGGTGATATTAGGATCCCATTCTTTAATATTTTATACAGTTTCTAGAATAGGTAATAGTTTGAAATAAATAAATTTTCTGAGTTACAAAAAGGGGTAACAAAATTACACTATTTGGGTAATACCGAGATCATGGTGAATTTAAATTATATCAATCCATTTTCGACAGTCTATAGGACATATTTTTCCCATGTAAGTAAAGATTTATTGTTGGTGGCTCTTAAATCATCTAACCGGTGTAAAAGAGGAAAATTAAAAAGTAAATATTCTCCCAGAGATGTAGGATGGATACAAAATACGTGTTCTCTCTGGTAATAGCCTTTAATCGGCCTAAGCTTTACAAATAAAGTGATAAAAGAAGAATCTTTTATAGGCTTTATTAGATAATAATACTAGGAGCCAAAGAATAGGCTTAATCAATTATGAGTTTATATAATGAGTGCAAATAGTAAAGGGAAAACTCGAAAAAGAAAAACTTGTTTTTGAACAAAAAAAAATCTTGAACAATTTGACATCAAAATAATAACGAAGATGTTTTCAAATCTTGTTAATCTTTAATTAGTCGTAATGTAGAATTTCCACTAGTTTTTATCTGATTTTTCTCTTAGAGTTTTTCTAAATAATTTTCATCACCCTAGATATATCTGAGAAAGATAATAAAAATGTTGTTTTTCATTCCGCGAAAAACCTTTTGAAACAATAGGAAGAAAAGTATCTCACATTTTATACCTCGAGATGAAACAAGAGAAAATTAGTTTTTACTAAAAACATCAACATTTATCAACTCTGGAAAAACAAAATCATATCAAAGTACAAAATAAGTAATCTAACAAAATCTTCACTGACCTTGTATTAGGATATACTACTAGTTGCCCAATTAATACCTACCTTTGACCTTGTTCACTGTCTTGAAGCAAACTTCTATTATATTCTCTATTAT
Organism: Microvelia longipes; assembly: GCA_018340805.1. NCBI lineage: Eukaryota > Metazoa > Arthropoda > Insecta > Hemiptera > Veliidae > Microvelia > Microvelia longipes. Next base: position 78,282,152 of record JACMZG010000008.1, on the reverse strand, counting down.
ACGAATGCCATGAGTTTAAATAAATCAATAAATAGAATAAAATAAATAAATGCCCCACAAGTGTGCCTAGAGCAAACAGTTATTCTTGCTTTTCAATAACCAAATAGAGTAATAACATAATAACATAAATAACATAATAGAGTAATGTTATTACAGCATACTTCTGTCAGTAAATTAGGTTGTTTTTTGTTTTTTTTTTGGCTGGTTTACTTTTTCTCATGTAATCCCTAAGTATGGAGGAAAAGTATTGTATTCTGTGTGAAAAATCCAAATTATCAGTATCAGGTGTTTTTAAAACCTTCTAAGTAGTTTTTACTTAGTTTTTTTTAATAACTTTCCTTCCTACATAATACATAATTAAATATGGCATAAAGTATTGAGTGCCACACTAGAGGATTGAAAAATCCTGTGCTGTGTGGCACAAACCTTCTACCTTCTACTTAGTTTATTTTTCTAAGTAGTGTGTTTGTGTATCTGTTTGCAACTCCTAGTGTGTTTATACTTGAAAGTTGAAACTTTTACAAAAATCATTGATTAGGTCTAGTTGTGCTATCTGAAAAATAATTTGCTATAAGTTAATAACCGGAATAATTGTCAGAGCAAACTTATCAAAAATCCATATAAAGGGGGAAAGGGTTAGAGTAGTTAGAAATTTATCAGCAGCAAGTTTCATCTCATTATCAGCATTAGTTTAATTTTTATCGAATGATATGTGTACGTTTTTTAAAAAAAAAAATATTAAATATCAAAACAATCAATAGAATAAAAATTTCGTACAAGTGTACCCCTATGTGTAATAAAAAAGTATGCTAAGTTTCATTCCAATACGGCAAGTACATCTAAGGATTTCGTTGGATCACTTATGTTATGCAATATGTGAGCGCCGAGAACATGCGGTGACCGGACAAAATGTACACCCGAATAATATGCATATGAGGCACAGTAAACTTATGTTAAAAGGACCCAGTCCCAAAGTAACTGAGGACCTCCTCAGTCTAAGCAGAAGGGACTTTAAGAAAGGAAACAATGAACTACTGACTGGTCACTGTCACCTCCGAAAACATCTCCATACCATTGGCATCTTTAAAGATAACCCAGTGTGTAGGCTTTGTGAAACGGAAACCCAAACTGCCTCTCACATACTTCTGAGATGTGAAGCCCTAGCCTTTCAAATGTTCTCCAACTTTGGTAGCAGCATTTTCACTAAGTTTGACACTACCAATGAATACTGGTCAAAAAGATCCTAGACCTAGTCCGGCGAAATGGATTATTCTGACCAGGACTATTGAGGATATTCTACAATAGACTTCACGTCGCAGTGCAAATGGGGTCTATCCTCGACGCCAATCATTAATAATAATAACATGTATATCAACAAATATTAAAAACGAAACGGTGAGAAAGGTTAAAATGTACGCAATTAAATCATTTTAATCGGGTACATTTTATGCGAGATCAACAATAAGCGTAGCAAATCCGATATGGTGAGAAAGTGTTACGATGCACCCCGAACCCGACTTTTTAGCGAATTTTCATAATGAAATTTTTTTTATAGTAGTTTAACGATACCTTAAGTTATAATAATATGCACTTATACTATTTTGAAAACTTATTTCGCGGTATAGTCAATATAAAAAAAAAATCTTTAATAAAAAACAGTTCCACAACAACAAAATTTTAAATAAACCAGCTATAGAGTTGCGATTCCCTTTGTTACAAACCTTTTCTCACCAAGAAAAATAGAAAATGCAATTGTAAAACTTTTCAATGTAAAGGATAAAAAAATTGAAATAACAACTTAGGGAGACTATAAAAAACAAGTTGCCCCGGGCAATATCACCCTCTCAAGCCTTGCCTGGGAAATTGCCCTATATTTCATTCCTCTACTTGAGAATATTTTTCCTTATGATCGATATTAAATGCTTAAGTTTACAAAATAAGAATTACTTTTATGACTCGGCAAAAAGACGCGTGGAACAAAGGCAGGTGGCTTAAGCAATGTTTTATAGCTCTGTAAATTGTTCCTTTTAAACAGTGTTATTAAATGTTAACTGATCCGGTATGATGTTGTTTCGTGGTATTTTAAGTCAGGTTGTTTAAGGTTTTCATTCTTTATTTATGTTCTTAAATGCTTTAAAAATGTTTCACTAGACGTTTTATTAAATTTACTTTTTATCATGTAGCAAATAAAAGACATGGAGATAGGTTTCCTAAAAGAGTGATACTCTCTTACTCGCTGATCAATAAATACATATGAAGTAGTAGTAATGTGGAGGATTGGTAGTAACTACCAGGCAAGTAGGCCACGTTGTTGGGTCCTTTTTGCCAGCTCCCTAAGATAGTGTTCTACTCCTTTTAATTTCTAGTGTAGGTATTTTTCATCTAATCTAGACAGTAGAGCCGTGAATTTCTATGGTTTTCTCCATGCTTTTTCAAGCAATCATACATATTTTCACAGACTCATATAGTCTAGTGAAAACTAGGAACAACACGTGCCCTCACTATTAAAGCAAACCTCTATGGTCTTTAAACTACAAGGCAGAGTTTAAAATACTATGAGGGTCTTACATTTTGCCTATCCTCAGTTGCATTTAGGGTAAGAGATCTTTAACGAGTACCTGACAATGCGCAGGCTCGAGACCACCGGCTTTACGTCCCTTCTATAGGACGTGGTACGCAGAATTTTTATTCATCTCGTAAAATCCCAAAGGCCCGTGTTGGGATTGAACCCATGACTACATAAACTCAGAAGTTTAAAGTTCATTCATTCTCTGTATTGACCGCGTATCTACAACACTACACCACGGGTGACTATCATGTCATCCGGACATGAGAGTCACCCGACTCATTATTTAAGGTCTTCTTCAAATATTGAGTAGGAACTATACTTGATCAGTGAGTCTTGAGCCCCTTTTCCCCTCTCTTCCATGATACCAACCTCATAACCCCATTTTTATTTGAAAAATTGCTAAAAATTGAACCAATGGTGTTAAAGCTAACAAATGAGATAAAAGTTGGTGTGTTAATTGATAATGTATAAAACTTTATCAAAAACATTCTTTTGCGTTTTATAAATTTTTAAATTATTTCTCAGGGGCCCATAGATTGATTTTGGTACTATGTTTCAACTCTTTTGTATACACACTCAGATAATTACGATGCTAACAGACTCACCCATTCACTTGCAAATACAGACAAACTACTTTGCAAAAATTACTCAGGAAGTTTCAAAAACACCTTAACCGGTGTGATTCACGTGAAATCCTGGTGTTTGATCTTTTGCACCTAACAGAATACGTTTTCTATTTACTTATAAATTATTATCATTATTTATTTATAAATAAGGAAAAAAATTACTAGAAAATATTTTTTTTTAAAAATCCAAGACAGGTTAAAATTACATGCATTGCGTAAAAAGGTCAAATAACCATAAAAATAACTCGAAGATATAAATAACCGATTTATACAAAAGATTTGTACAACATTGTGTTGAATAGAAATAAACTGAATATATCCTACATTGAATATTCATTAAGCTTTGTAGTACCTAAAAACTAACAACCTAATTATTCGTTATTGGTATAAAAAAAATATTATTTTAAAATTAAAGCTTCGAAATATTCGTTTATAATAAAGTGAGCGCTGAGCGAGACGTATAATTGTATTTTTTGCTCCACTTACCCTTATAGAAATTCATTACCAACCTTACGTCAACAAATGTTTTACATTAATAATTCTTTCATTAAAAATATGTTTACATTTCTTTGCAAATAAGAGAGAAAGTTAGGGTGTATTAAAATATATAAAAACTGATATTGTTTACATTATAAGGTTATTAAGTTTTAATAGACGCCCGTTGAACTATTCAAACAAAATTGGGTACGGGGTGCCTCGGAACTTTTTTTAATTATATTATTGGATTTACCACGCTTATTGTCTCCACTTCAGACTTGTTTAACTTGTCTTTAGAATATAAATATTTTTAAAAAACGTATTCGCAGTACGATAAAACTATTAAAACTTAACAAATGCATGTAACAAGATGTAACTTGGCTAAGTTGATGGTCTTATTACTATATGCCTGCAACATTTCAAATTGATCCCATGCATTCTAGGAATGGAACGAACAAGAAAAGTTATAATTGAGGTAGAGAAAATCAATGAAAACGAGAAAAATAAGAGAAGTCATAATAAAATTAAAAATAAAGCATTAACGAAGAGATTAAAAGTGAAGAGAAGAAAGCAGAAGTAATAACAATAAATTAAAAATAGAAAAATAAACAAAATTCATGGCATATAATATTATGATGAACAGATTGAGGAAGGTTAGTAATAGAAAAGTAAAAACAGTTATAGCTAAAAGTAAATATAGAGATGTGATGATGGCATTGTGAAAGAAGTATAGTGTATGTATTGATATAAGAGATGAAAAACTATAAGAGAAGAAACTAAATTAGATTATATGTAAAATATATCATTTGATACTACCAAGTTTTGCGAAACAAATAGTTGGCACAATATAATTGTGCGAGAGACACATAGGAAATGTAACAAGCACAATGCAATGCTCCATCTGGGAACTGTTCCATCATTCGACGTAATGTCATGTCTCACTCTGTTCTGTCAAACTCATCAGGGCGCCGACAGAGTCTGATCTCACTCTGACCTTCAATTAAAACTCCGAAGAATACTATGTGAAGTATTTACCAGAGACGAGCGGTGCAAGCATGATGTCGTTAAAAGACGTCATCACGCTTGGGAAGAAAAACATATATCATCTAATTCTACCGAGTTTTGCAAAACATGAATAGTTGAAACAATATAATTGTGTAAGAGGCACCTAGGAAATGTAACAAGCAAAATGCAATGCTACATTTAAGAACTGTTCCATCATTCGACATTCGTTATCATCGATGGGGCCATCGATGATCATCGGACGATCATCGGGCGACTTATGTCATGTCCCTGTCTGTTTTGTTACGTCTAACTCATCAAGGCACCGACAGCGCCTGAACAAACTCCGACCTTCAATTAAAATTCCATGTCATGCCCAGAGTGGGACATTACATTATGTCGAGCCATCGATGATGACGAATGGCGAATAATGGAACAGTTCCCTGATGTAGCATTGCATTTTGCTTGTTACACTTCCTAGGTGTCTTTCACACAATTATATTGTGTCATATAAAACATAAATATAAATAATACAATGACATAGAAGCAACGGGTCATAGCTTTGCAACGACAGTGAAATGATATTAACGTTGCTAAATAAATTATTAGAATATCCAACAATACAAAACGCCATCACAAAATACTTAAAAGTTTTATCTTTTTAGACAGAAAGCTTATAGAATAAGATGAAAACTAAACACAACATTCATGAATAATTACTTTTTAAAGTCTTGTTTAGTATTTAGTTATTATTTTCAAGGTTATTTAGCTTTGCCAATTATTCAGGGTAAAGAATACATATTTAAAATATGATATTCCTTTAAGAATGTATGAAAGTTTTTCACTTGAAAAACTAGAATATTTTGAGTCAATTATTCTAAAAAATGTTTCAAGAGTTTTCTCTAAACAACATTTCTAGGAAAATCCATATTTAATAAAATTCGTGTATTTCCCATAACAGTTTCAATTTTTTATATCACTTTGTATTTTCAACCTCTAAATATAAATTCTTTTTCTCGGGTTCACTACAGGAAAATTTTGAAGAATTTATTATTGTCTGACATCGTGTTATGGTGCTTAGAGGATTTATTGTTTAATAAATTTCTAAACACTTACAGGAAGTTTTTATGTTTTTTTAGAATTTAAGTATCTAAGAAATACATAAGAGCTTTTAATAAACAATATAGTAAGCAAATGTTTAGTACCTACGTTTTAGAGCTAACTTAAAGTCGTTAGATATTTTTAAATCATCAGGAAAGACCATGTAGTAGAAACAGTTACAGAAATATAATAATGTAGAGGTACAATATAACTCTGCGACCTACAAAAATATAACAAGAAACAAGCAATGCTACATCTGGGCACTGTTCCATCATTTGACATTCGTTATCATTGATGGCTCGACATAATGTCATGTCCCACTCTGTTTCGTTACGTTTAACTCATCAGGGCGCCGACAGAGTCTGAACTCACTCTGAACTTCAATTAATTCCAAAGAATGTAATGTGAAGTATTTACCTGAGACGAGCGGTGCTCTTTAGGAAAGACTTAAAAAATTTAAGTTATTAATAGACTATAATTTACTTTCTCCCGAAGGCATAATCTTTGTACTTATATCTCTTATCTTGATAATTTACAACACTACTTAACAATTAAGATTGGCAGTTTAAATCAGCAATAAGAAAAATAAATAGGAACTAAGAAGATAACCACTTACTAAGAACTTAAATGTCAATTAGTTAATGACGAGACAAAACAAACAAGTTTAACATTATCACAGGTAAAACTTTGGATAAAAACCTCATAAGCGTGTCTAAGACAAAATCATGTCTCTAAAAAATAATAAATTTGTATAGATTAAATTAAATAATCTATAGACATCTAAAAGCCGCCCACGTGGTCGAGGTCTTTAAAGCGTCAGTATTAATACTGACCATTGACATCACGGAGATCTGAAGTTCGCATCCTAGGTTACACTCTTTGTATAAATACGATTATTGTTCAAACATTTAACGCCAACATTTAGAGCTAATATATTTACAATTTTTGTCCCATCAATTCTGTTAAGCAGTATCGTGAGGGGTCAGTAGATGTGTAGGTAACTGCAGAGATAATACGAGAAGGGAATCCATATAAGTATTAAACTGTAAATTTGGTATTTTCATATCCTGAGGACAAATGCAGGGAAATATATCCGAGGTACCCGAGGTATCCGAGGTAAAAATATCCGAGGTACCCTGTGCCTGATATTTTTATTTATAAAGAATTAAATAATTTTATATAAAGTATGAGTAGGTTTCAATATGATAAAAGAAGGACAATTTAATATTAAGTTTCCTAACAGAATGAAAACTCATGAAACTTTCAACTCCGGGTTGACTTTAACTGAACAAAGTTTTTTTTTCTATTACAATGTTCTATTAATAGAAACCCTTTTGTACTAACACTTTGACAGTTTTGTTTCAACACTTGTTGTACGTTATAGCTAAATTCCCCCCCGTTTTTTAAAATGCCTAAAGATGTAATGTTAAGTATTGATTTTGTTAGAGCAACATGTTTCGGTGTTACGTTGTGTTGTAGTGTGTTGGAGCTATGTGAGTCGGTGTAATGTAGCAACGGAGTGTTGTAGCTAAGTGTAGTTGACTTTGTAAAGTGTGGTATATAAAGTTAATGTGATTTTGTGATATTATGTTTTTCCCTATTGCTGAATACTTAAGAGTATACTTAGATGTGTTTTTTGCTTCCATCTATGGTTTAGGTTTACTATGCGGAATTCTATGAGGTTAAGGAGTAATCCCATATAGCAATTGCTTAACCAATTTCTATAAGTAAACCCCATACTTGTTTCCTTTAACAGTAAGTTAGCATAGTCCAAGAGCCCATTGCAATTTTGTGACCGTCGAGCCCTAAAGGAATATCTTGCCAAATTAATTTATTTTGGCTCCTTGATAAAGGATCAGGTGGTCTGCCATTTTAGATCGGGGAATTTTGGCCCCTGGGCCTTTCAAAGTCCGAAAAATGGCCCTCAAATCAGTTAACCTAGTTTGGTTAACTAATTTCAACCAAAAGCTGACTTTGGTTGAAACCAAAATCAGCTTTTGGTTTCATTAAATAAGATAAAGAGATACTTAAAAGTTCATTAAAGGTCTGACGAATCAATGATTTAACCATCAAAATATATAACTGTTTAAATATTATTGTAAATTCAACAAAAAATTCTAATATACTCCCCAAAATGCATAACAACCTTAAAATTGCATGTTTTCCATGTTCTCATGTTTAACATAGAGGTAGATTTAAAAATCAGACATATTCTGTAAAATCATAGGTAATATAAAGTTGTTTTAATGAAATAGAGTTGCACAGCTCTCATATGTCATGATTTATTGTTTGACATGTAATGCTAAATATTGGATAATAACTTAATACTTTAGACTTTTGCTAACTTCAACCTGAAGCTTTCTTATCATAAAGAACTATATTAGTATAGAATTAGACTGCGATGTATGATCACACGTATTGTAACACCCTATAGGTATTTAGATATCTAATAATTTTGAGATAGAACGTTGCGAGATCAAAGTAATGCCACCTTAAGCTTTAGATAATCAGGATAAGCGAAGCGATTCCGATGTCGTATCACTCTAGACATCATATAACCACTCTACTCCGATGTCGAGTGCAGAGAGACCATAGTAATACTAACTTAGGCGTTGGATAATCATGACATTTAAAGAAAGAGCTTGAGTCCGAAGTTATAACACCCTAGACTTTGGTTGAGGTCGAGCTTAGAGAGACAGGTAATATTTCCTTAAGATTTGGATAGTTATGATATTCTTAGGATGCGCGATATCAAGTCGGAAGTCGCGAGGAAAATATTTTTGGAGGAAAATTGAGGAAAATACCCTGTACTTGATTTTTTTCTGAGGAGTTAGTGAATAGAAATCTATTTTAACTGCACTTGAAAAGAAATGGCCTTTTCTGATTCTAAACAAATCTATAAATCTTTAAGGTGCAACAAAAGGTGCAATGATAAAAGGTCTCAAGGTTGAATAAAAAGTTCACATCTATTGTCGAGAATAAAGGGAAGAGTAAACATTAAAGGGATTAAGTAAATAATGAAAAGAAGAAGAATCAGTAAAAAAAGGGATCCAGACATAAATATAGAACAACCTGTTGGGGGGGGAGGCACTTGTTGCAGTATTGCCAACTTGTTTAACGAAATTTACTATACAGTAAAACCTTTAGGAACAACTTGTTTGATAGGCAACTTGTTGACGTTAGTAATTTTACTATATGACTGATATGAGGAAATCTTCATCTTTAAATCAATTTAAAATTAAAACATTTATGACAAAAAGTCTCTTTGAGCTGACTATCCTGATAAATTGATTACACTATACATAACTGTGTTGGTACAAAGGCTCCAAATTGTGCTGCAATGACAGTGAATCACTCAATTATCACGATTTCATTACACCTCAATCAATCTCAGGCATAATATGAAATTTAGAATATAAGTAAGCTGTTTAGTAAAAATTAATTAACAGTTATCAGAATTAATACCGAACTTTACCAGTTTTTTAATTTTTCTCATTTATACCGTAGTTAATCAGGAAAAGTATTGTATTTGAAAATCAATGAAACCGGGAATCAGAATGGATAATACAGGTAAAATCCAGGTTACAGGTAATTTTCAGACCTCCTCAGTGATTTAAACATACTCGTTTGTTTGTATGTGTGTGTCTGTTATCATCGCATTTACCAGTGTGTATTATACTGGAAATTTAATACAAAAGCCGATCTTAATATCAAGATCGGGGTATGATCCATACTAGAGGGAGCATAACCTATCTAAATAAATTGAGAGGCCTGAAACATTTTTTTGGGGCTTTCAAGGGCTCTGTGTAACCTTATTAAAACCTCATTCAAGAGTAAATTAAGGTTATAATAAATCAATCGATTTTGGCTTTCCGCGAATTGTTTGTGTTTTGATTTGCATTTTTAACGTTCTACTATATGAGTTATTGTGATGTTGTACTGATTATTTCATTTTTTTCCAAGTGAAGGTAGTCAGGTTGTTTCAAAATGTAACCTACAGGGCCCCTCTAGTAATATATATCTCTATATTGATAACAGATACAGATACTTTCATACCTATTACTTGATTAAGACTATCCAGTATGTCCAAAACACCGGAAACGGATTATTTAGTTGCAAGTGTGGTTTAGAAGTTATAGTGGAAACGCATTACTTTCCTTTTTATCTACGGTTTAAACGAGAAAAAGTATTAAAAAATCATTTAAAAAGATAAGTACTAAAAGTCAAATTGAAATTTAAAAGTCAAACAACAAATACACAAAGAGAAATAACTTTTAAGTGTATAATTCGATATAAATATTCTAGAATTCTCAACATTGACTCAATTACAGAGGGAATAAAGAGACCATTTTCACCCGGATTATCCAATTCAAACCTCTTAACCCTTTTCAATGAATGCCCTATTTACCCTTTTTTTCTCTCTCCACTTATAGATAAAACGTCTGGTTTTATGTTTTCTATTTAATAGTCCAATTGAGACGTATAAAATACAGATTCGGGGAAATTGAAATTGAGAGAAAATAATCGACAAAATACTATCATTTAGTGGGCAATATAATACATGAGAAATACTCAGTAGTATAGACATAAAAACGATGGAACGTGGTTCCTAATATTAGGTCTAAATGTTTGAATTTTAATTTAGGATCCTAGAATAGACAGTTTGGTGAATTCACATCAAAAGAGAGTAACTTTTTTATCAAGTTCATTTTTGGCTAAAGTATACAACATTTATTTATTTTGTGAAAACCGGAGTTATATTTATTTATTTGAATAAAAACAGATTAATTACACCAAAGTCTTACCAAAAATAGCTATCCAAAAATATTTGGATAGCTTACCAAACCATACCAAAGTGCAATATAAAGTAGTTTGTAAATTTGTTTTTTTAAATATTTTTTTTGTTAAACTTTGATAATGACTACTTTTTAGTCAAAAGCTTATTTAATTATTATATATTAATTAAAAAATATAGGACTCATTAGGTCATTTGCCTATAAAATTGGGGAAACCCCAAAAAATCTCATTTAGGTTGATCAGATACGCTGATCTGGGACCACTTCTTAAAAGTCTAGTACTTCCACTTTTCAACGGTTTCTATATTCACGTCATATGCCCCATTTACTAAAGATGCACTGTAATCAAAAACATTTTACAGTAGCTTGTAAAATCATAGAGCGAGTGATAGATACACAGACACAATAACTTCATTGAGCCGTTCAATCCTAACAGTTTTAGGACACTATGCCTAGGCGAAGTGTCCTAAATGGGCACAGTGATCGAAACTGTTACTGTTTCAAGCAAGCTCATAGAGTAAGTCTTTTATATAGAACAAGTCTTATTATATATAGGATAGCACTATATATAGAAGGAGCAGTACTGATAACACGAAAAGCGCTTCACTGGTGGTCATAAGTATTGTTGCCACCCAAAAAATATACAATTTTCTTATAAAAAAATTGGCAATACTTTCGGTTGGTGAATTATTATGTTTTATTAATAAAATACTAGTATAAATATCGGTGCATTACAATATTTAAGAATTTTAAATCGTAGTTTTACGTTTTTAATTAAGATTATATCAAAAGTAGTCCTCGTCAACTAAATGTAGATTCTTATATTCCGCTATTCTTTTGTCATCTAAGACTGGTTTTATTAAATACTCATCAGATGTTTTAAGTTATTATATTTGTTCTTTACGATCTTTCTTTATTAATGGATACTTATGACACATATTTAAAATAATGTTTTGTTGTTAGAGTGGTACCCCTACTTATGACTACCAGTCAACCGGCTTTCGTGTTATTAGTGGAATTACATTGTGTTGACGGTTATGTGCTCCTTCTATATACAGTATTATTCTAAGGAGTGAGTGAAGGAAAAAATACGTCCAAAGCCATTTATTCCTAGCGGTATTACACCCACGTGGTATGTCTCTTTCATTAAAAATACATTGTAATCAAAATCGTTACTATTATTAGCAAGATCATGGAGCGAGTAACGGAAAAACAAACAAAATTGCACAATAAAATGTCTTAAACACATCTGAACAACCGGATAAACGCCATTTCTGATAAAAATTGTCGAAACAACTAAAACGGATAATTATGTCGGTTTGAGATATATAGGAGGATCATGATACTTTTAATATACCTAATGTGAAATCAGAAGAAAAGTAAAATAGTGATAACCCCTTTTTCAAAATGAAAATCAAAGCAGACTAATAGAGTTCAAATATAATAAATTGCTTGTTTATGCATTCAAGCATGCTTTGAAATTCAAGACATCGGAATTTATGAAAAGCTCAATTTTAAGTGGGATTCAAGATGAAAATTTTGATGACAACAAAGAGATATATTACCCGGTAATAAACTTCTAATTGGCTTTCCCTTAATACCTTTTAATAATTCCTTGATAATAAAGAGACTTTTGAATTGCAATAATAAACCCTGATTTCATCCTTGAAAATTTAGCGATTAAAATTAAATTTAATAACTGTACTAATCTTTTCACTTATAAGAAGGATATTCAGCTTATAAAACATACATAAACTAGATGTTAAAAGACCAATTTGGTGTTGTTAGAATTATAAAGTATTCCACTGCGATTAGTCAAGTTATTAACGAAGTTATGAATAAACTTATAATTATAATGTACCTTCCAATTAAGAACAGAATGCTATTATTTCTTTGTGTAATAAGTTGTTTCCTCGGCTAGAGGCCAAGCTGAGAAAGGTAAATTGCACGGAAGAAATCAGATTTTACTCCTGAGTTGCTTACAAGATTTTATGACGTAGTAAAATTATTATTTAATTCTTATTTTCATAGGTTTTCTTGTATATTGCATTTATTTATTTATTTAGTAGGGTCTCTCTGTTTCATTTTTGAGAGCCGTCCCAACATTCATTTATAAGCAAAAATATATGTTTTGGTCAAAACAACTTTTTTTGCCTGAAACGGAATTTAAGCACATATTTGTTTTTAGTTGGTTCCCATTGTACACATATTCTGGTGCCACTCCAAGAAAATAATAAAAAAATATTGCTCTGAACATCTTTTGTATGTGTTGGACTCAGCGTCTAAATACTAAAACAAAATTTTATGTAAACCTTGTGTTAGATTTTTTCAACAATCGAGATGAAAGGTAATTTTAAAATTTGGGCAACTGTTGTTTTTCTACTTTTAACTCGTAAGCCACTCAGTCAAATAAAAAAGGCAGCTTGTTATTGTAATAAAACCATATAGATCGAAAGATCACTTGTCCATAAAATAGCCTTTTCAGAACTTTTACTGACAATATATATTTTTACAACCTTCAATTGTGATACTTGTACTATAAGTTAATGTTAAAGGTTAAAAAAAATAAAATCAATAACTCCAAATATAAAGAAAAACATGGACAAAGATATTATTAAACAGAGAAAAAAAAAAAATAAAATAAAATAAAAGAAATGAAATGAACCGAAACATACCGACTTAGAGAAAAAAAGTTAAAACAAACCAAATGATCAAAGGCAACCATCGACGTTCTTATTTAAATATTCTTATAAAGAAGTATTGGTGCTTCAAATAAATTTAACTACATGTATTTATTTTGCTCAGAGAGCAAATATGTATTGAATTATATAAATTAAAAAAACGAATATAGGGTTTATCGGTACTGGAAAACAGGTCGACTTAAAATCGAAATCTATGGAAACATTGAGTACCCGATCTTGTATACATAATTATAAAGTACCTATCAAAGAATTTAAATAATAGTACCGAGGCCTTGATAAGATTGGCACTACGGCCTTACTAGAAAGGTACTAAGACTCAATAAGGGTATATTCTAGTATATTGAAATAATATTCCCGTTTATACTGCGAAGCGTGCTTGAAGGTGTGAGAGTAAGTTTTGATATACCCCGAGCCTAATTTTTTGTTTGTTTATATAATAAGTTATTATATAAACTTATTCGGGGTATTTGAGGCATTAATTCACGATTCATTGACCATGAAAGTAGTGTGTTTCTAATATGTCAAAAATAAACACTTAGATAGTGTACTACCTGGCTAGAAGAATAGTATAGCATGTACTATTTGCCTAGGGAGATATATTTACTTGATAAATAAATAAATGATAAATAAGTAGTATTACTACTTATTTAGGAAACTGCCTTAGGCAAGAAAGTTTTGTTTCCCTCAGTAAATAAGTTCGATTTTAATGTTGTTCACTATGATATTACACCATAACAACAAGATTCGTTTTATAATAGGTTGATGTGTTCTTAAAATTTATTTGAAAAGGAATATTAAAAATTAAACATCCCAGGTCTTTATTTATTTTTTTATAAAATATAAATTTAGAAAAAAATGTATGTAACTAAGGACAATGAAAAGAACTATGACTGACAGGTAGCATTGGCTTTGCTTCGGCAATCAAATTGTAAAGTACCAAAATTCTTTTGTTTCCCCTTAGTAGTAAAGTATATAATTATTCACACCGGCTTCCCCTTATCAGTCAAACTGTAAATTACTGGCACCGGCTTCCCCTTATCAATCAAACCGTAAATTACTCACATCGGCTTCCCCTTATCAGCCAACTGTAAATTACTGGCACCGGCTTCCCCTTATCAATCAAACCGTAAATTACTCACATCGGCTTCCCCTTATCAGCCAAACTGTAAATTACTCACATCGGCTTCCCCTTATCAGTCAAACGTAAATACTCAATCGGCTTCCCTTATCAGCCAAACTGTAACTACTCACATCGGCTTCCCCTTATCAGTCAAACTATAAATTGCGAACATCGGCTTTGTTGAGTTGTGTGTGTGAGAGTGAGATGAATGTAGAGTGGGTAGTTCTAGCGCATGCGCCTCCTACCCCCCTTTTTACCCCACCAAGGTGCTTTTGTACCAAGCCCTTAGTCAGTCAGTACGTCACCAACCATCCTTTTGAATTAATTTACATCTCTGCCTGTGTTGCCATTTTAGTAAACTCGTATAAGTTAAGAATTTTGTATTCCTTAAAAACCATTATAGTGTTAAACCTATATCAACGTCTTTTATTAACTATCCAATTGCCAACATAAATTTGCTCCATCGAGCCGTATACTAGTTTAACCTAATGATTTACAGTTCGTTACGTGTTATTCCTGTTTAAACACGTGTATAGTTACTGCCTCCGCAATACTATTTACCAAGATTTCCGACCTAAAAATATTTTTAGTTTACTAAGTATGGTGAAGTGAAAAAACTCAAAGACTTTAAAGTGTTTTGTGTAATTTATTTTTAATTTACTGTAATTTACGTCAAGTAATCCTACTTTTGATATAAAGGTAATCCTGCTTTTAATATTTTAATCCTACATTGCATTATCCACGATGGCAACTTTAAATAAAACTGAAAAGAAAAAGCTCATTACTAGAAAATCTCACCTAATTTCTTGTTTAGAAAGGGCTGAGAACTTTTTAGAAGGCTACGATGATAGTTTAATTGATCAGCTTCCGACAAGATTAGAAAATGTGCTTCCGTTATTAGATAAATTCCAGGAAGTAATGGAGGAAATAGAATCGAACAATCTTTCGACCAGTGAAGAAGTTTTTGAGGTGATTAAAGATTTTGAATCACGATACTATAAGTTAGAATCCGAAATAAGATCGTTAATACGACGAAAAAAATCCAGTGATAAAGAGTCTATCGAATCTAATAAAAAACAAAAGCCGTTTAATTTTGTAAATTTACCGGATATCAATTTGCCAGTGTTTAATGGCGATTATCGTTGTTTTACTTCCTTTAAAGATAATTTTAATTCATTAATCCATAGTAAAAATATTGAAAGCACTGTGAAATTTCAATATTTAAAATCTTGTTTGAAAGGCCCACCGTTAGATTTAATAGATAACCTCTCAATAACCGATCAAAATTACCAAGTAGCTTACGACCTTATCATTCAAAGATATGACAACAATAGACTTATTTCCTATAGTCACGTTGAAACCTTGCTAAATTTGCCTAAAATGAAAAATGATAATCAAAAAGAACTTCTTGATTTAACTAATGATTTTTTTAAAAATGTTCGATCGTTAAAAAGCTTAAACAAAAATACTACCGAAGCCGAGTTTATTCTAGTTCCTTTAATATTAGGTAAATTACACCCTAGACTTCTGAAAAGGTTTGAGGAAACGCTTTCTGAAGAGGAGCAACCCTCTCTTGAAATAATTGAGAAATATTTAATTAAACAAATTAATATTTTAAGTTTATCATCAACATCTCAAAATAATACTAGTAATATTTCCCACCAAAATAAAACTCCAACTAATAATTATTCTTATAATTCTCATCAAAATAAATATACAAATAACAACAATAGTAATCATCATAAATTTAATAATTATAACAAGCATCATGAAAATAAATCCAGTAACCAGTCGCATGTTATTCAAACTTTTATATCTCACAAACCCAAGACTTTTCCTACTTCCAACCAATCCATATCAGCTCCTAACCAACCTGAGAAAACTTGGAAGTATCCTTGTGTAGTTTGTAGCAATATCCATAAGATTTATCTATGTCCAGTCTTTAATTCTATGAACAGTCATGAACGCTTAATCAAAATTAGAGAGTTTAAACTCTGTGAGAACTGTTTTGGTATGCATCTTACTTCGTCTTGTACCAGTAAACACCGTTGTCGTTTTTGTGAAAAACCTCACAATTCCCTTATTCACATTGATAAGTCAACCCCTGAAAACAGGCATTCAGATGTAGCTAACTTACCGCATACTTCATCTAAATCTTTTATCTGTTCTAAACAAAGCCAAAATCAAAACCAAGTGCTTCTAGGAACAGCACTTGTTTATGTGTCTTCTGGTAAATGTAATTTACCGGCTCGTTGTCTTCTTGACAGTGGTTCTGATGGTAATCTGATATCAGAATCATTAGTTCAGCATCTTGGGTTACCGAAGCAGAAACTTGAAACTGCCATCCAAGGCATAGGTCAAACTCAAATTTTATCTACTCATAGTGTCAATGCTATTATTAAATCTTGTCACTCTGACTTTCAACTTCCTTTAAGTTTTCTTGTTCTACCTAAAATGCCTATTTTACCCAGGCAAAATATAGATACTTCTAGTTGGCAGATTCCACCTGAGATACCATTAGCTGATCCCAATTTTCATACTTCATTGAAAATCGATATTATTTTAGGCGCTGAAGTCTCATATGATATCATGAGTAATGAAAAATTCCAACCTTCCTACCTTTCTCCAGTTTTACATAAATCTGAACTTGGTTATGTAGTTGCTGGTCCATATAAAGTTAATGATTCCAGTCATTACACTGTATTATTAGCTCAGTCAAACCCCTCCATCGATTCTTTGTTGTCTAGATTTTGGGATTTAGAAGAGTTACAACAACAGCCTAAAGAACTCTCAATCCAAGATAAAAAAGTAGTGGGAGTTTTATGAAGCCACAACTATCCGAAATGAGTCTGGACGCTACGTCGTCAGACTTCCCTTTAAAGAAGACCCTTCGGTCTTAGGAAATTCTTATGAATTAGCCTTTAAAAAATTTCTATCTTTAGAAAGAAAATTTCTAAAAAATCCTGATTTGTTTTGCCAGTACAGTGGTTTTATTCAGGAGTACGTCTCATTGGGACATATGAGATTAGTTCCTCCTGATGAACTCAATTTTATTTTAAAAGAACCACACTACTACATCCCTCATAGAGAAGTTATAAGGGAAAATAGTGTTACCACTAAAATCCGTGTTGTTCAACGCCTCCATGCCTACAACCTCAGGTAAGTCATTGAATGATATCCTAGAAGCTGGTCCTCCTCTCCAAAAAGATTCTTTTACTATTTTATTGCGATTTCGAACTCATCGTTACGCCTTGACGGCTGATATTGAGAAAATGTATCGCCAATTTTTGATTTCACCGTTAGACACGAAGTATCAACTTATCCTTTGGCGCGATAATCCTACCGATGAGATACAAACATTTGCTTTATTAACCGTTACCTACGGGCTAAAGCCAGCTCCCTTTTTGGCTCTCAAAAGTTTGCAACGTCTATCAACAGATGAACCTGAATTCCCTCTTGCTTCTGATTGTATTCAGAATGAGTTCTATATAGACGATGCCGTTTGTGGAACCTCAAGTTTACCTTCTTTATTCACTCTCAAAGATCAATTAGTTTCAATTCTGGACAGAGGAGGAATGAAACTTAGAAAATTTTGTTCTAATAGTCAAGAATTCTTAGATTCCTTGGACAATAAATCAAATGACCCAGCCTTCTGTTTGGATATCACCTCCGATGAAGGAGTCAAAACTCTAGGAATAACTTGGCATCCTACCAGTGATGTTTTCCAATTTAAAGTCAATGTAACTCTAGATGAAATTATCTCCAAAAGAAATATTTTGTCCCAAATTTCCAAAATCTATGATCCTTTAGGGCTCCTTGGTCCTGTTGTTTCTAAGGCAAAAATATTCATTCAACGCTTGTGGCTAATCAAGCTAGATTGGGACGATCCGTTAGAATCTACCTTATCTGAAAATTGGTTAGCCTTTGTATCAGATTTACCTAACATCCAGAATGTTAGTATACCAAGGTTCTATGCCAGTCCAGGTAGTGAGCCTGTTACTTATGAACTTCATGGGTTTAGTGACGCAAGTGAAGTCGCCTATGGAGCCTGTCTTTATTTAAAAACTATATATTCAGATCAACCTTCTCAAGTCACCTTGCTTTGTTCCAAATCCAAAGTAGCTCCAATAAAGAAAATTACTCTGCCACGCCTTGAGTTGTGCGCTGCCCATTTGCTGAGTAAACTTTATAGTAAAGTATCCGAAACTCTTTCTATCCAAATTCAATGTTCATATTTCTGGTGTGATTCTACAATTGTCCTGAATTGGATAAATGGTGAATCCAGTAGATGGAAAACTTTTGTTAGTAACAGAGTTGCTACAATTCAGCACCTTACTCATTCTGGTCACTGGTTGCACGTGTCCAGTAAGGATAATCCAAGTGATATGTTATCACGTGGAGTTGCCCCAACCGTTTTTCTTGAAAATATATCTTTCTGGCTACATGGCCCAAAGTGGCTTGCTGGCTTAAACACTTACCCTATCAATTACACCTTAAATCCTGATTTTGTATCGTCTGAAAGAAAAACCTCGCCTTTTAATACATTTTTAGTCATTTCTGAGTATAATATTTCTGATCTAATCGATTTCAATAATTTTCGTTCATGGGCTAAACTCTATAAAACAATTGCGTATGTTTTGCGATTTATTAAAAACTGCAGAAATCCGAAAAATAAACCAGATCTTTTGCAACTGGATTCATCTGAAACAGAAGAAGCAAAACTTATTATATTAAAAACCTACCAACCCATTATGTTTCCGAAAGAATATGCACTGTTGTCCAAAAATAAAACTATAAGCCCTAAATCTCCTATTCTATCCTTAAACCCTTTTATAGATTCCAAACAATTAATCCGCGTAGGAGGAAGATTAAAAAATAATTCCACATTATCTTATGATGCTAAACATCCCATTCTTTTAGATTCTAAGCACCCTCTTACATTGTTAATTATTGAATATTTCATTATTATCATTTCCACCCAGGTCCCAGCACCTCTTATATTTAGTAAGAGAATACTTTTGGCCGATTAAAGGTAAAAATTTGTGTAAAAATGTTTATCATAAATGCATTTTATGTTTTAAATTTAAACCAAAACCTTATAAGTATCTAATGGGAAACTTACCTTCTGAAAGAGTTACTCAACCTGCCAAACCTTTTACCAATGTCGGGATTGATTTTGCTGGTCCAATTTTAACTAAACAATCCACTCGGAAAAACTCTCCATCAGAGAAAAGTTATGTATGTGTCTTTATTTGTCTTGCGACCAAAGCTACTCATTTAGAACTAGTTAGCAATTTATCTACCGAGGCATTTATCGCTTGTTTCGGAGATTTATAAGCAGACGTGGTATTTGTTTAAGTGTTACCTGCGATAATGCCAAAAACTTTGTTGGTGCAAATAATATTTTATCACATCTTTATAAGTTAATCCGATCCAAGTCGTTTCAAAACAAATTACTCGAAACTTTTAATAATGAACGCATTACTTTTAAATTCATTCCTGCTCGGTCTCCTTCAGTTGGAGGTATATATGAGAGAGCTGTGCGATCAATGAAACACCACCTAAGAAGAGCTCTTAATCAGAGCATATTTACTTTTGAAGAAACTACCACTTTGCTAACTCAAGTTGAAGCTTGCCTCAACTCTCGTCCAATCTCACCATTGTCTTCTGATCCTAACGATTTACAACCTCTAACACCTGCCCATTTTTTAATTGGTCAATCAATCAAGATGGCGCCTGATCATGATGATCAGAACACGAACATCAGTGCACTATCTCGATGGAGGCGACTCCAAGTCATCTTTAATCAAATATGGGATCGGTGGCATGCAGAGTTTTTAAACAATCTGCAGCATCGTGTTAAATGGAGAGTTCAAGGAGAACACCCTCTTCCTGGAGCTCTTGTTCTGCTAAAAGAAGATAACCTACCACCTACTAAATGGTCGTTAGGCCGCATCATCTCTTTTCATCTTGGCAAAGATGGAGTACCTAGAACTGCACAGGTTAAGACAGCGTCTGGAGTCACAATCCGAGCTGTCAACCGACTGTGTCCATTACCTTTGGATGAATAGATCTCATCATCATGGTCTACTTCCTCAAGATTTTGCCCAATGTCCCTATGTTCTATTATTTTTTGTTTTATTAATATTTTTTATGTACCTTATTATTTTTTTTGTTCAACTCAACCCCCTTTTTGTTTTTTTTGTTTGGCAACGGGGGCCGGGATGTTGAGTTGTGTGTGTGAGAGTGAGATGAATGTAGAGTGGGTAGTTCTAGCGCATGCGCCTCCTACCCCCCTTTTTACCCCACCAAGGTGCTTTTGTACCAAGCCCTTAGTCAGTCAGTACGTCACCAACCATCCTTTTGAATTAATTTACATCTCTGCCTGTGTTGCCATTTTAGTAAACTCGTATAAGTTAAGAATTTTGTATTCCTTAAAAACCATTATAGTGTTAAACCTATATCAACGTCTTTTATTAACTATCCAATTGCCAACAGGCTTTGCCTGTGCAATTTCTTTACAGCCTGTCCTAGCTATCAGCTCGAGCCAGATTTATTATACTTGTCAGTAACAGTACATTGCCATGCTTAGTAGCATAAATACCTTTTACCTGTTTTCATGTGGTAATGAAGTTGGAAGGTTTAAATTTTAACGATTAAAAATTACAAAGACCAACACTGCAGTATCAGGTACAACATGCTTAGCTATTCAATAAAATACTAAAGAAATAGATAAAGAACTTAATGATTTTAAAAACGGTATTTTTAATATTTTAATAAGTTAATATTTCAGACAAAGTATACCGTGTTTTAGCTGCTGTTAAGTGATTAATTACATCGTATTACACCGTCTCATCAGGCAGTAAAGCGTAGCTAGGGTTGTTAAAAAACGCTTCCTTTTTACGACTTAATTCATTTTATTAATAAAACTTGAGGAAAATATTAAATTCTTTCTTTATTACCTTTAGTTGTTTAGGAGATGAAAAAGTCTTTTCTTTTATGGTTCTTGTTAAACATAAAAATAGTAATTAAAATAATAAGCATATTCCATTATGAGGGATTAAAATGTAACTCACACTTTGAGTAAACTATGTAAAGTAAGAAGAAATAAAACTAAACTAGATTTGGTCTCTCTACTCATTATAATGAAATAATAACAAAACCAGCTTTCAATACTTAACGGTCATCATTATTGCCTACATAGCAAACAAAGTACAAGACTAAAAAAAACATATACACATAAAACAGATGTGAAAAATCATAATACAAATCCTACCGGTAAATATAAAAAAGTATATTTGTAGTTAGTGAGTCTAGTGGTACAACTGAGAAGGTGAGTGTCTGGATGGATGACCACTGGAAATAAAACTAATGCATTTACTATCTTAAGACGAGCGAATCAAGTCCGGAGACGTGGTACAGTACAAATTTAGCGGTTTTTATTTGCAGAAGACGAGTAAAGCAAGTCCAAAGAAGTGATGATTAGCGTAGCAAATCCGACGTGGTGACGAAAAGTTCCGAGGTTCTCCGTATAGGATTTATGATGTATTTATAACCGGCATAAATGACTCTGCAAATATTTCGAAAATCATAAAACTCTGACTTGATAAATTTGATGATGTCCACATTTTGAAGACGAGCTATGCGAGTCTAGTAGTAGTTGTAGAAGTAATATGGGGGAAGTGGTAGTAACTACTAGGCAAGTAGGCCACGTTGTTGGACCTTTTTTGCCAGCTCCCTAAGATAGTGTTCTACTCCTTTTAATTTTAAGTGTAGGTAATGGCCCTTAAAAATAAACTTTCTTTTTTTTGCTCCCAACCCCTAAATTCAGCCCGATCGGAGGTGATTAACAGGTGCCGCCAGGCCTTTGAAGTTTTATAGGCGTCAAAATTCGTCAAAATTGAGATTTTCGTGAACTTTTTTTTGTAATTTTTACATTGATTTCTAGGTAAAAACAATACTTAACACACTAACTAGACACTATGAACTTATCATTATGACCTAAAATAATCTTATTTTGTACCTACTCTCATATTTAATGGTAAACATATATAATTTTTTTCTGAAAAAATGTTCAAAAACATTATTTTTTCTATACACTGTAAAGTATAATTCATATAATATGTTTTTTTAAATCAATTCATTGACATATTATGTTTTTGTATACTGTCTTCTATAATTTAAGATGAATATTTTGAGACAAAAACTTTTATAGGGACCTCTATTTTAAATATTCAAGCTTTTGAGGAGGAATAGGTCAACAAAATAAATAATTTTGTTATTATTTAATATGTTAAGCTTGAAAAAGATTAAATTATATCGAAAGCTCGGCAAAATTAGTTTTTTTTTTTTTTTTTTTTTTTTGTATTAATTAGGACCTATTCCTCCTCAAAAGCTTGAATATGAATATTTTGGTTATTTATACCAATATTAGCAGACCAAATGTGTAACATACAAAACACTGTCATCCCATCTCGCAGTAGGTGAAAGCTAAGTAATATGAGTATAATAGTCCAATTCAGTTTCAAGAATTATGACATCTGAAACATTGTGTGTTACCTCCCCCCCCCTTTGCCTGATCATCTTCTCTATTGAAAAATACGATGTTTTATAGAATTTCCACAAAAAGTGAATAGAATAAAGAAAGGCAAGATAGGTTATATCTCTGGCATCGAACACCGGTAAGCACAATGGAGCTTGTAGAAATATTGAGAACCTCTTAGAAAAGGATTTGCTATACCTGCCTTGTGGGCACCCCATATTTGAAGTTGTGTTAAAGGTTTTAAGGTATTGGTTAAGAAGGTAGGTTATTGAGGTAAGAAGTAACCATCTAAAGAAGGTTACTCAAAGACCTTCTATGGACAATTTCATAACAACTAGACTAATGGCTCCCAGAGGTGGACTAAACAAATGTCTCCCAAAGGCGGACTAGACAAATTGCTCCCAGAGGTGGACTAGACAAATGGCTCCCAGATGTGGACTAGACAAATAGCTCCTAGAGGTAGACTAGACAAATAGCTCCTAGAGGTAGACTAGGCAAATGGCTCCCAGAGGTGGGCTAGACAAATGGCTCCAAGAGGGGGACTAGACAAATGGCTCCCAAAGGTGGACTAGACTAATGGCTCCCAGAGGTGTACTAGACAAATGGCTCCCAGAGGTGGACTAGACAAATGACTCCCAGAGGTGGGCTAGACAAATTACTCCCAGAGGTGGACTAGACTAATGGCTCCCAGAGGTGGACTAGACCAATGGCTCCCAGAGGTGGACTAGCCAGGTGCTATTAGCCATGCAAGATGAATGTCGAAGGCGATCTATTGTTTAAAAAAGCTGTCTACAAACGAAAAATCTTCGATGAGAAAAATTAACATTTTTCTTTTTAGAGTGTATTTAAGAGCGTGGTATGGTGACACAAGTGCGAGTAAGGCCCCAATGTCTGACTTGCATTTTATTTAATCATTAGTCAATAACGAGGCTGTGGATTTAAAAATTAGCAATAGTGCACTAAAAAGAAAAATATAATTAGGCTAGGATTAACATTATTATTATTATTCGTTATTGTAAATATTGCATATATATTTATTTTATTTTGAGAATGCTTTTTGTTAATTAATGTTACTAATTTTAAGTAACGCTTAATTTTATTAAATAAAGTAATCTTTATAAAAATTGAAAATTCTTGAAACTGAATTGGACTACTATACTCACTTCTTAGCTTTCACCTACTACGAGATTATGATGACAGTGTTTTGTATGTTACAAAACGAGGCTATAGATTTAATAATTAGCAATAGTGCACTAAAAAGAAAAATATGATTAGGCTAGGATTAACATTATTATTATTCGTTATTGTAAATATTGTATATACAATATACAATATTGTACCACGTTATTGTGGTTTATTAGGTTCAAAAACATAATATGCCAATGAATTGATTACAAACAACATAATACATGAGTACTTAACAGTGTAGAGAAAAAATAATGTTTTTTGAAAATTTTGTCAGAAAAATATATATATGTCCTCCATTAAATATGAGAATGGGTACAAAATTAGATAATTTCAGGTCATAATGATAAGTTCATAGTGTTTAGTTAGTGGGTTAAGTATTGTTTTACCTAGAAAATAATATAAAAAATTTCAGAAAAAAAAATTGTCAAGAACATCACTATTTTGACACCTATAAAACTTCAAAGGCCCGTCGGCACCTGTTAATCACCTCTGATCGAGCTGAAATTTTTATGGAATTATTTTTTCATATATTCCAACAAAATTAGGGGTTGGGAGTACAATATTTCTAAATTTTTTTCACCCCTATAGCTAAGGGCTACCCTAGTAGGTATATTACATCTAATCTAGTCAGAAGAGCCGTGAATTTCTATGGTTCCTCTCATGTTTTTTTAAGCAATCATACATTTTTTCACTGACTCATATAGTCTAGTGAAAACTAGTAACAACACGTGCCCTCACTGTTAAACCAAGCCTCCATACACTTTAAACTACAAGGCAGACTTTAATCTACTACGAGGGTCCTAAATGTTGCCTATACCCAGTTTCATTTAGGGTAAGAGATCTTTAAGGAGTACCTGACAACGCACAGGCTCGAGACCACCGGCTTTACGTAACTTCTGAAGGACATGGTACGCTGAATTGTTTATCTCTCTCATAAAATTCCCAGAGGCCCGTTCTGGGATTTAACCCATGACTAAATAAACTCAGAAGTTTAAAGCCCATTCATTCTGTGTATTGGCCGCGTGCCTAAACCAATACACCACGGGTGATTCTTTATGCAAGTCTAAAACAGACTACGAGTCTAAAGTATTGACGAGCGTGGCGAATCCGAAATGGCAAGAAACGTTCTGCTGTACCCCGTACCCGACATTTGTACTTATATTTCTTGACCATTTGCAAAGACTTTTAAAGTCAGTGCAACCAACACATATAAAATAATAATAAAAACTTAAAACTTTCCTTTTGCAGTTAACTTGATGAAATGTGGATGGCAGAGTGTATCCCAGGTAAGCCAACCTAACAATGTCACAAAAACACATATCTCTGTTTAATTTACCACTTCACCCGTCAATATTTTGTTGTTTTTATTTGCTTTGTTTTAATAAGTTGTTCATTTTTCACGTTTCCTAATTCAGAATAGTTTGGAAAAGTAAACTTATTTATTCTATAATATTGTTAAATTGGTGTATTTTTGATGTTATTTTTGTTTTTTGTGTTATTGTATTTTAAGCGCACTTAAAAATTATATTTAAGCACAATGTAAATTTTAATTTATTTTGAAATTAGTATAAAATGGAATTATTTTACAGCTTTTGACGCCTGTGTTTTTTTAGGGTCTACTAAATTTTGTAATTCAATCTGGAGTCCTAATACTAAGAGTTGAACTTATAAACAGCGCTAAAACCATATTGTATGGACACAATTATTTTATCTGTATCTTAGTCCAAGACGAAATAAATTTGATTTTTTCCCCATAGTTGTCGCCTTTTATTATTAAAGGCTAACTCTTTGTAACTTAGAAAGATCACTACGTGCTGGCAAAAAATAACTTTTTGTAAATATTCAAGACCGCTATGAACCGGCAAACATATGTAATTATGACAGACTTCTTAGGGCCGACAAAAAGATAACTCTTTGTAACAGAGCTGACTGCTATGAGCCGGCAAAAAATAACTCTCAAGAGTTAATAAGGGTTGACTTTAAAAGACTAACTCTTTAAACTCTGCAACACCGCTATAGGCCAGGAAAAAATAACTCTTTAACGCTATCTGTAGTGCTGCTTTAAAGAGTTTCGAGTCTAACATTCCTCGTTTAGCCAAACACAAACTCGAACCATACAAATTAAACAAAGCAGCCAATGATGGTGCACTGCTTGCAAGATGACAAAGTTAAAATACATTTTGCATTTGGCAGCTGTTTCAGTAACGCTGTCCTTGAGGCGGCGGGTTTAGAAAGACGCCGAAAGTTGAAATGTAAACATATTGTGTTGTAAAATAATATACAAAGAATAAATACTCAAATCAAATACTGATAAAATAATTTGTGTGTACTTTTTGAGATGTTTACAAATTATTTTCCAAGAAATAGCGAAAAAAAACATGAGAGAAATTGGATAAGTAACATCAACGAATATATTATTCACGTAGGTCACAAGTGAGTTAAATAAACAAGAATCGGTCTCGGGGTATCTCGGGACTTTCCTCATTAAACCGAATAAGCATCACTCATCCTCATTACTTCAATCTTAGTTTGTTTGTCCGCATAATTAAAAACTCGTGATAATAATACAATCACTAAATTTTTATTGCAGCACGTCTTCGAGCTCGCATAACAAACATTCATCATAATATAAAACATCCGTTTTATTCCCAGTGAACACCCATCTAGGTACTGACCTCGTTTGATACGAAACATAAGTAATTAAACAAAAAAATATATATATTAGCCGTATTAAAATTAATCAGTCTTATTATTTTACAGTCTTATCTAATTATATGTTTTACCTGTAATTGGAAGAATTTATGTATTTCGTAATAAAGTTTATTTGTATAAAGGGATACCCTTGTGAGATGTTTAATGGAGATACCGAGAGGGATCTTAAATTTTTGATAATCAACAATTAAAAAATAGTTATTTATGCACCAAGGGAGTAAAGAATGTCATTATTCCCCTGAGCATTATGTTGGTTCCTAAGGCGAAAGCCGAGGGAACCAAAGGATTTAAATCCTGAGGCGAAGCCGAGGGATTTAGTTGTTTAACTTCTGAGGCGAAGCCGAGGGAGTTATAGCTATTTACTCCCGAGGCGAAGCCGAGGGAGGAAATTATTGCGAGGGAATAATGGCATTTTACTCCCAAGGTGCATACAAGATTTTATCTCCAGACGTCGACATTGAAAATAAAGTAAGAATGTCTTTTTCATTTCTTTTTTCAAGATTTTTTAACTGAAAATTATCTTACCTTTATTATAAGAAACTCGTCGTTTGGTGAATTATGCAAAAAGTCTTCAACTTGGTTCTTAGTAAAAAACATTCGCTTTCTTTGCAACATAACCTTCGTTTTTTTCTTTTAATAATGCTATTAGTGATGCATAGCTTTTGATATTAAAATTTTCTCTCATAAACAAAGATGATTTGATCATTGAATGCAGTGACCGCAGACTTGACGCCTGTTTTGTTTTTCATTCATTATTAAAATAAACAAGCAATGCATTTTCACTTACTTGTTGTAAATTATGATCATGACACCAACTTTTAAAATTGTTACATGCTTTGTCATATAACTTCGTTGGTTCAAGTTCGCTTCAATAGCAATGTCAGGAGGTGTATTGTTAAAAAGTTCGTCAATATCGCACACAATATTATCTGACATAATTGAAATATTATAAGTAATATTTTAATCTAATTATTAAAGTTTAAGACTGGTTAAACAGTTAAAGCTAAGGTTTTAAACTAAAAAAACTTTGATTTAATGATATTTTGTTGAAAAAAAAAACAATGAGCATGCAAATCTTAAAATTTTTTTAAAAAATCAGGATAGCCAACTTAATTGTTTTTTACTTTTAAATAAAGAACTAGTTTTTATTTTTTAAATTATTTATTCTTATATTATTATTAGCATTAACTAGTTCTACTTAAAATGATTGTTAATGTTATATTATTTTTTTATACATCTTATTCTTGTATATCTTCTTGTTTATAGGTATCTTAGTTTTCAAATAAAAATAATTATATACTATTCAGTTTGTCGATTATTAAGTTAAGTTGGCAACTATTATTTTTTACTCCCAAGGGAGTAAAAAGTACTTTTTACTCCCTTGGGAGTGAAAAGTGATTCTTTACTCTCTTAAATCTAGTCATTAAATTTTGTATTATATACCGTCTGGAGATAAACGTATTAAAGTAATTTAAAAAAAATGAACTAATGCTATCATGGCACATTTGTTGGTCTTAGTACTACAAAGGCAAGTACTACAGTTTTGCTAAATTTTACATTGATCCAAAGATTATTCTTGTTTTTAGCGAATTTTCATAATGAAAATGACGCTTATGAGGTTGTTCGAATGACGGAAGTTGAGGATGGGAGTGAGTGGAATCGGTTCCTATTGGCTTTCTGATAACAAAAATATATGTCCGAAAAAAGTTATATATATATATGTATATATGTATATATATAATATATATATATATATATATATATATATATATATATATATATATATATATATAATGTGTGTGTGTGTGTGTGTGTGTGTGTATATATATATGTATGTAAGAGTTTCTACCCTTTCGTATGGCGATCGATAACTCTCGAAGGCGTTCTCAAATTTAAACGAAACTTTGCAAATCGCGAGATGTTGAGGAGGCTACGAGGCCTATTGTTTATAAAAACATTATGACGTCATCAACCAAAGTTATGACGTCATGAAAAAAAATTGTTTTTTGAAACTTAAAATGGCTTTAAAACAAGGTATCTAGTATTTAGGTAAACGGCTAGCTGAATCGATTAAGACTAATTTCAGCTCAATCGAACCATCACAAATGGCGCAATCGGCATACATATATATATATAATCTTGTATATTATATGTATACGTCTAGGTCAAAGACTCGTACGATTCAGTAGTGTTAGAGGGTGGGGATATAGTATAAAAGAGAGACCTCTACCTCTTGCTCTATCATGGTAAGCCTACTGTCCCAGAGAAACAGAGCAAAAATGGCTTCCACTGAACCACGCAGAGCTAAGCAGACACGTAAAGAGGAAGAACATCGAAGTAGTCTTTATATGGTCGAAGTTATTCTAAAACGAATGCGACCAGTTTCAGCTCAATCGGACAATCCTAAGTGACGCAAACGGTATTTTTATTTTAAATAATCATGAATATATTTTTTTCAACCTTAAGATTTTACTCAAATAAACAATTTGTTTACAAAACAAATTTGACATTTTTCTTTAAATTCTATAAACAATCATAAATGTAAGTAAGAGTTTATACCCTTTTGTATAGTGGACGATACAAGGTTACTTCAACAGTTGCAACGTGTGGATTTTTTCCTTGTATTCTTTATACCTCTATAAAAAACGTATTAGTTATGTATTTAAATATACTTATTATTTTCTTATATTGCTTGTTAACTGTAATATTATTGCCTACTATTAATAATAGAGGATTAATAAAATCAAATTTGTGAGAAAGCCTCTCAGGCCCGCGAAGCGGGCCTGTGAAACGAGGCTGTGAAAATTCGCTAAATACGTGGCAAAATGCCATGTAACAAGAAACGATAGTGAAACCAT
>JACMZG010000008.1:78017459-78249959 GCA_018340805.1 Microvelia longipes | reverse complement strand
TTGTTAATTGAGTACTGCTGCTCATTGGGTACTCGTCTTGACGATTCTTACCCACCTCAGAGTAGTAGAAATGAGGGTTCTTTACAAACCTAACCCTCTCTTCAATTCCCACTGTGATAGGACTTCTTCTTTTAACGAAATCTTGGAAAGCTGTAAAATCTGTTTCTTCACCTGAAAAGATAGAAAAGAGATTAGAATGAATAATACAAAAAATGTTATAGGTATTTGCTGTACGATTATAATAAGCTGTAGGCACCATATTTCTATTTTAACTTCTCTTGGCACTTTTAATTTATAGGAATAACTAAAACAAAACAAAAAATTGTGTACTGAGTTCCTAGAAAGTCTTACTAATCTAATCGGACTCGCTTTGATCGTCTTTAGAATTTGATAGACGTTTAACTTCAAATTTAATACATTTTTTTTATATCATATTTTGTTTTTTTACATCATTTCTTAGTCAATGATGACAGTTATCGACGTCATAAAAATATTTTGGATACGAGACATAAAGATTGATATTTTACTAATTTTCAAAACCAAAATTTCAACTATCTAGCATAAACACACTGGAAACTTCAGTGATTGCACAGACACACGCATAAACACGAATAAATAAAGGCACACGTACAGATAGTGTTAAAAACCACTCAGGAGGTCTCATTACACCTAATACAAATAACTTAGTTGAAATCTCGTTCTTTGATTTTTAGTGGAAACACATTGGTTTTCGAATAAACCTATTCTACAAGAGGGGAAAAGTAAAGTTTAGTTCAGCCAAGTTTTTTCTTACGAAATTTCGATTTTTATGAGATCCAACCCAATTTTAACATCAATTAAATTTTATAAATTTCATACATACAAGGATTGAATGTAATCAAATTACGTACTTTTATCTATTTAATAAGGGATAAAACCGCCTCCGAGGTCGTTAGAGCGGTAGTCTTTACACTGACCTTTGACACCACGGAGGTCTGGGGTTCGCATCCCAGGTTACGCTCTCAGTTTGTATAAAATTATTGTTTAGATAAATTATCGCCAACTTTAGAATACACTTTGAGCGTAACGGTTGCTACTACCACCCGAGGTCGTTCCCGCAGGGTTTATTCCTGATGAACCCCAAGGCTCTAAACGGGCATTACTAACTACTCCCTTATTATTATGATAAGGGATAAAAAGTTAAATAGTTTTTTACTTTACAATATTAGAATGCAGTTTGCAGTTGATCTAGGATTGTATTAGCAGGATTTAATTATATCATAATAATTTATGTTTAGTGCCTACAAATATGTTATATTTTTTAAAGTAAAAGCTGGAGAAAATTTAAAAAAAGGATATATTAAAAAATGACAATTATGATCTTCAATAAAACGATGCAAATTTGACAAACACATAAACAAAGTAATAACAGTTAACTAAAAATAAAAACAAAAAAATAACATAGAAAGTATAAGAGACTATCACCAAAAATTACCATCACAAATATAAAATAAGCAAAGAATAATATAATAATATTTTCGTTAGCTTATAGCGTAGGTGATTTCAAATAAATTTGATAAAAGAAAAGTTACAAGCAGCACATAAATTAATAAGCAATAAAAATCTAGTCAAAAAGCTTAATGTAAAAGCAGTAAATAAAAAAAAGTTTTTAGTTGTAATTGGAGCATAAAACAAAATACTGACTTAAGTAGGTTGTTGAGAAAGTAAGTACAAAGTTAAGAAGGTTAACAGAATTACAAATAACTATTAATAATTAGTTAAAAATTAATTAAAATATAAAAATGCTCTTAATATCCTAAAAACCTAATTAATAATCTAGCTCATCTTGGTCGTTTAAATGATCATAATCCTTTATATCATAAATAATTATAACCTATCTAGTATCATCTAAATAATCTAACTCATACTAATCATCTAGACATAGATTGACCAAATGCGAGGTAGGACAGAGTGTTCTTGGTATCAAAATGTACAATGCATTACCTGAGTGTATTTAAAATTTGCAGATAAACAAATTTAAAAAGGAGATCAAGGATATTCTCATCACTAATCCACTAAATAAAAGTGATTAATTCCTTACTAAGTTTTTTTAATTTTTAATTTATTGATTTGACAATATTCTATTGTTAATTTTTTATTCATGATGAAAATTAAGACTTTATTTATTTATTTATCTAATTGTTAATATATAATGGATTAATATGTATTATAGAATATTGTAGAGGTGCTAATAACCTGCGATTTGAGCACCTCAAAATAAATAAACAAATATCTTAAAACCACCGGATATCGGAATAATTGAATAATTTTAAATAATACTTGGTAATTAAAACTGGAGGTTAATTAAGATATTGAGTGCACCTAATGTCTAAATAGTCAGGTATGTGGTCTAAAATATGAAAACTTTGAATTAAGCAAGACAAACAATAAGATAGGATTAAGGAACATTTTAGCAGTGTAATTTATAAGTTCTTAGAGCTGATATGTGCAAAATGAAGAACACACAGTGATTAAATGTGGAGGCGTAAGTATAGAGATTAAATACCATTATCAATATTGTTGTTCGGTAGCGTAATTCATTTAATATACTCTTAGCACGTATTCATTAATCTCAGCATTAAACACATCTTGTCATTACCGTTTAGCATACAATTATATATTACAGGATATTTATCAAAAATTTATGATGCAGGTTTGTTTGGCATATTATTAGATAGAATATAAAAATAGTTGAAGAAATGATTTATACATTATTTACCTGAGCAGAATTGTATATTTTAAAAAGAGAGATCTTTTTCAATAAATAACACTTGAACACTGGACACTTTCGGTCCAGAACTTACAATTGATAAACATGATAAACTAATTTGAGAAAAGGTTTAAAATTATTTGAAAAAACGACAGGAGGTATAAACAGAAACCAGATTAAAAAAAAACCATTTTCGAAAATTCAAATGGCTTTTTGACTTAAGTAGGCAAAGTCTCAAACTTATAGTGGGAGAATTAAGAACTAAAAGCTTAAAATAATTCAAGCTGTAAAAATGGTAACCGAACTACAAACATGCTTAATCTGGCAACGGATTGATAATGCAACTACTTTATAACTGCTTAATATGATGAAACTAACACTTGCATGTATTAGACTAAATAAGTGAAATCTCTAACCTAACTTATAATGGGAATACTTGAAACTTTAGGCTTAAAATACATCAAGCCCTGTGCGCTTTTACATAACAACGCTTTCTTTGATTACATCAAAATCGTTAGAATTAGGAATAAAAAAGTCCGACCAAAATTATAGTACTTTATGTCAAACAAACCCTGTAAAATAAATTTATTCGACTATAAAACTATAAATTTACAAAACAACTAATAAGTTAATTAAATTCAAAAGTTAATTACATTAAATAAAATTAATTTTAAAAATCAATTTACACAAAAAAACTTAATTATTTACAGCTCTGCTAAAATTTAAAGTAAAATAAATAAAAAAAAACAGTAAAAAGTAACGATAATAAACTACACAAAAGGAAATACTTTAGAAGTAATTGAAATCTATAAGCAGAGCCTCGAGATTGCGTAAACGGTTAATGCTAGTGATAAAATACTGAACGGTTTGAAGGCAGCGGAACTGCTTCTAAAGTGAAAAGAACTGCCAATTATTCGTATCCTCTCCTCGATTCCTATAGTTATAGGGCTCATCTTGTGTACATATTCCTCAACAACTGTCAGATCTGTCTCTTCAGCTATACAATCCAAATAAAATACGTTTTACTGTTGATAGTGAAAGTGAT
Organism: Microvelia longipes; assembly: GCA_018340805.1. NCBI lineage: Eukaryota > Metazoa > Arthropoda > Insecta > Hemiptera > Veliidae > Microvelia > Microvelia longipes. The sequence goes on along the minus strand of JACMZG010000008.1, from coordinate 78,246,165 downwards.
AAAACAGCCATCTACTGCTGATGTTTAGTGATAGCTGGATCTCATATCACGTAAGTTCCCATCGGGAACTTCTGGAAAGTTTATATCTTAGGAAAAATCTGGAACAGGGTACATTATCTGGTACCCCGTACCAGATAATGATAAGAGTTTTAATTATTATAATGATAATAATTTTAAAAATCTGGTCCTTTAGAATATTTCTTACCATATTGGTTCCACTACGCTCTCATCCTAACCTCTTCAGGCTTCACTTGCCCTCAGAATATGGAAATCACTTAAATTGCAGTTCGTCTTCGGACACGCATTGCTCGCCCTCTGACGGTAAAAATATTAATTTAAATCCAAGTTATCCAAGTCGTCTAGGTACTCACCTCACTACTAAATCCTCCTGAAGTTATATTTAAAATAAATGTAACTAAGTTTCATTTGAATTCGGCGAGAATGAGAATATCTAAAGTTTTCTCTGTTAAATCACTAATGTTAATTATCTGTTAATATCTAATGTAAGCATTATCGGGTGAGGTCATAACCTGAGATTGTTGGAAATGAATAAAATAAAACTTACAGTGTTTTTATATTGCAGCACTCCAAAGACATACACACTGCAATATAAACTATGTGATCACGACATTCCGTGGACAAGCGAAGCGATTCCAAACTATTCAGGATTAGCGTAGCAAATCCGGCAGGGGGATGAAGTTCGCAAGTACCCCGTACCTGATTTTTACGTATAATTAAAGGACAATATATCCAGTCCAACATGTCAACGTTTCATACTTACCAAATTGGAGAGGCAGAAAATAGTTTCAGTCTAGTAATATATTGCTTAATCATTTTTATTTATCAAATTCAGTTAAGATTAACAATTTTTTTATTCAGTTCTTCAGTGTGTATTCAGTCATTGACATTTATTTAAATGTTTAAAATCAAATGACACATCAGGGCGAGTGCAACCTGAAGGACTGCATTTAAAACTTTATTTTGAAATAGCATTGGATTACTCGTAATACTGGCCGTTGTCCATTTATAGTTTTAGTATCGTAGTTTAATTTTTTTATATCTTCTTTTATTAATGTACATTTAAGTCTAGGGCTTTGGAAGAGTTCATAATGTGGTATTTGAATTCCTTAACATATCTATTTGTATCAATATATGCCTATAATTCTAAGCTTTGAACAAAATAACTTTGATAATTATTTTTTATTTAACAATGTTAATCAAAAAGATAGGAATTATTATGCATATTCTAATATGCACTTAACAGTAATATTATTTTAACAGGTGAGTCTAAAAAAATGTATCCTCAGAATAAATAAAAAAATGTATTCTTAAGCTTTCTTCTTCAAAAGGAAATTGAAATATTCCATCTTATCAAACAATAAAAAATACTCGAGGGTGTTTTTCAGGAAACGACAAAAATTGATAAAAAGAAAACACGGGGAAAAGTAGGATGAACAAATAAACCGAGTATGACATACGACGGGTATAAAGGATTCTTTCCCAGATTTTATTCTAAGAAAATATTTGTCTAAAAAAATCAAAGAAAAAGCATGAGTGAAGCCACAAAAAACATAAGAGACAAAAGAAAGAAAAGAACTGTCTTTACTATTCAATTTGGTTCTTTTATTCTCGAAAATAGTATCATCAAAGAGACTGAAAGACTAAAAATTTTCTAGTCTAATTAGAAGGCTCTTGTAATTTGCTTTACCTTTTACAGAGGGAAAACAAAGACAAGGGTTAATTTCCAACCGAAGAAAAACACAAAGGAAAAACTGTTTAAGAGATGAAAAGAAAATGTAATAAACAAAACATTCTAATGGAGATAAATGGATGAGAAAACATTTAAATATTTGAAAAGTACCAATGGTAGAGGCATCTTATGTCACAAATCGAAAAACAAAAGTTACTCATTTTATTGCTTATATTGAAAAACGGTACGCCATCATTGTAAAATAAACGCATTATTTTAAATTTTCTTACAAGTCAATAAAAATAAAAATAAAAAAATTCAAATGGGAAGCTTGCATTTTCATGAATATATTAATGATACTAGATTTGGCCCTGACACAAACCACACTAGCTCGTGTGGTATAATAAATCAATTTGTCACTGTCACGTCTTATATACCACCTCCCCCCCCCCCGTCAAATTCAAAGGCTTTATTGCTTGGAAAATAACGTGTATAAAATATATTTTGAAATTTCAAAAGAGTTACTTGAAAAATTACGACCGGCTTTTATTACTATAAATAAGAAGATAAAATAGTTCATCTTAAAGAATATTGGTTGAATGTAGGTATTAATTAAATAGAGTTAAGACACAGAATCTTCTATTGTGAAAACAGCGTCAACTAAAAAAAAATATAAACTACCGAAATATCTTAAATACGGCAAAAAACGTAAAATTATTGTACATGTCTGATAAAAATATATAACATGTTTGCACTGCCCTAGAGAGGTACAATAGCAGAATTTAGGGGAAAACCTTAATCTCAAATATAAAGAAACATGTATAATAACTAAAGTGCTGTCAAAAGGTGTAACCTAATTTCATAAATAATGCCAACAAAATGTATAAATAGGTACAGTGTAGTTAAAAAGATCAAATACAATCCCACACTTGGACAATTAGATGTGAAATAGCCTGCAAATAGTCAAGAGATGTGTTATAATGTTTTAAAAGATCATCGAGGGGTAAAAAGGTTTCAAGTAGTCAAATTAATTTTAAATAATTTTTTATAGAGTGGATGCCCTGCTACAAGCATTGAGCAGATGTAAAAATTATGCATTTAAAATGTCTTAAGGTGGTTGATGTGTAATTAGAGAGGTGTGAGGTATCTTTCAACAGGGTAACAGGTGAAATAAATCTATGATATCTTTTAACAGCATTGTAAGTTAGATAAACTCTAAGATATCTCATCCACTATTTAGCAACTACTATTACAAAATAAAATAATTTCTTAGATAAAATAATTTGTTTAATGTAAACCAAGGCTTACTTAAAAATTCTTTGTTAGGATGATCAATGAGCATGTCGTAGCCGTCTCCACCGCCAGCCAGGAAGGAATTGGTGATGAGAGTGATCTTCTCGTCTCGTTCCGGCTCGTAGTAGAAGGGTATGGAGCACCTTGAGCATCGCACTTTGAAGTTAACTACGCGGTTACCTGGACTCTTGTCTATGTCGTATAGAACGTGGATTCCTAGAAAAACATATAAACATATCAGGAGAGTATAGTATAATGGCAAAAGTTGAGAACATCCTAGCTTTCAGTAATGATAATAACTTGAATGAAAGTGTGACGTTGAGAGAGGCTTTATGTTGAAGACCACCCAAAGTTCATCCAACTTCTTAAAAAAACAAGTTTTACTCTCACTTGGACGAATAAGTAACATCAGTAAGGCCACCATTTTGCGTGAAAACCAATTAGTCTGACTAAGAATTGAACCTGGGTTATCTAGGGTTATCCCTGGGTGACCTAAGTGAATCTTTAAGTGACTTTTGAATCTTCGATGTAAAAGGAAAACTGCATCATTCTCTGAAAATGTTGGCTACTTTTCCCGGCTAAATCACAATCTAGCTAGACACTTTATTAGTTAACACTTGTTAACACATTTTATTTATTTATTTATTTAAATCATATAAACAATCCTAAAGGATTACAACAAAATAGACATTAAAGAAAATTAACAATTATTATTAAAAAAAAGAAAAGAAAAAAAAACAAATATTAAAAAAAATTTAATTTGATTACAGCAGTATTATTGACCTCATAATCAATAAATAAATTCTTAACTGATAATGCGTTACATCAGGAACTCTCATCAGAATCGAATAAAAATTGGTCCGTCATATTGTCTGTCATTTTAAAATGATCGGCTGCTTTAATAATTTTAAGCATGTTAAATATGTTTTTTTTCTACTTTTCAAAAGCTTTAAAATTATATGAAACTCAATTTTTTCGCTAACTTTTTTCCCAATAGTCCGCAATATTGGTCGCCATTTTACAAATATTGGTCGCTCTATAACCTGTCTCCAGTATTTAAATTAAACTTATATCTTTATTCATAGTATTATCTCTCTGATGGGTTAGTGAAAAAAGGGTGGAATAGATAAACAAAGAAAATCAAGATACCTGAAACCTGTGGAAATCCTCCGTGCAATATAATACCGGATTTATCGTAATTCTCGACTCCTTTCTCCAACATGACTTTGATAGTTGATGCATTTACTGTTATTTTGATGAGTTCGTTGTTGAAGGGCATGACTGTCAGTACATCGCCTCGCGTTATGATACCTGAGAAATACAAAATTAAAGAGCAATATTTAAAAACAATAAGAACTTCATATTTTTATTGAAATCATTTCGAACTACCGAGTTTTGTAAAACATGAATAGTTGACACAATATAACTATGCAACACCTAGGAAACATAACAAGAAAAAATGCAATGCTACATTTGGAAACTGTTCCATAATTCGACATTCGTCATCATTGATGGCTCGACATAAAGTCATGACCCTCTCTGTTCTGTTACGTCTAACTCATCAGGCTGCCGACAAAGACCGAACTCAATCTGACCTTTACTTCACGATTCACAAATTCACAATTCCGAAGAATATATTGTCATAATTTTCATTGTAAAGTGCATACTTAACAACCCCTTGTTAAAAAATAATTTTATATATTTTTAATTGCATTTGTTTGATAACAAATTAAATGCCTATTAAAATTTCATCAGTTCATAAATGGTAAAATAAAGTTAGGGATTACCTTGAGTATCGTTACGGTTGATAGAAGCTCTCAAAGTGCCAGCATTGATGTATGCAACAGGTGTGTCCGTCCAACCTAAATTCTTATCTCGAGCTATCTTGGCTGCCTGGTAACATAAACAAATTACGATTTATGAGAGTTTTCAGTAATGTTTAATAACAGTTCAAATACGTATTACATTTAACTGTAATTACAAAATATTCATTAAAAATATCATACATTACATAATATTTATTTTTACATAAATCTATCTCTATTAATTACTGTCTACAGTAATTATGTATTTGACATAGAGCTCGTACAAGTTAAAAACACAAAATAGACGGGAGACGTTTGTGTTGTGTTCATGAAATGGTTAAAAATGTCAACAAATATTTTAAGGTGTATAAAAATAACTTGATCAATTGTAATTTAAAGTAGTGAAGAGAAGTTGAATTTTGAACTTGAATTTTTAATCAAATTCTATTAAAATCGGCTTAGCGATTTGAGGTGTGATTTTTTACATGACATGTGCATACCTAGACACTTATGTATCTATAGAGACTAATTTTTTTAGATTTATTGAATCTGTATGAGCTGAAACGTCAAAATTTGATAAAAGAATGTGTGTTATTTTTTAAATAAAATTCTTCCTCCTTCTATTAGAAGGTAGGGAAGAAAAATTGAATCAATACAACAATTACACGGTATAATTTGAATCTAAATTGGCAATAATCCTAAATCAGCCATTTTGACAAAAAATCCAAAATATATTTCTCCACCCGTATAAAATCTGACCTCTATTCACTCAGCTTTGCGTTAATTTTATCTCAACTTAATTTTAGAATATTTTTCAGCCCCCTTTTATCGATTCATTTTGCTCGGTCATATTTACCCCCCCCCCATTCTCTCAAAGGAAATGGTTCAAAAATTTACAAGTTCAAACAGAACAAATAAGCATTACAATGTCAATAAAGTATTGGTACTTTATACCACATCTGTGGCTGATAAAATGTTAACCAGATTTGAAAACAAATAAATTAACTCGATAATGGAGGAAAATATATTTTATAGACAGAGCTTGGTAAAATCTAAGCATTGTTTACTATTTTAGGATCCCAATAAATTATAGTGCTTTTAATTGTATTGTTTTGTGCCAAATAATGCTCTCTCGTGGTTTAGAAGTGATATTTTAGTTTCATTTAGCGTATTGATTTTAATTATTGAAAATACAGTTCTTAAATAAGCATTTCTCGTTATTCAGAGAGCTTTTGATTTTTCAATATAAGTATCCACGAAAATAATTGGTAATTGGGTACCAGGAAAATGTTCTTCACTTTATTGAATTAGCTCGCTCTCAGAATATAGATATCACCTAATGTATTTATTGAATGCTGCTTAACATTAATGACCCAAAAAAAGCATAAATACATAACGCGTATTTAAATATAACCTATTACACTTAAACATTTGTACCAAACAGGTCCGGAAAATTTTAAATTTTTTAGCATGTTTTTTTAATATAACATATATTATATATGTTATTCGATAAAAAATATAAATAATATTGATTATAAAATAAAACTAGACGCATTTTTCGTCTTATATGTAGTTACATGCGTGTTGCATCTCAAATTCACCAAAACATTTTTCCGAGTACAATGAGTTTTTACATTTTCGCTGAATCTTTATTGTCGGTAAATGACTTTTTAAAAATATTTTCCTGAAAGCACAGCTAGACACAAAAATAAATTTTTATTAAATTCAAACTCTTTAGCATAAACACAGTGGGAACTTCGATAATATTAGACACTCACACACACACACACATACACACAATCAACTTTGTTAGAACCATTCAAAAGGTCTTAGAAACGGATATTTCATGCGAGTCTCGGTTTCAGAATATTAGTGCAAACAAAATATTTTTTTATATATTTATAGTATAAATGAGGAAAGTAGATACTAATTCGATTGCGTAATACATAATGTGTCAAACGAGTACCATACGTCATTGTTAATAAAGCGCTACATGTTAAAACTCCCACGTTAATACTAGAGACAATTAAGCTTAATTAGAACCTGCTGCAGCTGTAATTATGCGGATGATTGACATTCCTTTGTGACTGCTAATATAATGCAACTGTTGGGTTTCCCTCAGTGTAAATGCAAATTAAAATTTTCCGAGTTATACCACACCTGAGTATGTAATATATACGTCAGGTTCATAGAGTATTAACACTACACTCTATCTAGACTCTCGATCAGAGCGTAATTTTTAAAAAGTTGTCTTAAGAGAGTTGTTTTTCAAGCATTTTTCTTTTTCTCGTTTATACCGTAGTTACGCATAAAACGTATTGTGTTTGCAAAAAAAAACATTTATAACCAGGAATTCACCAGAATCATAGGTTTCAGATATATTTGAGAGCTGAGTGGTTTATAAAATGTTGTCTTTCTATATGAGTGTGTGTGTGTGTGTCGACGTTGCTCTCAATGTGTTTATGCTAGAGATTTAATACTTGGTACAAAAATTGCCTTTAGATCTACTGGAGCTATCTGAAAAATATTGTTTCTCTGATTTCACCTACTAACAGCAAATATTTGGAAAATTCATAATATACAAACAAATTTTTTGACTGATTTGAAATTTAAACCCCTGTTGCCACATTTAAGAACAAAATATTGTGCTACGTTCCATCTTATTATCTGCGTTAGTTAAATGTTTATCAATAATAATAAATTATTAAGTTGAAATTTACTACCAGTGTATTCCTTCATGTAGCTAATAATATATTTAAGTTTTGTTTCAAAAAAGCTCGGTCTATCCACGATTTATATGTATGAGTGCAGCGAATCCGATGCTAATCGGAATATTTTTTCTACAATATTCCTGCTGAAACATTTCAGCTATACCAACATAAAATCCTTAAAAATAAGATGATAGCATTGTCCCGAACTTTAGAAACTTGTCTCTATCCATAATAGTCCAAAAGCCGGACCTAAAAACATCTGACTCATTTTGTCCTTCAAACTATTTTTTTACATATACCTTAACTTATGAACGAAAAGCTTAGTCTGCATATCCAGAGTGAAGCCCTTTATATAATTGCGCATGCTTAAAATTGTATAAAATCGCAAAAATTCTAGTTTTCTTGAAATAAGCAGTTCCCAGTGGGTCGGTTCAAAAGACGAAGGGAACATTTTTAAAAGCTGATATAATGTTCTGTACAACAAGTATAAATAATCAAAATCAGATGACTACAACCAAAGTATCTTTTTTTTTTTTATTTATTTATTTATTTCCATATTTACAATAAAATTATTGAGCAACATAAACAAATTAATACATTAAACATGACGGTTAAATATATATAGAACTAATCTCTAAAATTCACCAAAATAATGGTTAATTTATGTAGTCAGCGAATTCCTTTAAAAAATATTGTTTTTTTTGTGCACTTATAACTTTAGTTGTAGTTAGCCTATATTGCCGAAAAATCATCGTTTTATAGGAAATTTTATCTTTTTTAAAAAATGTTCTCTGGATGTTTCGCACACGACCTACAGGGAACCACATATTACAAGAAAACTGGAATTCGTACGATTTTCTAATATTTTGAGAGAGCACATTCATATGAAGGCTCCTCTCTGGATAGGGCAGACTATGCTTTCCCTTCATATTGTAAAGTATATTTTCAGAAAATCTGGTTTGAAGTAGTACAAAACTAGTCACATTTTTTGGCCTGGTACTTGGACTATAATGAAGATGAATTGGCCCTCATGAGTTCAAATTTACCATTACTATTTTGGTAACTAAAAAAAAAATCATTTATTTCCTGTTAGAGTATACATACAATGGTTTGTATTAGTCTATTATTTATAATATAAGATTTTCTAACAAAAAAGGGAGATGTTCAGGGTGCACCCTGCTCTTCCACATCCCCTATAAAATTATTAATAAAATTACTGCCCAAATATAGCAAATTTAATATTACCTGTAGTAACTCTGGACAGGTAAATGATATCAGACTGTAATAATTCCTGTATTTGAAACTGCATTGAATCCTACAAGTTTTTTTTAATTAAAATTACTATAATCTAATCATATTTTATCAAGCTATTGTTATGCATATATTTTGACTTTTGTTTAAAACTATAACAAAGATATTTGACACAAATCAATGATATATGACAAATAATAGCTTGCTGTAAACCATTGGATTATTGTCATATTAGTACCAAATTACCTAAAATTTAATGCAATGTTTATAATATGCAACTGTACGATAACACTCTTTAAGATATAATGTAATTTTTCAAAGATGCATTAGTTTGGTATGCTTCAATTTTAACTGTGCAAATATATCAAAAGTTGTGACGCACTTACCATGTTCGGGTATTCGCTACCGAAATAATAATTGAAAATAAGAAACGGCATTAACATTAAACTAACATTAAAATAAGTAACATTAAAATTTAATGTTAGAGTATATGAAATGCTCCACCGGGTATAGAACTATCCTTTAAAATCGGGTGCGGGGTACCTCGAAAAGTACCACGAGTACAGAGGAAACTTATACTGCAATATGCCCGTCTTCAGACTCGCTTCACTCGTCCTCAGATAGTGAATACATCCGTTTCATTCTCAGCGGTCGCCTATACAGCACTGACTACGCTCAATGCTGCTTAACTTTTATGATCGAAAAAAATTATGGATATACTTAATGTATTTAAGCGAAACATGGTACACTGATTTATTATGTAAAGGTGGACTGAATTTAAACTCAATTAGATTATTTTCCATTTTTTTAAAAAAGCGTACACAATTGAATTGATAAAAGTTAAACTAATACTGTTAATGAGTTGAAACTTCGCATGTATACATGGTTGTAGTCTTATACATGGCTACATCTGTGCTAAATCTCAATCTGATCATGTCCCTGCGCTTTTGAAATTTAAGCTGAGTCATTATTTCGCTGTTGTACGACAATGACACACACACACACACAGACAACTTTGTAAAACCATTTAGGAAGTCTTAAAAACACACGGAAAAAGGACACGGGAACAAAGCTATGTACTTTTTTCAATGTATATTTTTCCGTTTACTTTTTTCCGTGCATTTTTTCTGTAGTTTTTCCCGTGTAGTTTTTTTCCGTGTTTTTTTCATTGTATTTTTCCCCGTGTACATTTTTCCTGTCCTCTTTTCCATACATATACAAATACACACACATACAGACAGACAACATTGTGAAAACCACTCAGGAGGTTTTAAAAACACCTGAAACTGATTATTCCGAAGAAATTTATACCGGAATATTTTTTCTATCTAAATTTCTATGCAACGGTATAAATAAAGAAACGTGAAAATTAATTAAACCATGTTGAAAAAATACAAAACATGAAAGAAGAAAAGAAGAATCCGCTATCATAAGGTTGCTTAATGTTATTATCTCCTTTATCTCCATATTATACTCAGTATTAAAAAGCAACTGGTTGTTACGTCACTATATTACTGCTACACACCCGCTTAACTCTACAACCGCACACAAAAACTTTAAATTAAAATCATTAAAAGCGAAAAATAAAACCTCGTCTCTTTAAACCTTATTCCTCTGGATTTTTCGTTTTTAACGGTATATTTTAACATTTAACGTTCTTATTAACGCTGCAATCTTTAATGTTTAAACAAACCAACATTTTAATCCTTTTCTTTCAGGCAAAAAATTAAGATGAAAATGTATTTAGGTATTTCAAAGTTATTTACGTGTTTAGAAAACGTGTTAAATAACATATTCGCGTGTTTAAGTTCGAGGTTAAAGGTATCCTTATAGTTTAAACCGATACATATAACTAGGTAACCAAGGTTACCAAGTCTCTTGGTTGCAGGAGATGTATAACGTCATCGAAATTTTAAAGCAACAATTATTTTTAATCCATTAGGGCGCCGACAGAGCCTGAACTCACTCTGACCTTAAATTAATTCTGAAGAATATAATGTGAAATATTTACCAGAGACGAGCGTTGCATGTTGGTGAAAGAACGAAACGCTCATCTCTTGGAGTGGGACTAGACATTATGTAGAGCCATCGACGAATGTTGAATAATGCAGTTCCTAGATGTAGCATTGCATTTTGCTCGTTACATTTCCCAGGTGCCTCTCGCACGATTATATCGTGTCAACTATTAATGTTTTGCAAAACTTGGTAGTATTAAATGATACATTGTTTTTTCTTGACATGCATAATGGCGGTAAGAGAGCACCGTTCATCTCTGGTAAATACATCTTGGCATTTTGGCCGTTACGTGGCTATTGCGTTGGGTGCCGCTTTGCGGCCTTGCGGCTACGTAAGCTCGCTTCACGGCCACATGGTTGTTGCCCTACATCAGTTAGTCGTATATTTAGTATTTGTCATACATATAGTATATAAATATACTAGTTTATATGAGTGGCATACTCATATAAACGATATAAACGAATTTATTAGTAAAAAAGTGATTCTATACATCAATCGATAAAACCAGAACTGATGCTGATAATAAATTTTACCCCCATGACCCCAACCTTATTAGCTTCTGGAAAAATGTGATAAAATTGTTAAATGTAGGGAAATAAAGAAAATGATATTAATGTTGTAAATCTGGTTGGAATTAACCCGTTTTAAAATCGTACAACTTTCATAAGTACTAGCCAGGAAGAAAAAGGTTTTGTGGAGCCTCGATTCACAAACTCATGATAACTCGTTTTCAGCAGAACTCATAAGATTTGACTAGAACATAGTAAGCAACATTCCAAATCACTTGACTGCTAAATGGAAATTTACTAAATACATGGCAGTTGAATAAAATACTTGTTAAGGATTTTTTTCTTCATTAAGATTTGACTTTTTCTGGTCATATTATTTTAACGCATTCTTAAAGAGTTAACAGCAATAATAAGAAACAAGTTTCGAGACGAATGTTAGCAGTGAATAAGTATCTTTCGAAACAGGAAATTTAAGCAAGAGATGAATTGTTAAGCACAAAATTATGCATTCTAAAGGCAAATTCAATATGTTTAACAACAAATGTAACCTATTAATTTTTTTCGATTGCATTTTTCTATAAAATGTTTTAAAAATCATTTTTATTCAATTCTTTATTTAGGGTAATTTAGAATTTATATATATGAGCCATTTGAAAATTCCAGAGTACGGTATTGCTAAAAAAAGTAGGTTTTGAATGCAATCTAGAAATCTTGTGTTGGCTTATTAGATCAGTTATGGGAAGAAAATCCAGTTTGGTAGAGCAGGCTTAAGAAAACACGGCCTCATATAACCTGGACCAGAACTGTCTCCTATTCTATTCCTTATTTTCCTTCGTTTCTTTTCTACTTTATAAAAGTAAGCTTTTGTTAAAGTCATCAATTTCTCACTACTAAACTCTCAACATACAGACTAGTGTTAGATTAATTAAAATTAATTGGGATCCATCGAAAAAACTATTTCACATAAAATTAAAAAATGTAAGTTGTTAAAGTTTGTTACAAACGAGAATGTACATTTTATAACAAACTGAAGCTAAAAACTTATAAGGTTTAACATATTTAATTCTTTTAGAATCAACAACGAGTATTGTAACCTAAATTATATGTATTTGCACTAATGACCAACGGCGATTATTCTCGCCTAAATTATTTTGTATTAAAGACCAACAGGATTATTTCGCCTAAATTATTTGTATTAAAGACCAACAGCGATTATCTCGCCTAAATTATTTTTTGTATTAAAGACCAACGGCGATTATTCTCGCCTAAATTATTTTGTATTAAAGACCAACAGCGATTATTCTCGCCTAAATTATTTTTGTATTAAAGACCAACAGCGATTATTCTCGCCTAAATTATTTTTGTATTAAAGACCAACGGCGATTATTCTCGCCTAAATTATTTTTGTATTAAAGACCAACAGCGATTATTCTCGCCTAAATTATTTTTGTATTAAAGACCAACAGCGATTATTCTCGCCTAAATTATTTTTGTATTAAAAGACCAACGATTATTCTCGCCTAAATTATTTTTGTATTATAGACCAACGGCATTATTTTTTTTCTTTCCTTTTGCCTTTACCTCTATTTTGGAATCAATACTCTTTAATTCTGCTTTCTAATAATAATTAATGACTTTATAAAGGTTTTCTGAATCCATCGATATAAGTCATGTCTAAACATTTTCACAACATGACTTGAATATAATATAATGTTGATCTCTATGACTTTATAACATATCTTTTGGCCAGCACTAAACACTCTTTTGTTATTAAAACTCATAATTTCGCCCTCTAATCATGATAAGTGCCATTATCAAAGTTTCCTGTATCCAATTGCACATTTAGACCTAAAGGTTGATTGTTGTTTTAATTTTTAACTCTCTATTATAAATACAGTGGGTGATAACGAAGATAACAGTTACACACTTATACACACACATCTACACGCACACACACACCCACACACACACAAACACACATAGACAGACAACTTTTTATACCATCCAGAATATTTTAAACACATGAAACGGATTATTCTGGTAGTATTGATCGACGGTATTCGATCAATTCTGGTAGTATCGATCGATTGTATTCTTAATACAAACGACGGTTTTTGTCGGATCACTTTTGTTAATGAGCGTTGAGCGTGGTCAATAGACGGATGGCTGACTCCTGGGAATAAAAATTAACTTCCTTGTTTTAAGATTAGCACAGCGATGCATAAGATGTACTAAACTATAAATGAGGCGTTTTCATATTATTTAGATAAGCGTAGCTGATTCTATGGAATAAGGAAAAGTTCTGAGGTACCTTGCACCCTATTTTTGATCTGTTTTGGTCTGTGTAGGTGCTCATACGTTAGGAATTCATATAAACGCAGATATCTTTTTACAGCGTTTCCACTTTCTATTACAAGAGAAGATAAGAAAGCCGAAAAATGTACTACGATGTCAAAAATGTAAACCCTCAGATATTTTATTTTAAAATGTAACCCAGTCTGGAGTTAAACATAAAACAAGCGACATAAGAGTCAGGTGGGAAACTGTGGTTATAAAGGTGATACAATTTCTCTCAGCTAAAACACAACTTTGCTCAACTGAAACTTGATAGAAACAAGACGATAAAACTTGCAACAAAACTTGAAAGGCGTGAAAATGCAGAAAACTTTAAATTTAATACTTCACGTGATTGCATTTAAGGGTCTAATGTGTTTATCGAAGTTGCATGAATACACTCCAGTATAGCCGGTTTATTAAACTCGCAATTTTAGCTGCAAACTTCTAAAACATTTTTTAGATTAGACAATTTAAAACTTGTTTCATAAATAATATTATTAAGAATATTTTTAAATTTGAAACGCCATCAGTACTTGAAGAATTTTTCCTCGCCTCGTACGACCTTAAAATAATAACATACAGAGTCTAGGTTGTCATAATTTACATTTAAATAGTTATAAATAATTTATACAATTATTTATATAAATGAGGGTACGGGGTACCTCGGAACTTTTCCTCATTACATCGGATTCGCTAAGCTCATCCTCCCTGCTTAATACTCGCTACGCTCGTCTTTAGAATATAAAATTTAACAAATTTGAACTCCAACACGTCGCACTCTAGATAGTAAATACATCCGTTTCATTTTCAGTGGTTACCCATGGATAACTGAGCACGCTCAATGTTGCTTAATTTACATGATCTAACAAACAGTAAAAATATACTTGTCTAGACCTAAACATTTATTTTTGTACCAAATGTTAATTCTCTAGCATACATATTTGGAGCTACAGTGATAGTGGCAGTCAATTCCACTATGTTGTCTGTATGTCTATGTGTGTGTGACTATGACTCACACACACACACACATATAGACAACATAGTGTTATTGACTGAGGTCATTAAACGGACAACACTTTAAACGGATAATTCAGGTGATATCTTTGTTTTAGATATTTAGTGCAAACATTATACTTTTCCTGTATACAGACGGTAAAGAAACCAAATGTTTGGTAAAAAGTAAACTGGAGAAAAAGAAATATCAAAATACAAATGCAACAGGTTAGACCGTTGGTAACACTGAATTGAAAATAGAAAATGAATACAGATTACTGGTTTTGGGAAAAAAGGTTTACCACTGAGGTTTTCCCCCTAATTTTATTACATCCTTCTCTCACTGAAACACACACTCTTACACGTGGAGGTGCAGACAGGTGGAATGCTCTAGAGAGCTATAACAGGTTGTAAACATGTAAATATTGACAGATACAAGCGAGATTATTGATTTACTCCTAAATATGACTCCCTTGGATATTCCACCTCTTGAATTTATGTAGTTTATTTACAAATAACTGCTTTTACTTTGAGCTTCAATCATACTGTAATATTTTATCTACTCACTGGAAGAAAAGTAATCATTATTCAACTACTTTTAGGCAGAAAATTGCTATTTTGATAGATTATCACTAGGATTTTAAAAACAGGCTGGTAAAATTAAAAAAAAGTCAGTTTAAGTATTACCTGCTATAGAGTTTAAAGGTACACTTAAAAAACACGTTTTATACAATGTCTTATGGCAGGTAAATTATTACATGCCTTAGTATTTAAAGTTACACTAAAAATACACGGGTTTTACAATTTTCCATGGTAGGTAAAGTATTATCCCTTGGCATGTTAAACATTACCTGACTGACTTTTTGAATATCCGATAAATACAGATCATTGCAATATTTGTTGACGATACATTTCTTTCTTTTAAAGTTTGAATAAATTAAAATTATTATTAATTCATTTTTAAAATAAATATCAACTATATATATATATATATATATATATATATATATATATATATATATTATATTATATATATATATATATATATATATATATATACATAAAACTATATTTCAAATATATTTAACTATATATTAAAACAATTTAAAAAACTTAAGTAGATCTTTGTATAGAAAAAAAATAATTTAGAGCTTACACTGGTGTGTAACTTTTATTTTATAAACTAACCTAATAATTTTTGATTATGCGTTTTTTACATACTTATTCTGGATAACTTCATAAAAAGAGTTTCATTATTAATTTATTTTTTAATGAATATAAAAATAAAAATCTTAAATGATTTCCATTACCAATCACGAGTAGTGCTTGACAATTCAGTAACAGCTAAAGTTATAAAGCATAAACCGGATCCTTAAGCAAGAAATGGATTGTTATGCGTGGAAACACGCATTCCAAAGGAAATTCGCCCGACATGCGGACCATCGCACCAGATTTTTTTCTTATAACAGAGTTAGCAACACTCCAAGTTGCTAAATTATCATATTCTATTATTAATTTATGATCGATTATTCATAAATACGAATAGAAATATCGGTGCATTTCATTTTTTAAGCATTTTAAATTGTATTTTAACGTTTATAATTAAAATTATATTAAAAGTAATCCTCGTCAACTAAATGAAGATCCCTCTTCTACTATTGATGTCTAAGAACGATTTTATTTAATACTGAGCTGGCTATTTATGATATATTATTTGTTTTTATGATCTTTTTTTATTGGTGAATATTAATGATACATTTATAATAAGATGTTTTGTTGTTAGGGTGGTACCCCTACTTAAGGCCAGTAAACCGGCTTTCGTATTATCAGCGGATGATGCTGTAAACAAAATACAATTATTGTATTTTGTTTACGGTCCTATGCTCCTTCTGTATCAGTATTATTCTAAGTATGAACTCGTTTAAAGCTTAGTTTATGCTAATTTTTAATGTTTTAGCACATTCCGTTTAAAAAATCTAGAACAATTTAGAATAAAGCAGTACTGCTACTAGTCAGGTTATAAAACATAAATTAGAAACTTAACGAAGAAATCTATTGTTCAGAACGGAATCACGCATTGCAAAGATGTCCGTCTTGCGGACCTCAGTGCCAAAATGATTAGATAGTTATATACATAAACAGTGTATATATATAAAACTGCTATAAATTATCTTCAGCACCAATATTTGAACCTACGACTTCTAGCAATGAGTCCTATGAGTCGTCAACTACTCCACACTAAATTTGTTCGATTCAGTGTTCCCCAAAAGACATCCTTCTCGATTTTTTTTTACTAAAAATTCCATTGAGAACAAACAAGGAATGGACTACAAACAAGTAATTTAAATAAAATTACTCACATAAGCTAAAAATGCATCCGCAACAAGATTTCCCATATTGCACTCCATTCTTCTACAGCCGTCAGCGGAAAGATCTACATATGTCTCTCCTATAGGATCTTTTAGATTCGCAGTTAAATTCTTCTTCCAATATTCAGTCAGTTTCAACACTTCTTCATCTGTAATATAATGGGGAAGTATTTTAATACACCGGGTGAAGAATTTCAGATTCACCAACATATCCCCTAAAAATATGGGTAAAAAATAGTTTCATACTTTCAAAATGGTTGTCTAACCTCGGAGTAAAGTTGGTTCAAATTTACTCTTTTTAACCTAATTATAGTATGGAAATTTTGATACCACCTTTTGTAAATTCAAGAAGTTAAACGTGGCATACACGTATATATATATATATATTATATATATTATATATATTATATATATATATATATATATATATATATATTATTATATATATATATAATATATATATATATATATATATATATATAATATATATATATATATATATATATATATATTATGTGTGTGTGTGTGTGTGTGTGTAAAGTATTGTACTTCTATTTTGTCGACGAATCAAACCTTCTCGGGGATGTGTTCTATATGATGAAAATTCTGTAAATAAATAATTTTAAGAACGCAAAATCCTTGTAAAAATTGTATTTTTATTTACAATCAACTGTTATTTGCAGAATTTATTTAAAACAAAATTGGGTTTTTGTAATCCACGAGAAAATTAGAATTTGTATAAAAATATCTGTTTTATATAGAACTCAAAAGAGAATCCGTTGATCCTTGCTTTGGATTTCCCTTGAATTTGAAATTCACACACGAATATTTTCTCCACCAAACAACACTCGTAATTTTTAATTAAAAAAATAAAAAGCGCCAGAGAATTTTATTGTATTCCTTCGAAATCACTTTTTCGTAAAATTACATTATACCTTCAACTCCATGTCACTGTGACAGTAATGTAAAACCTACTAATAGTCTCTGTATGTGATATAAGAAGTATTTAGTTGCTTTCAGATCAAACAGAAATATTCATGGAAAAGTGGAATAATACATTAACAAAACTAAAGCTAAATATTTATTATTAGATTTCAATTCCCTTTGTATTAAGAAAACCTAAAGCTGATTCACTTTTGTCGAATCTAGGAATTTCAAGATTTAAAACAATGATTCCCTCTACAAAAGGAAACATTAATCAAGGTATAATCGCTTTCATTACGAGGCCTTTTCATGAAAATCAAAGAATGAGAAAATTAAGCTTTTCATTGCTCATGTAGAATAGAATAGTGTTTACGGATGTTGAGCTTTTATTTGAAACCTTGAAGTATTCCAGACTAGATTAGGAGCAAAACTTTACTAGACCTTTAGTCTAGACCTCCAACTACAAATCTCCTCTCTTTTATCCTCTACCTTCTTTTTAAACCTCTTTCTGCAGACATCTCAAGAGACGTCATCTTTCAACTCACTTCTCATAAAATCTATTTTAGTTTACCTTTATATTTTTAAGGTATTTTAAGGCTGGTACATAGAAGTATTTCCAGAATTTTTTTGATTAGTTTTCTAATAAAATAAATAGAATTAGTTTTCTAAGTCCTAGAATAAGGGTTACTTAATAAACTTAATTTCTAAAGTTGGACCACCCTAAATTTTATTCAACCAAGACATTCTAAGGTTGAACAAAACGAGTCTAAGGTCAAACACTCCAGATCGCGACTGAATTAATACCACCTTAAGCTTTAGGTAATCTTAACATTCTGAGGACAAGCGAAGCGAGATTGAAGTCGCGAGGAAAAGTTTTCTTGTTCCAAAACCTTACCTGCTCTACCTTTTAAAATTCATCCTGACTTTTAAACCTGTATCCAGAATACCCTAACCCTATTTTATTTTATTTTTACACTTCATTTACTTTCTTCTAGGGTTGGTTCTCCCAATTTGTTGGAGAACCATTCCACCATGTGTTAGGTTGGAACCTAACACATTCTTTTTAAAATTTTATTAAACATTTTTCGTACATTATTATTAGACGAAATCATTATTAGTAGTTGGCCGAATTCTCATAATCTCATTGCCTAAAAGATCTTTGTCTTATCTGTAATTTCCTAAATCTCTGACAAAGCTATATCTCTACCCGACATTTCTTATTAGACCACGAATCTCTCTCACTTACAAGCATGGTAAAGCTCGAGCATCTCATCTGTTAAACCTTTCACCTAAAGGTCTTTCAGGTGAGACCCTCTCAACCCTCATATCCAAGCAACAACCTACGCCTCTCAAGACCAGATAGAAAACCTTAATATTAATTAAAATTTTCAGCAAAGTAATTCTAACAATATTATTCTTAGCTCTAACCAATAATCTGTTTACAAATCTTTCTATTTGTCTTTCATCTCAAGAAATTAATTTCTATTTTAAAATCATAGAGATATTATTACAAGAGGGATCCTAAAGGTTAAATTCTGATTTATGTAACAAGTAACCTAAACACTTTCGACTATTAATATAATTAAAAAAACGGAACAAAATCACTGTAACGTTTGATTAACAAAACACAATGACTGTGTAAAGAGCAAACAACAAAAAATGTATTATGATTTATTATAAACTCACTTAACACCTTAACCACAGCTTCGGCTGATTAGGTTTTACCTAAATTCTAAAACATCAATTATATGAAAAACTTGTTAAATTAAGAACCTTATAAACAGTTATTTACTTTATTTGTTAATTTAAGTTACTCTTACAGAAGGTTTCAATGAGGTTATAAAGAGCCACCGATAGTCTCAAAAAGATGTTTTAAGCTTCACAATATATTGAGGTAGGAAAAGCTCTCTAGTAATATAGCTATGCTTAAAATAAACGACACAATGTATTTAAGCAGCTAAATTAATTTATCATTAATTTGAAAAGATAAATTCAAATACTTTTAGGAAGTGTCGTAATGACTGCATCAGAAGCAAAGGTTAATAGTAGAGATGAATTATATAGTTATCGATCCGTTGGAAGAGTTAGTCTAACTTTGAATCTGTTTCTCAAATTTGTTTTCTTGACTTTTGAACTGAGAGAGTTTTCACGAATCATTTCTTGCTTTATCTGTTTATAAACTTTTTATTTCCCTTTATCCCAAAATATGCAACAGTTAGGAAATATATAGAGAAATTTATAGCAGCGATAAGAGAGAATGGGGGAACCACTTGTTCAAACCCTTGTAAGTAGCTCAGCTCTCTGATGAATTTTTTACTACCTCCCTCGTGATAGTAGAACTCAATCAACACATATTTACTATTGAAGCCTTAGAATAATTCTGTTATAGAATGAGCATTTGACAATAAACACAATGTAACTCAGTTTATATATATATATATATAATATATATATATAATTATATATATATATATATATAGTATATATTTATATATAATATGTGTGTGTGTGTGTGTATGTATGTACAGTTCACTAAATAAAATGACTTTTCTTTAAACAATAATGCAAAAATTCATAAAAGTGACTTTATGAATAATGAGGTGAATTATGACTTTATCAAAGTAATTATGACGTGAATTATGACTTTATAAATGTAATTATGATGTGAATCATGACTTTATAAAAGTGATTATTACGTGAATTATGACTTTATAATAGTAATTATGACGTGAATCATCACTTTATATAAGTTTTTATGAAGTGAATTATGACTTTATAAAAGTACTTATGACGTGAATTATGAATTTATAATAGTAATTATGACTTGAAGACCTATAGAAGACTTTAAAGCGAGGGCTGATTATTATATAACAACCTTTTTATTTAGTACCTATTATAACAACCCCTAGACATTGGGTAACTTTACTTTTCTGTTGTTGAGAAACGCTTAACCTCATCGCTTAGCGAGTGTTGATAGACTTAAGTCATAAAACTTTGGAGATGAATATAATTGACCCTTCCAATGGCCCAATTAAACCATAACGCCCCTTATTTTATTACTACTAAACCTCTATTGTAGTTATTGTCAAAGCAAGTAACTTAAGCGTAAATTTAACTATTAGAAATTAGAATTATAGACTTCAAACGATAAATCCAATATTCCATTAGATTAACTCACGACGTATGTACTTTAAAAGTGAAATAAAAGCCAAAAGTTCAGCCGTAAATTTAACACTTTCCACAGCTCAGAATCGAAAAAGTTGAAATAGGGAATTTTACGCCTTTTCAGAGGAATATGAACCATTAAATTAGTTTTATATATTAAAAATGACCGTTTAGAGCCTTGCAGCTCATCAGAGATAACCCTGCGGGAACCACCTCTAAAGAAGTGCAACCGTTACGCTTCAAGTGAATTCTAAAGTTGGCGACAACTTATTTGAAAAACAATCATATATAAACTGAGAGCGTAACCTGGGATGCGAACCCCAGAACTCCGTGAGTTTAAAAGGTCAGTGTAAATGCAGACGCTGATGACCTCGGCCACTAAGGCTGCTCAAATTAGTTATGACGATGCAAATATTTAGAACAATTATGGGTGTTTAAGCACCAAGGCAATTAAACGCGGTTAATTCTGAGTCTTCAACAAACTACAGGTCTATTTTTCTTTAGACTTTCTTAATTTAGGAGGTTAAAAAAGAGATTTTTTTCAACCAATTCTTAAGTTTTTTACACCTCTCATTAATTAAGAGTAAAAACAATTTTGCTCTCTTTTCTTTTTCCAGTTCCGGTAGTAGAAAAAGTTCTCTTTATTTCAAAGGTTGTGAAAAAGTATTATTTTCTTTTTTCTATCCAACTAAGACGGTATTGACAGAGTTAAAGCTCTTAATTTAGAAGTTTTTGACTTTAAAAAGATGGCGAGGTCTAAAAAACAATTAAAACAAGAGCAATTAATTAACCACAATGTACTTAGTATACATTAAAGTAGTATCATGCAAAAATAGCAACAGTTCGTGATTGAAAACTTAATTAAAGTTGACGGAAAAAAGTAAACCATGATCTGAAGAATTATAAGATTAATAGAAGCAAGGGGTTTAAAAAAGAAAGGAGAACTTATGATATCCCAGAAAACAAATCTTTGAAATACTACCTATTGGTGTATTTAAAAGAAGTGCCATAGTGTTAGTGATAGTGATATGGGGGGAGTGGTAGTAACTACCAGGCAAGTAGGCCACGTTGTTGCCAGCTCCCTAAGATAGTGTTCTACTCCCTTTTAATTTCAAGTGTAGGTATATTTCATATAATCTAGACAGAAGAGCCGTGAATTTCTATGACTAAAGTCCATTCATTCTGTGTATTGGCCGCGTAACTTCACCACTACACCACGGGTGACTCCAAAGAAGCACCGTAGTAAATATAGATCAGGTTATAGGAATTGTAGTAACTATAGTCTGGTTAATAGCCTCTATGGTTATATAGTAGGCTATATAGTAACTACACATGATAATATGCTTTATAGTAACTACAGACTTGCTATTTAATTTATTGTAACTAAAGACTTGGTAAAAGCTTTATAGTAACAACAGACTTGGTATTTAGTTTATTGTAACTACAGACTTGGTAAAAGGGTTTATAGTAACAACAGACTCGGTGAAAGGCTTTATAGTAACTATAGAATCGTTAATAGGCTATATAGTAACTACAAACACGATAATATGCTTTATAGTAACTACAGACTTGGTAAAAGTCTTTATATTAACTACAGTCTTGGTAATAGGCTTTATAGTAACTACAGACTTTGTAAAAGGCTTCATAGTTACTACAGACTAAGTAATAGGCTTTATTGTTACAACAAACTTGGTATTAGGCTTAGAGTAACTACAGACATGGTAAAAGGCTTAATAGTAACTACAGACTTGGTAAAAGGCTTCATAGTAACTATAGACACGTTAATTGGTTTTACAGTAACTATAGATTCGTTAATACGCTTTATAGAAACTATAGACTCGTTTATAGGCTTTTTAGAAACTATAGACTATACGTAGAAATCATCCAGTGTGAGGACTATAGACTTGTTTATTTAGGACAGAAAATGTATAAGTATATAAAATGTATGATACTTAATATTTTTAGAAACAAAAGAGAAATCTTTACTTAAAATTTCCAGGAGTAGAAATTTACTATAACTAAAATTCCCAAAAAAACCCAAGTCATAGTTATCTGTTTATGTATGTGTACAATTTTCCCACTTTCCTCATAAACAAATATCACAAACATACCCATGCAAAAAATAAACCTTAATTTTAAATAAAAATATATATAGAATAGGATCAAAAATAGGTTTCGGGGGCGGAAAAAGAACTTGGATTTTTCCGGTAGAGTAAATTGTAGAAAGGATGTTCAGGATGGGATTATCCTGGGGAACAGCCCAAATTTTGGCTGGAGGAAAGGCATCTCCCTGTAAGGGTTTTTCATCCCCGCCGCTCTTGATTCAATAAATGTCTCGATCCAAACCCGCCTTTTTTCGCCCCAGCTTATTTTTTAACCATACTTGATTTACATTTTTTATAATATTTATTTATTATTAAATATGAATATAAACAGGAGGAAAAAAATATAAGGTAAAAATGTATAAATAGTTAAGAAAAATATTGTTTACGGTGAATAAATACGAAATTGCAGATTATTATGACGTAGTTATTTTTATATTTAGATAGATAAATTTCTAAAATAGAGAGCTTTAAATTTTATACAGAAATAAATAAAATACACATATTTCAAACTGTATTTCATTTTATTATCATTATTTTCGTATTATATTTTGAACAGAGAAGGTAAAAATAGATTAAGCAAAAGATATGTGCAAAAAAAATTGAAAAATATGTGAAATATTGTAAAAATAATAACTATTGTACAACATATTAAATGCAACGAAACCCCGTCGTTTGATCCTCTCATCCTGTCGATTTCTTTTAAAATTATTATATTCAAAAATACAAAGAGGAATTTATGGGAAAAATTGAGTTTTCCATTTTTTACTTTTGCTCATTTATATCATTGATAAAAAAGTAATGCGTTTACAATAAATATCCGCTACCGGTATTTTACCTGGATTATTCGTTCTAAGCGTTTTTAACCATCTAAGTCGTATTACCAAGTTGTAAGTGTATGTGTGTGTCTGTAAAAAGTTAAATTGCGTCCTAAGTAGATATCAATTTCCTCATTTATATAGCAGCAATATAGGATAAAAAAAAAAAGAATCCAGATGTCACCTAAAATATCCGTTCTAGACGTTTTCAAGACATCCTTATTTATTATTTTATTTATTTAATGATTTATTTAAACTATTTTAACTTAAGACATTCTTAGTGGTTTTAACACATCTAAAACCATTTTTGTACGTGTGTGAGTGTTTGTGGGTGCGTGTATGTATGTGTGTGTATGTTTATGTTTGTGTGTGCGAGTGTGCCTGTTATAATTGGATCTCCCAGTGTATGCATATGCTAGAGAGTTAAACCTGTATCGAAAATCAATCTTTAGATCTAGTTGGGCTATCCGGAATATAATTCTTTATGACTTCACTAACCTACAATAATGACTCAGCGAAACGGCAAAAAAATGATTAAACGTGAAAACAAGTGTCGATCGAATTTGGCAAGCCTGTAGACGTATAAGACTAACATATGAACTAAGTTCCATCTCATTTTTAGCATTAGTTTAGTTTTATCAAATGATTTGGATTAAAAATTGTGGAGAAAATGGAAAATAATCCAATTCTGTTTGAATTTTTATACAAATAAATTCCTTTACGTAAATTATGCAGCATTGAGCAAAGCCAGTGCCTGTATGGGTGACTACTGGGAATAAAAGGAATGACTTTGCTGTCTGAGGACGATCGAAGGGAGTTCGAAGTAATGAGGATGAGCGTAGCAAATTCAATATGGTTGGAAAAAGTTCCGACGTATCCCGTACCCGATTGTTTTATTGGTTTACATCTCATGACAAACTTTATAACCATCGCGTTGCATCCTGTAAATAGTTTAAGGTACATTCAATTGCATACCATTTGACCTAAGGAATTATACCTGACAATCATAGTTTTAATCTCATATAAGCAAGGGAAATGGTGAAATAGTAAAACTTTACTAT
Source organism: Microvelia longipes (assembly GCA_018340805.1). Classification (NCBI taxonomy): domain Eukaryota; kingdom Metazoa; phylum Arthropoda; class Insecta; order Hemiptera; family Veliidae; genus Microvelia; species Microvelia longipes. The sequence continues at coordinate 78,221,121 of JACMZG010000008.1, read as the reverse complement.
AGACGAACATGAAGAAATATCATAAAAATGAAACATTTAACTAAAACTTAAAACTGACTTCTCTTACAAATTAAACCTAGTAGTCCAAGAGCTGGACCTGAAAAAATGTGACTCATTTTGTAGTACTTCAAACCAAATTATTTTAAAAATATAACATAAATTATGAAGGACATAGTCTGCCTATATAGTGTGGAGCCTTTCATGTGATTGCGTAAGTCCAGTTTTCTTGCAATAAGTAGCTCCCTGTAACTCGTGTACAAAACAAGAATAGACAATTTTTTAAAACTGATCAAATTTCCTATAAAACGTGTGTTTAATTATCAAAATCAGATAACTACAATTAAAGTTATGGCTCTTTCAAAAACACCAAACAGATGGTTATTTTATACAAATTCAGTGAATTCGTTTAAAAAATGACTTTTTGTGCATTTTTTGGCCATTTAACAAATGTCATAACTTTAGTTCTATCTATCTGATTTTGACAAAAACACTCATTTTATAGAAAATTTCATCAGCTTTAAAAAAATGTTTCTTTATATTTTTCACCCGACTTACAGGGAGCCACTTTTTTAAGAAAACTGGAATTAGTGCGATTTAAAAAAAAATGAGCATGCGCAATTATATGAAAGGCTCCTCTCTGTATAGCCAGATTATGCTGGATAGGAGATTATGCTTTTCCTTCATAATTTAAGGTACTGAAAGGTTACTTTATTATTTGGTTTAAATTAGTACAAAATGAGTCACTTTTTTTAGGCCTGGCTCTTGGACGATAGGTATCACTTTAGTTATTTACAAAAAAAAAAAAAAAAAGACCCTCGGTCTCTTACCCCCTCTGTGGCCACACCGCTGGGGGTTGCTCCCGCCTACGTGAGGACGCTTTTGCGGCTAGATAGTTTTTGACATATATCGGTTTGTCATATCACTGGTTTATATAAGTGGCATACTGCCACGATATGAGAGATATTAATCAAAAACGTGATTTGTTTACATTATGATGTATATGTCAATCAATAAAACAAGAAATAATGCTGAAAATGAAATGTAACTACAAAATTTGTGTTAACTATATATATCAGTGCATGCGTGAATAATTTCAGCCCGATCTTAACACTTGTTAAAGACTTTTGAAATGTTTAAGGTCATTATTCTAGGTTAATGACGTCACACATATTTTATAAACAGTACGGTTTGGGATATTAACAAGGTTGATCTTTGTCCCAAGTTTCATTTCGATTCGAAAAAGCGTTCGAAAGTTATTGTTTCCCAAAGAAGCGTCTAGGAATAAAAACTCTTATAATAAATTTCATATTATACATATAATATGAAATTTTGTGCTGCTTTCTATTGTATAGGGTGTATAAGCTCAAACAAGTTACTACTATTATTATAATTATGAACTAAATAAATGAATTACCTTGAGGTACACTGCTGTCCATAAGTACTGGGTTGCCCATAGCCGACACTAGCTTCAAATTCTGATCGAAAATCATCTTCAAGAAACCAACGTATTTAGTGTATCCGTAAGCTTGAACCACAGGTACCTTCTTCCCTGATGCTTGTTCTACGACGTGTGGGTACAATGACGCAGGTACTTCTTTCTCAGGAGCTACACCTGGTAACAGAACAAACAAAGACAATTAGATAAGAAGAAATTAAAACTTACATTTGTGTTACCCATGTGTTAGCTTCTTTTTTTAAAAAAAACTCTGTGGTTGGAAGCAATGTAGGTAACAAGAAACCTGGCTCGGTTAAATTAAAGATCTGATTAATTTTTTTCTCGGTAAGATAATACCTGTTACGAATTCACGGAAAAGTTGTGGGTCAGATGGTACAAAAATATAATAATCCTTTACAATGCACAATACGGTTTGTTCTAGAAAAATATAAATCCTGATAAAGGTAGCACACTTCTCGTACAGCAATAGATAATAAATAGTTGTAAGAAATGTCAACCAAGTGCATTAAATGAAATATTTTCAGCCGCATCAAATCGGAGGCTCCGGTGGTGAAATGGTGAGCCTGCCACCCAGACAGTCAGGGTTCCATCCCAGTTGGGGCCTCTAGGATTTTTATGCCAGGGATAGAAATACTTTTATGTGCCGCCCTTCAAAAGGGACGATCAGCCCGTTTTTATGCCAGGAACTCCCAAATGACCTGGGTTTTAGCAAAATTTAAAGCTTCAATACTATCTTATATAAACATGTGTGTGTGTTTACCTCATGGTTTTGAGAGCAAGAAAGCTTAGTCTGGCAGTGAGGTTTTTTAAGGATTAGACGGAAAAATCCTGCACTAGGACTCCATAAGGAATACACTATCTTCTATCTAAGGGAGTTAGGGGATTGTTCCTAATTAACTATCTCTGACTTTAGTTAACTTTTTAACTAACCTTTTTAATAACTATTCTACTCTTTAATCATGGACTGTAATTAACTAATATCAGAACGAAAGACAACAAATGTGTAAGAAAACTGACGTAAGACACAATCTGAATAATCAACGCTTTATCTTCCATACGAAATGCATAAGTCGAAAGCATAATTTAGATCTCTTAAACGGGTAAATACTGTTTATCTGACTTAGCTATTTATGTTAACCCAACTAACTTATTAAGGATTTAGAATAAATATCATCATTATTATTAATGCTTAAACAAAGATTTTAGAATTAGGTCGAAAAAATTTAGAAAACAATACAATAGGAACGAATTGAAGGTTTGAATAATTTACAACCTACGGAAGTGTCAAGGTCATGCCTAAGGCAAAGAGAAAGTTGTAAAAAAGGAAAAATCTAACACTAAAAGATATTTCCTAAGGTATTTCAGACACGGTAAGTGAATGAATGTCTACAACAAACGTATAGGAACACTGTGGATGTAGAGTCTGAGAGTGAGTGTGTATAGTGTCTGCAGGACCTACATTCTAGAGGAAAGTTAAGTCATCAATCAAGTTTTCCTGTGATAGAAAGGATTTTGTGATATTCGAGTCTCGAACTGTTTATCCTTTATTTTCTCTTAACGGAAATCAAACTAAAAAATAACTATATCAAAGTTGGTCTAAACTTTTCTTAAAGAAAGTTTTACCTTAAAAAATCAAATTGGAAATAATAAATAAAATAAAATAAAAGACATTAACAACAAGAATCAATTAATTTGTATTTTATGATAAAATTTTAATTTTATAGCATATTACTTCTTAAAGTTTAGAAACTTAAACGTTGAAATAATAATAGCAATAACTGACGATTTTGTCATATTTTTTAAATAAATCACATTTTGGTACCACGTAACACCAAAACGCGCAGGGCGCTAAAAAATGGAAATTCTGCATATAAATCTCAATATAATTATTGTGTGAGAATAGTATACAATCTAAACATTTCATTTTAATAAGTTTTGCCTAATTCGGTAGTATAATACGGTAAATAAAAAGTTTGGTACAGGGAGCCTCAAATTAATTATTTCCTCGTCTTATCAGATTTTGTACGCTCATTCTAACCACTTAAGTAAAAAATAAATAAAATATGTTTATTCTGCTTTACAAATGAAAATATTACAAAATACTTCTATTTTATAAGAACATCTTCGAATGAATCGTGCTCATGCTCGAGGATGGCTAGATGTGTAACTATTTGTAACAAGCTCTTTGTTTTTGCTCGAGTAACAAGATGAAAACTAGATTTGTCAAGTTAAAAATAAATAAATAATTATAAATGATAAATTAGAGTGAACTAGAAGCAATTAATAATTGACAAATAATTATCTTACTTTATATGAGTATATACTTCATATATTTTATTCAAATAAAGTGATATGTGTAGATTTCTTAGAAAGACTGTCATTTATCTTTTACAACTGTCACATGACTTTGTAAAGACACAAAATCTTATCTGTATTTATGTAAATTATTGTTTAAAGTTTATAAATAACTCTAGTATTTAATATTTATCAGTAAAACGGAATATGTATGAATAAATTTACAAATTTAATGGATTGTTTATTATAAAAAATGACACTTGTTATTTATAGAGAGCTAGGGTTTTAACATGTTTTATATTCAGGGGTAAACTATTGTATAATCTCGGAGCGTTGTAATATGAGTGATTTGGTGCTTTAGTAGTTCTGCAAAACGGTTCTATGCTGTTTTGCTGATTTTGTTTTCTTGTATTATACTTGTCCTCTGAATTTGAAAAATATTTTTCATATATTTGAATTCGTTTCGTTCGTCCACAGACAAAGATCAGTTTAATCCATCCACCAACTGACCACACCTTATGTTTTTCTACAAAATTTACCCAACAAATTTCGAAGATAGGCCATCTGCATTGATATGAAATTTTGTAACCTAGTTTAATTTAATTTCACATAAAGAAATACAGTCGTGCCAACTTTTAACGAAATAAGATTGTTTTGTTTCATTGGCCTACATCCGTGCAAAATTTCAAATTTATTTGATCATTTTCCCGTGTTATTTTTACAAGTTATAAAGACTGCAAATGATTTAATCAAGTACTTTTCGGATTGCACAACTAACCCTAAAGATTTTGAACAGTTTAAAGATAACCCTGTGCGTTGACTTTGTGAATCGGAACCCGAAACTGCCTCTCACGTACTGCTGAGATGTGAAGCCCTAGCCTTTCAAAGGTTCACCAACTTTGGTAGCTGGACTCTCACTAAGTTTGACTCTACCAATGAATCACTGGTCAAAAAGATCCTAAACCTAGTCCGGGGAAAAGGATTATTCTGACCTGGACCAATTGAGGGGACTGTACAATGGACTTCCAGTCGCAGTGCAAATGGGGTCTATCCTCGACTCCAACCCCAATCATTATTAATAATATTAATATTAATAAGTTTCAAGCCTCTACCATAATTAAAATAAAAGTTTCGATGGTTACAGACAGAAAATTTTGTACCGCTCAGAATGTCTTAAACCATCTGTACGGTTTATACCACCTTAACGGATGTATAAGGTGATATTTCTGTATCGGATATTCAGTGAAAACACTTCTCCTATATATCTTCGGTATATACGAGGATAGGTAAAATAGTCTAGGGTTAACGGTTTGGGTCTTGCACGAACACGCCGGGAGCTAAGACCATAGCATACACAGACGCATAATATAATAAATTCTGATCCGTGGAATCAATTCTTGAACTACGTTATTTAATACTAGTTAGATTATGCATAGTATATATGCCATCAATTAAACTACAAACATAACCTGGTGTGAGATGCCTAAAACAATTTCACCAGTTCCTTAACACTTAAATCTTTCTCTTAACGGTAAAAGAGAAGAGCAGAGACTTGGGTGTTTTATCAATGAACAATAGTACCCGAAAAATTTTATAGCTTGCTTTACTCGAACTTAAAAATCAACTTAAAAAAATATCTATATTCATTAATAGAACTAAACCGTAAGTAAACTACAATGAAAAAATGCACATGACACAACTCTAATAAAATATCAGCAACCTTCTATAAATGTTTAATATTATTCCCTGTCAGAATAACCAAAGAATGTTAAATCATTTTTATCCGTATCTTTTCTTTCCTTCTTATTTTTTATTTAGTTTGTCTACTTTATGAATTACACTAATTCACCTTTAATATTTATAATAACTACTTATTTTTTTTTAAAAAGTTTATTTTCGTTTTTACTTACACTAAAATTCTTTAACCAACTGTCTGTATAAGCCCAATTGTTTTTACCAATTCTCTGAAAACTATAATTATAGTTTTAGTTCCTTTTTTATTTTTTATCATTACTCTCTCTTTTATTTTATTTTAAATTTGTATTTGACCAGACTTTAAAACGGAGCTCTCGCTATAGCACTGTTCATAGTGCTAATATGAGCTCTCATCCTTAATCGTAGAAAAAAAAACGAAAGAACTAGTAAAACAATAAATTATTTTGTTTTTTTATTGATTATAGATAGATTAGTATATGGATGAAAATAAAGATTTGTTATTATAATTATTTAACATATGCGTTTCGTTAAAACTATTCTGAACAATAAAAAAGTCAGAGATTTTAATTTCCAGAAATAAGGTTTGGAAGTATTTGGACTCATATTGTTTAATTGTACAAAAAAGTATTGAATTACTGAAAAAATAAACAGTTAAAAGCGCAATAATGAGTTGATTCTCATTTTACCCTCCTCCCTCCCCCCTCGACCTAATCTAAACACTTTTTGCTCATTTTAATTAAACAGCGAAATTAAAATTAAGTTTCCCCATTCTCGTAAAAAAAAAATAATGAAAGACTCTGTTATTTTGAATTATGAAAAAAAAGTTAATAAACAGTCTCTTGGTAAAAGCGAGAATAATTAACTCAATATACACTACGTTTCTTAGGAATAATAAAATGTTTGAAGAATAATAAATTATATAACTAGGCTGTAAAATGAGATTTTATTGCTGCGAAAGTTTAAATATTGACGAGCGATGCGAATCAATAATTTGTTTCCAAAGCAATAAAATCGCTTTACAGCCATATTGCATATACAACTTTTTTAGGGAGGGGGAGGTCATAGTCAATAAGATTTAAACATATTAAATGTTGAACTTAATTTAATTTACTAATTTTCGCAGCAGCAAGAAATGAAAAGTTTACAGCCGGAGGACTAGAAATAAAATCGTTCTTTACTGATATTTTTGAAGCATTAAAGTAGACACTTTACAGCTAATAATGTTATTAAAAAAATAATATTATCTACTCCTTGCGTTTCATATTCTATATGAAGTATTTTTAATTCGCACTAAAAGTGTTCTTTCACTGTCTATAAGGAGGGTAACTGGCAGCATATTGAATAAACCATGGATTTTTAATAAACGGGATGACGTTCTAAGGCGATTTACCATACATTAAAGTGACCCCGATAAGGATAGAAAAATTGAGAAGGAATCATCACAAATATATGTAATATGTCAAATACATACTGCGCATGCTTAAAAAAATTACATTAGCTGCGCAGTTCCTAAATTTGGAGGCAAACTTACCTTCTGAAAAATAGTTCCCTATTGTTGTTTATAAATGGTCAAAAGTAATTTTTACTTATTGTTGTAGAGACAATGTTTAAACTAAAGTAATATATAAACCAAGTAGGAAAACTCCTATACTAACCTGTGTAAAAAATTCAAACTTGCATGATCAGCAGATAGCTGGCTCAAAATTAAAGAATAGCTAAAATTGGAATAACTGTGCATGCGCCTCTTAGGATTTACGTTTTTTTACTTGGTTTTATTGGCATCCCTGATACCATTAGGTGAGTTTTACTTTTAATCGTGTTTTCGTACTTTTATATGTACGTGATAGTTTAATGATTTTTAAATTTTCTGAAATAATTGTTACAATAAATTAATTAAAGAAAAAAAGATACTATCGTAAAGGTAACCTACATGTTTTTATTAAGATTTTGAAGAACATACAGACAACATTGTATTGCCTTAAATATAACTTAAAATTATGATTGCTTTTATTATATTCAAAAATATTTGGTTAAAGTTGTAAAATTACTAATTACAATTAATATTTGACAGGGAAAAAACAAACATCACTCGCAAAAATGTACTTAGTTAAATAGTGCATTCGAAAAATAAGTTTAACTAGACACTCGTTTTAAGTAATTTAAACAAACCTAGTATTTAAAGATTCGCACTTAAACCTCTTTTGGATGTAACAAAACGTATATATAACACAAATTATTAACATTTTACAAATGTTAATAACTACAAATAAATGCAATAAAAACAAAAATTTTAAGAACCATAAAGACTTTGTTTACATTTTCTAGCGTAAAACAAAATGGCCGCGCACATAGGAAAATTTGAGCCAACTCCCTGGTGGACAAAATGTGAACTACATGGCAGGTTTGACAGAAATCGCAATTGTTTCCCTACTTGGTTTATATATTACTTTAGTATATACCTACCATCGGGAAGTAAAACCGAATACATTAAAAGGAGGAAAATGTTTAAAAATGTTTTAGAGACTCAGGGGTCACATTTTGAACCTTCTCCTCCTCTTTACTCTACGTGGATTGTCATGCATAATAAAACCAGATGAACCTTTGACCCCGAAACACGCAGTTACAAGTGAATGAAACCTTACATCCAATCATTTATAGAAATAGACACATCCTATCTAAACTTTTTAAATCACTCTTCAAAATGTATGCATACAGTTTAATACATTGATACTAAATCGAGCTATAATGTCACAAGCATAGAGATATCATTACTAGAGAGGCTCTATAGGTTAAATTATGAAACATCGAAAACGTATCACCATCTTCGCTTATAAATATAATCAAATAATCAGTACAAAATTACAATAACTTATAGTAGAAGGTTAAAAATACAAATCAAAACACAAACAATGTATGGGAAACCGAAATAAATTTATTTATTATAAACTTATCTCACTCTTGAAGGAGGTTTTAATGAGGTTACTCAGAGCCCACGAGAGCCGCAATAGTCGGCTTATGAATGGCCATTTTTAAACATACTTGTACATCAACATTTGACATAAGCCAATAGATGGCTAATAACTGGCTTGTTATTGACTACACTCGTATAACAACATTTGACATAAACCAATAGTCGGCTTATAACTGGGTGGTTATAGAAGAAACTAACCAGTTTTGTCCAATTGTATTTTTTGCCAGGAGCGTCTGAAACGGATTTAGATAACTGTCCCTGGTCTAACACTTAACATGCCATCGGATAATGCCATGCCAGGTATATTTTTTGGAGGAAATTCGCTAAAATTATAACATGACATAATAATCGTGGCCAGATGGAATTAGGGTTACGCACAAATCACGTGTTAATAATTTTCCGGTTTTCTGACTTCTGGCAAAGTCTTTAAAATTTATTACATCATCATGTGTCTAACGCGCGCGGAATTTATGCAAAAAGTTACAAGTACAACACATTTCAGACCGTACTGGGGTAGCATTAAAAGTTTTTAAGTACATACTAAACCCTCAATACAGTAATGCAAAGTCGGGTATTAGTATTCAAGAAATGAGCTCTTTCTCAACGGGTCTTAGCCCCTTATGGTCGGCAAGATTTACATAATCTAGATTTATTTTTTTAAACGCTTTCACTAAAATTATAAAGGCTGTTGATTCTCATAGGGCGTATTAAAATGTTAGTCATATTTATAATATTTATTTTTCAGATATTAAACATATTATTGTGTTAGGAGCCTGTATATAGGTAAAAAAAAAATACAGTCTGCGACCCTAGCCACTACGCAGATATATATATATATATATATATATATATAATATATTTATATATATATAAATATATAATATATTATATATATTGTAGATAAGAAATATGTTGGCTTAAATATGGACTTAAACTTCTTTATACCACAACAGGGCTGTGTGCATGTCTATGTAATTTGCGCCTCTTAAGATAGGCCGATTGATCTGTAACTAATCTCAATCGATTAAGATCGACACTACCTTAATTAAAGACACTTTATTTTAATGCAATTTAATGTTTTTTTAACGTCATAATTTGGGTGATAACCTCCTCATCTAGCCAAGTGCCAGTTTTCGTTTAGGTTGGAGAAAACCTTTTGGTACGGGATACTTCGAAACTTTTCCTCGCCACATCGGATTCCCTACGTTCTTCTATATTACTTTGGACACGCTTCGTTCTTCTTAGACAGTAAATACATTTAGTTTATTCTACCCGGTCACCTAATAATACATTCTATTCATTCAAGCGCTAGCCATGCGTCAATGCTGCTTAACAACAGTGATCCATAAACATAAACTAGTCATATTTAATTAATCTTAATATATTTATTTATGACACAAAGGGAATCACTTGTAGCAAATTTCCACTCAATGGGATTATTTATTTTATTTTTTAACATATACAAGAATTTCGATAAAACATGAACCAATGCTAAATATAAGATACAACTTTTTCCAGCTTTTTTTTCATAGTTATTCACCATTTTAATTTTACGTAATTAACGGAAATATATATTTTTTAGTAAAACTTTTAAAATAGACAAAAAATTTGCTTACATCTAACAATATTATGACGTTTTACCGCATACATTTTTAATTATGAAATTATTTGATGAATCGATTAAATTTAGAGCTAATATTCTCATAAATAGCCACCTCCGTGGCCGATGTCGTTAGGGCGTTTGCCTTTACACTGACCTTTGACACCCACGGAGGTCTGGGGTTCGCATTCCAGGTTACGCTCTCAGTTTTTGAAGATTATTGTTTAGATAAATTATCGCCAACTTTAGAATTCACTTTGAGCGTAACAGTTGCTACTACCACCCGAGGTAATTCCCGCAGGGGTTATCCCTGATGAGCCGCAAGGCTCTAAACGGGCATTATTATTATTATTATTATTCTCATAAAAAAATGTATAAGTAAATAATTAGGATGCATATTCAACGCATTTGTAAACATGATATAAAAGTATTACCTGCATTATTTGATTGAGTGCTTATCTACTTTATCAAGCTTTAATACTGCTAAGTTGTATTATTATTATACTCATTACTGATTTTTTTACTTTTCTAAGCTTTAATTAAACAATGACTGTAACACTCTTAAGTGTAGCGAGACCGAAATAATAACATCTTAAGCTTTAAATAATCATGACAATCTGAGGACGAGCAAATCAAGTTTGAAAATGTACGATGAGAGAGAAATTACTGTGGTGCCCGATTTTTTTAAATATTTCGTCCATCCTCCTTTAACATGAATGATAATTACTTTAATGTTAAAAAACGTTAGAGGCTTATTCCTGGTTACATTTCAAGCAGACCTGATGTTTTAAGCTAGGTAATTCCTTCATAATTGATAAAAATATTTTAGGATGTCTCAAAGTTATAAGACACTGTGAGAGCCACACCCTACCTCTCACCTCTCGCTTATTAATCTTGCAAAAAGCTTTTTAAATTTAATATTATAATGTTATAAAAGGATCTCAAAAATTATTTTACTCAACCATGAAATGCGAAGAATAGTTTTTTTTAAAGTCATGAAAAATTGCTTTAGGACGGTTTATAAAGGTTACGCCTTTTATTTTAAGTTAATTGTAATTAAAGGACAAAACGGTACATCTCTCTCAAAGTCTTAAAAGATGCGTGGCGGGAAATAATGTTGAATCTTATAACGATTGGAAATTCGATAGCAATGATAGATGTGAGTTTTGTTTCTAAACAAATTTTTAATTCTCGTAAAGACAGAAAATTCAGTTGCAATAAGTATGTAGGTAATGTTTTAAACGGTATAAATCTCATTAAAGTCGGAAACTTATTTCTTGAGACCTAATGTCAACATTTAAGAGCGACAAATACTCGATTATTACAAACGGATAACGGATTATTACAAACGGATGCTGAAGTTACTAAAGTATTTAGTATTTTGTCATGGTCTATAAATTGTTTTAATATATTTCTTGATCAACAAAAAGATAACAAAGAAGTAATCAAATTAACAAAGTAGACGATTATCTGTTTTTCAACACTGACTATAGTGATTACTCTCTTTACGAATATTTCAAGTTCTTGTTCTCCCTCTGAAAACATTTAGTTTTAAACACGTCAACATACATCTCTTATTAATAAACCGACTCTCCCAATCTCATAAGCTCATTTGGAAATTTGCAGAAAAATTTCAAATTAATATCTCACAAACCTGTATACAGGAAAGTATCCGTGTGTCCTCCTACAACCAAATCAACTCCTTCGACCTCCGCTGCGATCTTGCAGTCGATATCGAAACCAGAATGACCGACTACGAACACCAGCTGAGCTCCATTGTCTTTGACTTCTTGTACAGCTCTTTTTAAGGACGTCACTTCATCCATCAATTCCACTTTGCCAGTTCTTGAAAGAAACTACAACAGGTAATATAAGATCGTGAAATTTAGAGAAGCAACGATAGACAAAACAAAAAAAGCCATAATGGAAAAGAGTTTCCTGCATGCAATTATTTTTTCTTCATGCAAAGACGTCCCTTGCATTAAGGTTAAGTCAGAGTTAGAATAAAACCCTTGCCTGTAGATAGAGATTTTTATACGATTAACAACATTAAAGTAATAGAGGTATTTTAATCTTTTATATATTGAAAGGCATTGGACTCATTAGCATTATACATTGGAAGCAACAGGATTCATTAGTATTTTACATAGGAGGGAACTTTTCTAATCAGCTTTAAACATTGAAAGAAGCTTAACTAATTAGCATTATGCATTGGAATGAACTTAACTAATCAGCATTATACATTGAAAAACATTGGACTCATTAGCATTATATATTAGAAGAAACTGGATTCATTAGTATTTTACATAGGAGAGAACTTTAATAATCAGCTTTATACATTGAAAGAAGCTTAACTAATCAGCATTATGCATTGGAAGGAACTTAACTAATAAGCATTATACATTTGAAGGAACTTCACAAATCAGCATTATACATTTGAAGGAACTTCACTTATCAGCATTATACATTTGAAGGAACTGGATTTATTAGTATTTTACACAGGAGGGTACTTTACTAATCAGTATTACACATTGAAAAACAACAACATAGTAGTAGCAGCCAAGTGCATTCAAATGTGTCCTTCTCAAGCCTGCATTATTTTGTGTTCAAGTGACAGCGTGAGAAAGAAGCTAATTAATTATATGCATGCCACCCTTCGCAAATGTTCGGGCTACACTGCCATCTCTAAGTTCTTATATTGCTATAATAACAGGAATTTAAACTTTAAATAAAAAACTAATTAATCATTAATAAGTTAATGATCTTGTTTGAAGCCTATGAAAATTCAAAAGAATTTAAAAATTGTTATTGTTTTTTTTATCTTTAAGTTGAATTTCCTGATTCCTTCATTAGCACCACTGTACCTCTTTAATAAGACTTATTATTAAAACATTCTCTTAAAATCTTATTTCAATTCTTAAATTAATTAAAATCCTTAATTTTATATATCTCCAGCTCATGCAAATTTCAAAAAGAAATTTGTATAAAAGTAATTTTACAAAATCTTTTACAGCATTTTGAAAAAAAGATAAAAAAGTTTTTATAAGAAAACTTAAATCTTTACTAAACACAAGGCTGTAAAAATTTAAGATATAAATCCTCGTCCGAGATTTTATTTAAAACAAAGCCTATGAAAATTCAAAAGAATTTAAAAATTGTTATTGAGCAAAGTTTTTACTGGATCAGTTAAAAGTATTAGTTTTTATGGAATCGGCAATTTTAACTTTTTTAAAATAAGTTTACTATTGTATATTTTATACGGCTTTTTAACAGCTTTCATTTATTGGACAAAATTAAAATATAAAGCTATGATATTTTAAGTTATGGTTTCTAATGATTGTAATTTACATGAAATTTTGCGTTGCTTAAAAACTTGTACTTCTTGTCAGCGTTACTTAATTGTACGCAATAAGGGTCTCGTAACGAGATACCTATCCTGCACTGTCTTTGGTTTGGAAGAAATTCACAAAAAACGGTGATATTTTTGTCTGTATCCTATGATATCCTCTTTGTTATAGAACCCAGTTTTTACGAAATGAGACTAATAAATGATAACTTTTTTTGAAACCTTTATGTCTATTAAATATATGCTACCAAACACAAGTTCAGCTAAATGAGTCTAATTTTTTTAAACAAGTTTTTTATTGGCAAAAGTATACAATATTTATTTTGTGTAAACCGGAGCCATATTTTATTTATTGATTTAGGGTAATTTGTACCTCTTTATTTTTATTTTATTTATTTATTTGTTATGTTTGTGTTATAAATTTTGATTATTTTTTTGGGGTGTGAGGGGGTTTGTTTGGGTTAATAAAATGATGAATTTGCATGTCTCTCTATTTTTTTCTACCAAACTTAAGTTCGGAGTTCAAAAAATAGATATTTTTTCTGATGTTTTTATGCCACTACAATCTATGCCACCAAACTCAAGTTCGGTGAAAAGTATCTAAAAGAATGCATTATATTTGATGACATGTACTTTTCAAGTCTATGCTTGTAAAACTCAATTTCATAAAAAGTGTCCAATAAATTTATATATTGTTTTATCATCTCAAATCCATGCAACGAACTCAAGGTTAGCAAAAAATTGCCAATATGGCAATAAATTTACACACCAATCCAATGCAACTAATTTCTAGTCAAAATCGCTATTTACTTTGGATTGTGTCTTAACCGTAAGCTATAAACTGAATCCGGTAATTTTACCGAAGGAAATTCTCTGAAAAACATGTAACCTTTTAGCCTTTCAATTATTTGTTTTAATATGTAAAAATGTATTCGCGAATTGATTAAATAATTCATTCAAAACGGTAGCGCTAGAGGAGTTCATAGTATAATGATAAATAAAATAGTCTCTCCACTTAATTACTTCATTAAAAAACAAAGCCGGATTTCAACCCCAAAAAGGTTATCATCAGTGCCTAACAAACAAATAAATATAACATAATAATAAAACAACAAGTAAATTTTTTTTTTTTTTACTTGTTTTATTATTATGTTATATTTATTTGTTTGTTAGGCAATGATAATAACCTTTTTGGGGTTGAAAGCCGGCTTTGTTTTTAATAAAGTAATTAAGTGGAGAGACTCTTTATTTATCATTATCATGATTAAATAAATTTTGATTTATTCAGGAACCTTAATCAATTGCAGGACCTTAATAAAGTCTTATTATCAATTAAGACTAATATTTAAGAGTTTACACTGAGTAGACTGTATGGAGTTTGGAATTATAATTTCGCTTGAGTTCAGAAAGGTAAGGTACAGGTAGAGGTAAAAATCAGGTACAGGGTATCTCGGAACTTTCCCCCTTTACATCGGATTCGCTACGCTCATCCTCCCTGCTTCAGAGTCGCTTTGCTCGTCCTAAGAAATACAGTTTGCCATATTTATACGACAACGTGCCTTTGGATTCGCTTCGCTCGTCTTTAGATAGTTTTTATGTAATAATATATACTTGTATTAAATGTTCTAAACTCCATCAGACTATTCCCCAATTTTTTACAATTTTTTAAAAAACGTACACAAGTCATTTAATAAAAATTTAACTAATGCTGATAATGGGCGCTACGATGATAACAGGCAGAAACACATACATATATATACACACACACACATACAGACAAGTTTGCAATTACCACTCATAGATTAATTATTTTTTTTGCACACGGATAATTTCGGTTTCATCCCAGTTTCGGACTTTTTTTGCAAACACACTACTTTTCCTGTATACCTATGGTACAAATGAGGAAAAGTAAAAATGATAGAAGTTACATAAAGCTAAATCACACAATGAATAAAACATTTTCACAGCACCAATTTACTTTTAAAACGAGTTACTAAAACTACAAGCAAAGAAACGCTTCACCATTAAAATATCTTAAATCAACAAGACTTAGTTCTTTTGTTGTGAAGAATAAAGGAAAAGTCAAATCAAAGAAAAAACTCATAATCATAATTGATATTATCAAGATTTAACTTTTACTTGGTTTTATAACAGTTTGCAGAAAAAAAAACTTTTAACGTAATCAACTTTAAGAAAGAGTGAGAAAGAAAGAAAAAGAGAAGAAGAGACAAGAAAAGAGAGTGTGAGAGAGAAAGATTCTTAAGAGTAACTTTGACCAAAAGGAAAGAATACTTCATTCGCTACTTCATTCACTAACCACCTTGTGTTTAATTTATAAACCTAGGTTCATTTACATAACAATACAAAGTTAAGCGGGTTTTATAACAAGATGGATACGTTGTATTAGAGTCTGCTAACTTGTTCTATTAGGTAAGTTTTAAACTTTACCTTGCTATTGAGCCTTAGCTATTGTCATTTTTCTGACTTTATTAACAAGTCTATTATTTTCATACCCGTTCTAATGTTGAGGTTTTTAAAGCATTTTGAGGTTTTCTTATACTTCAACTTAACTTAGGAAAACACACATCAACATTATTTCATACGATTGCAGGAAACTAGAAGCAAAGTTTTTTTAAAAAAAAAAAACATGAATTAATTTTGAATGCATTATTCGTTACCAATAAGGTATACAGAAAAATAAACTGGACAATTTAGATATTTCGTAGATGTTAATTTTGTTTTGTCTGTGTCATGAACATATTATTACTTCCAAGTTTCAAACATAACAAAAATATTATCGTTCAAAGAAATGATTGAACGGCGGTAATACAGCTATATCACATAAAATGTTAATAATATATCCTACATCATTAATTATACAGAACAAATTCTCTACATTGAGCCAGTTTTACCTTAAATTGTTCAAATATTTACATTCAATAAAAAAATAATGTACAGAATAATTTACAATATAAAAATACAAAATGGCTCCAAAATCTTTGTTAGATGTATTTACAATATTAATTTTTTATAAGTAAAATCTTGCTCGCCACATAAGCTTAAGGCTTGTGCGAAGCTAGTTCTTCGTTTAATTTATTAAATACGTTTTTATAAACTTCGATTACTCTTTGAATTTGTATGATATATTTGTAAAAGTATAATTAGTTTTAAAGCAAAAATAAAAATATATAAATCAAGTTAATGAGGGAAAAATTTATAAATAGATTAATTATTTTTTATATATATATATATATATATATATATATATATATATGTGTATATAATTTACTCAGTTTTCTAAAGAGACCAATTTCATCTATCTAGCATGAACAGTTTAAACGCTATTAACAATTGACCTTGTGGGAAAACGGTTGGAGATCTGTGTTTTATTTTGTGGAACATTTTTTGTTCACTTTGAGGAGTACTATCACCTCCTTCCCTGGTGAACACTTTATATGAAACACTCTATATATTTTGTGAGCCCCCCTTTAAAAAGCAACGTATACTCTTCTATGGCCCCAGCCTCATTAGCTCTTTTTCCATTTAGAAAATCATAAGTTATAAGTTATAAAAAATTAAAATAATATAAAGAATTAATCAAAAACAAACTCACTTCCATTTAACAAGAATGATAACAATTAACAAGGAAAAGCAAGAAAAAATATTAAAATTAAGTAACTGAAAGAAAACGAAGAAGAAAAATTCAAGCGAAAGAAATGAGTAAAAGACGGACTCAAGGTTAATTAGATGATTCTACAGTTTAGGAAATTTTCCTTATTTTGGGGGAAATTAGGAAACAACTTTTTTTATTTAAAAATATTAAATTACGCTTAGGGGTTGGGTTCTTTTATTGATTTTATAGCTCTGAAGTAAAATAAAGTGATTTGTTGTATTTAAAATATTGGTGTAATAGTCTGCTCTGGTGTTATTTCTCATTCACTATTAAGGAGATACTATAATAGTATAGCATAGTACTTAACTGAGTTTTTTATATTATTTATATTAAATTATACTTATTGTACTTTAAAGGCTTTTATAAATATTAAAAATTAATGTATTCTATTAGAATAGTATAGCATGCATATAAATGTTTGGCATTAAATCTGAATACATTTTTGACTGAATTCCTTGACAACTTGGAGGGGGAGGGTTCTTTAAGATAAGTCCTGAGCGTGTAATTTGTATCTTAGATATTTGAGATACCCCTGAGGGAGACCTTTTTTAAGGATACATATTATTTAATATGATAAATAATATCCTAAGGATATTATTTTATGTATTTTAAATTTATATAATTATTTTTATTTTTTTTTGTTTGCAAAATCGTGGGTTTGTTGGTTGATATCTTGTGGTTGAGCGAAGGACTGTACAAAATAAAATATAGAATTGCGTAACAGTACAAATGATACAAAAGGATTGCAGGATTTCTTTTGGTGTGTAGTCAAGTTTTTGGGTGGTAAAGGTCTGTAGGAAAGGGACACTCTGCGCAGAGGTAAAAAGGTATAAGGACTGGATTGTGCAACGAATAAGTTAATTTTGAGCGGATAATACAAAACGAAATAGCGATATTGAGCAAAACTAAACCAATCATTATAGCGTTGAAGCGTAATTTGAGCCGGCGTGTATTACGTAGCGTATGATTTTGGCAGACTGACTCGATCTAAGAAAAACTCCCTAGACCTGGTCAGTAAAGGGACAAATACCAATAAATAATGCATTTAACCACTTTCTAGCGGCATCAATGGGACCTAAAATCAAAATTAAAGCCCAGCCAGCTTGTAAATTAACTATTTACATACATATTTTGGACCGGTACTCCTGTATGCAGTAGAAATGGTATTACTTTATATAATATTTAATGTGATATTTCATTTTATATTTTATTGAACATTATATTTTTATATAACATTTTATTTGATAATTTATATACCATTTTATTTTATATGACACACAGGCAGCCCAAAATTGTTTAATGAGTATGAATATTAGAAAAGGTGAGAGACAATTAATTCATTGTTGAGGACTATAAATTCAAATAATTGATTACCTTTGTATCTGGAGTGAGATATCCGATAACCGCAATCTTAACTCCATCCACATTGACGTATCTCCAGGGATGTAGATTAGTCCCCTCTAGAGCTGGTTCTTTTGTGTAGTCGATATTGGCGCATACGGAAGGTGTTTTTACTGTCTCTAGGTACGGTGCTAGCCCATCAACTCCGTCATCAAATTCGTGGTTTCCCAAGCTCTTGAAAAAAAAAATAATAAATTAGGTCCAATTAATAGTTATTTAAACAACAAGAAGGCAAATTTAGGCATAATTCCCCTTCAATAAAGTTGATTCCCGTGACGATAGTGGAGGGAATCATAGATGTAACAATTTTGAAATGAAGCCGAGAGACTTAATTGTTGGTTCCTGGGGTTTAGCCAAGATAGCCATTAATTTAATTCCTAAGGCGAAGCCGAGACAATAATTATTGGCGTGGACATTATGTCATTTACATTCAAATAAGAGAATAGAAAAGAAAAATGTGTAATATCTATTGGGAAAGTTTATTTAAATTTAATGGAACTCTACATAGAGAAGATAAGCCAAAACATATGTCATCAAAATTATCAACATTCTTGCAACTGCCCACTGCTGTGAAATTTTTATAAGTTTTATTATAACTTTCTTTAGATGTTTGAGGTAGTAAATCTATCTTGATTGTATTGTCATACTTAGCAATATTTTTTGGAATGTTTGAAAAAAAGTTAATCCACCATAGTATTATTATCATTACCATAATCATTAAGTTTTAGAAACTTTTATTGGATCAAAAAATAAACTATTTAATGTAATTTACAAATAAATTATTTAAATACTAACGTTTCATAAACAAAAAATAATAAAATATGTAGCAGTTGATTTCAGAAATCAAACAGTGCTATGAACTTAAATCATCGTAAAACCTGACTAAATATGGATATTCTAATTAAATATTGTTGGCCAAATTGTAACAAGACTGAGTTATTTTATAACTCATCTCCATAACTCCCTGTGACTGGAGTGGCTCTTAAATGACTCTTTCCAATCTAAAATCCAGGTTACGAACCTTATATCATTTGATACTACCGAGTTTTGCAAAACATGAATAGTTGACACAATATAATTGTGCGAGAGACACTTAGGAAATGTAACAAGCAAAATGCAATGCTACATCTGGGAACTGTTCCATCATTTGACATTCGTCATCATTGATGGCTCGACATAATGTCATGTCCCACTCTGTTTCGTTACGTCTAACTCATCAGGGCGCCGACAGAGCCTGAACTCACTCTGACCTTCAGTTAATTCCGAAGAATATAATGTGAAGTACTTACCAGAGACGAGCGGTGCTCTCTTACCGCCATCATGCATGGCAAGCAAAACATATATCATTTGATACTACCGAGTTTTGCAAAACATGAATAGTTGACACAATATAATTGTGCGAGAGACACCTAGGAAATGTAACAAGCAAAATGCAATGCTACATCTGGGAACTGTTCCATCATTCGACATTCGTTTACGAACCTTAGTTAAAACACTCCTGATTTTAGGTAGTGGTAGTAAGTATGGAGAGGTGATAAACCACATTGCAAGTAGTCTATGTCACTTACGCAGGCAGGTTACGCTGTTCAATTCATTTGACGATAGTGACTATCTTTAAGTCCCAGTGTAGACATTTTAATATAGCGTCTATCTCTATCTTATAAGTCTCAATGTAAACATTTTACTATAGCGTCTATCTTATGAGTCCCAGTGAAGACATTTTACGATAGCGTCTATCTTATGAGTCCCAGTGCAGACATTTTCTTGGTCATTTGCAGATAAGCCGTGACTTTTCTCTAAGTTTCAACAGTTTCAGCTAGTAAAAAACCGTGTACTACTGCCAGACTAAACTTTCCTCCTTTCGAAACCACATGACGGAAACATGTATATTTTACATTAGCTACTATCTAGGGCCATCAATTTTTCCAAACAAAAATTTATTAGGGATGATTTACAAGTACCTGACACCGCATAGGCTTGGCACAACCAACTTAGCGTTCCTTTTTAAAAAACGCATAAGGTAATTTATCACCTGCATAAAAATTGTAAAGATCCCGACCAGTATTGAATCCGGAGTGTCTGGGAGGCAGACGCGCGTGCTAACTATTACACTCCGCTACCCCGATTGCAGGTAATAACAATTAACTGCATTATTATTAGAATTAAAAATATTCAACAGCACACAATAATATCTTAGACCTTTGGCACGACACATTAAATCTCCCAGTCTTTATCTGATTTAAGTCGACATAATGCGAGAATTAATTACATTAGAAAGTTTTTATATTAGGATCAATAGATCCAAGGTTTACACTGTGAAATACAGACAACATTTTATAAAACATACGAGTTTACGTATGAGAACAAAACACAATAAAATGATGTATTTCATTGCTCATACGTGCTTAAGCATAATAATGACGAGTGACATGGTTTCATATGTAGAAACTATTACGTCTCATTGAAGTAGACAATTCATTTTACTATATTATAACTGCAATACAGAGACTGTCGGTTAAAACATAGAGATACTATAACTAGAGGGGCCCAATAGGTAAAATTTTAAAACTTTGAAAAAGTAACCTGAACATTTCGCTTATAAATAAAATCATATAATCAGTATAAAATTACAATAACTTATGTAGTAGAACGTTAAATTACAAGTCAAAAAACAAACAATGCGGGAAGACGAAATCAATTGATTTATTATAACCTTAACTCACTCTTCAGGGAGGTTTCATTGAGGTTACACAAACCCCCTGAGAGACCCAAAAAGATATTTCAGGCCTCTTAATGTATTGAGATAGGCTATGCCCCCTCTAGTATATATCTCTATGGTTATAAAGTACATTGTAAGGGAAAGTAGACAGATAACACAAAGCAATTAATAGATAGATCATATTATGTTATGTATTTAACAATGTACGGAACGAACAATAGAATAAAACTATTTTAATCAATATCTTAATAACTGGAATTTATTCCTATCGAATAATCGAATCGAAGAAATATTCCTAAAAACTGGTTTAAAAGGTTCAAAAAATCGGGTACGTAGTACCTCGAAACTTTTCCATAACACATTAGATTCGCTACGCTCTTCCTCACTTCATCAGACTCGCTTCGCTCGTCCCCAAGTGGTAAATACGTATGTTTCATTCTCAGTGGTCACCCATCCAGATACTGACCACGCTCGATGCTACTTAACTTTTTGATCCAAACAAAGCATGGATGTAATATAATATTGAGACAAAATTGAGCGTAAAAATGTATTACGTAAAAGTTTTATACTTGCACCAAATTTAAACTCAATTGAATTATTATTTTAAAAAAAACTTAACGACTCACTTAAACAAAATAACTAATGGTGATAAGACGATTTTGCACGTATTATACAAGGCTACAGCGTGCCAAATCTCAATCTGATCGCATCATTTTTCAGAGTTTTATGATTTAACAAAATATTTGCTGTCATAATTGCGAGTTAATGACGTCATAAAAATATTTTCCGGTGAGCTCAACTAAACCTGTAAACTACATTTTTTACAAACGTTCAATTCTCTAGCACAAATACACCTAGTAATTAGGAGCTACGATGATTATCGACTTACACAAACCCACATACACACAAACAGACACACACTTACAGGCAGACAACTTTTTAATAACCACATAGAGGTCTTAAAAACACAATATAATTGTGCGAGAGACATGTTCATGTTTTGCAAAACTCGGTAATATCAAATTATATGTCTTAAAACACCTGAAACGGATAATTCAGGTGACACCCCAGATTCGGTTTTTTGCAAACACAATACTTTTCCTATATACCTACGGTATAAATAAGGAAAAATAAAAATAGGGTTCAGGGTGTACCTTAATACTTTGCCTCACAGCTTTGGACTTACTTTACTCGTCTTCTGATTGTCATGATTATCCAAAGATAGAAGTAAATTTCATTCTGACTCGCTGCGCTTGATCTCAAAGTAAGGTAGTGATCTAATATCTAGTAAAATATTACTAAACTAACACTAAGTCCGAACGCGGGTCCGAAGCAGGGAGGAGCGTAGCGAATCTGATGTGATAAGGAAAATTACCAAGGTACTACGAATCCGATTTTTTAAAACTATTAAACCAGTTTTTAAGATTATTTTTTCGATACCTAGTTACTAAATATTGAGTAAGCTTTTTAATATTATATTTTATCACAATGTTAAATAAATAATAATAATTAATACGTGACTTTTTATGCTTAAAAATCTGATAATTAACATTAGCTTATAAACCCTCTAGAGATTTCCCAACCAAACAATTCTACGAAAGGAAAACAAAGTTCATAAAAAGGACGTAAAGTTTCCACAAAGTCCAGCTAAGTCTAATCTTGGCAGAGTTAAAGATTAAAAGGGAGAGAGATAATTCTACATAACTTTGTAGCTGGTTCAACACTGCTTTGGGTTCTTAAAACTAGGGACAACAGCTTTTAAATAACTAAATAATACCTTGGGCTCATTGGAATTTTAAATTTAAAAGAAGCATTTCAAAGCCCAAAAAAGATTTAAATAATTTTAATGTTATTTAGAAGATAAAGAGAATTTTAAAGGGGTTGAAAGGGAGTAATCTGACTTTGTTCTAAAATTAAAGTAGTGTTAATCAACATTGCGACAAAGTCTCTCCTTACATTTTTTTAATTTGACTGAAGCGGTCATCATTAGTGGCAGAGAAAAGAATATATAGATGTACATGAGTCTAAGCAGTCTTAAACATGAGATCATAAGACTCACCTACATTTAAACATCCTTCTCTCTGACACTTGTGAATATTTAATGATATGCTATCTATACACACAGACACACAGACACAAACACACACACACACACACACACACATATATATATATAATATATATATATATATATATATAATTATATATAAAAATTCTTCTCGCCGACTCCAATAATGGACTTATGATATGAGATCGTATGACTCGCCTACACACACCTATATACATACATACATACATACACACACACACACATATATATATATATATATATATATATATATATATATATTATATATATATATATATATATAATATATATATATATATATATATAACTTAATTCTACCTTCCTTTTGTATAAATGAACATAAAAGTTTCCAATTTCAAACAGACTTCTCTAAATTTAATTTGATATTTTCTCTCCTATAAAGCTGTTTGTAAATTTGTGTAATATAAGAGAAATTCCGAGTATCACCTCCGGTTTCCTACTTCCGCCTCCAGTTACGCCTCCCCGTCTCTGGTGCCCCAGAATATTATGGAATCAATTAGACATTCGTGAAAATTAAATTCCAACATGAAAGAGGACTTAGGAGAGGTATTAATGAATTTTCGGGATAATGCAATGCGATTTAATATTCGATATAATGGAAATATAATACTATGTGTATTAAGATATAAACGTGAATATAATATAATATCAAGTATATTAAATATAATACCAAAGCTGTCATTAAAATGATTTATTTATTGAATTTAGTAACGTCGAATTATTTTCCCTAAAAAAATATGCTTTTCATAAGCTCTAATCCTTCATAATCACGTAGAATAATTTTATTGTATAGTCATAATTATTAAATTTTATTTTATTTATTTATGTTTTTATTTATAGAGTTTACAGTATATAAGTAATAGACAATTTAAATTTTGAATCTTGTTAAATAATTCGTTTTTATTTTGATTTTAAATTTGACACATTGTATTGACTTATAATATTTTCGTACATTATATTAGTTAAAAGTTTCTGTTAGTTCTTTAATATAATAGGTCGTTAAGAATTTAACAAATCTCTTAATTAAATCTTGAAATTCAAATAAATGTATACAAACAAGACTTATCAAAATATTACACTTATTAATAATAGACCAAGTGCCCAGGGGTGTTTTGTTAATAAAAAGTGTAATGGCTGGAACCGGTCTCATTTTTTTGTAAATATCTTCCTGAACAAGGATCTGCAATTCTGCCGACTCGTATCGGATGGGTGTCCAGGCAGAACACACTTTACATGTCAAATTTAACCACCGAAGTTAATAAAAAGTGTAATGGCTGGAGACGATTCATTTCGTAAATACCTTCCTGAACAAGGATCTGCAATTCTGCCGACTCGTATGGATGGTGTCCAGGCAGAACCTTTGACCCCTAAAGTGCGTTCTGCCTGGGACACCCATTCGATACGAGTCGGCAGAATTGCAGATCCTTGTTCAGCAAGGTATTTACGAAAAATTGAGACCGGTTCCAGCCATTACACTTTTTATTAACAAAACACCCCTGGGCTCTTGAACTATAAAGTTATCTATACAATAAAATGTTTTCAGTATCGAATAATTTAATTTAATATAATAATGGAATGTAAGAGTAGTTTACAATAATATCAATGAGAACAATCTATATAAATAATTGTATTATATTCGGTAAATAAGTTGTCTAGACCTGGGATGTTTTCCCAGGTATTCTTTATTATTTGTACAAAACTTTTAATGTCAAGTTGTTGAGTATTAGGACTTAATCAGATAAATAATCTGACAGCAAGAGTCTGGGGCGGTTTAAAATTTTCCTGTAATTTACAATAAGGTACACGAATTTTAATGTGCCAGGTGTTGTAATTATGATTATCTTTATATTTGATAAGGTTATCATTATTATAAACAGAACCCATTTCTTGCTTATGCAAGAACCATGCCCATTGCGTGGTTCCGGTTCATGCTTTAGAACCTAAGCAGTTACTCAATTGTCAAGCACTGCTCGTAACTTATTTTGTCTGTATTTCCAAAGGAAATGCGCATAATCATCCAGTTGTTGTACAAAACTATGCCTCTAAAATTAGAAGTACGCACTATTATTTGCACTAGTTTAAAGATTAGTTACTTATCTTTAAGCTTAGTCAGTTATCTTTAAAGGTTTTAGCGCATTTCCTTTGGAAAATACAGACAAAATGAGTTACGAGCAGTGCTTGACAATTGAGTAACTGCTTAGGTTCTAAAGCATGAACCGGAACCACGCAATGGGCATGGTTCTTGCATAAGCAAGAAATGGGTTGTTTTAGCACGGAAACACGCATTCTAAATGAAATTCGCCCGACAGCGGACCACCGCGCCGGAATTATTTTTACTAGTTGTAAACTTATATATGTAAAAGCACGGAAACACGCATCCAAAGGAAATTCGCCCGACATGCGGACCACCGCGCCAGAATTATTTTTAGTTGTAAACTTATATTAGGTAAAAAAACGATAAAAAATTATTGTCCCTACTAGGATTTGAACCCCAGGTACTCTGGGTTTGAGAGCTCGCATCCAAAGGAAATTCGCCCGACATGCGGACCACCGCGCCAGAATTATTTTCTAGTTGTAAACTTATATTTAGTAAAAAAAAAAAAACGATAAAAAAATTATCGACCCTTCCAGATGTGAACCCAGGTACCCTGAGTTTGAGTGGTCGTATTGACTCCGGACCACTGCCATTCAACTCAGAGGCCCAAAAAACATTGAAAACCACACCCTACTCGAAATTTAATTTTTAACGACCGTAATTTTGGTTTTCTATAATTTTTCTGGTTTTTTCGACTTTTTGGTAACTTAAAGTGGTCGTATCGACTTCTGACCGGTTTCATTCGATTCAGCGCCCAAAATTACATAGAAAACGACACCCTACTCGAAATTTATTTTTTATCGACCTAAATTTTGGTTTTTGGTAATTTACAATGGTTTTTTCGATTTTTAGGTCACTTAGAATGTCGTATCGTCTTCGGACCGGTTTCATTCGATTCAGCGTCTCAAAAAACATAAATATTGACCTTTTTCGCGGCAAAAAATATTAACCCTGACTTTTGCCGATTTTTCAAAATTTTGCTGACTCAACAAACCGGGTTAATGACGTCACAAAAACCTGGTTTTCAATAGGGTTCGTGTCCTCCCGAAGGTTGATTTTTGTACCAAGTTTGGTTAAAAAATATTAATCCGTTCGAAAGATAGAGTGTTTACAAGAAAGTGTCTAGAATACATATATATATATATATATATATATATAATAAAGTCTCGCGAATTTTTTTTTCGTCATTAGGGACCTCTGAAACGGATTTGTGTCGTGTCCGAGGTTCGAATTCCGCCATGACGCCTATCCCATAGCGAATTTTTTCCCAAAGGAAATTCGCTAAAAGAGTCCTGATATCCAACATCTCGGATAACTTTCTTAATCAAAATGAAATTAATAAGAGTATATGCATATCCGAAGTCAAAATGTAGAGTCGTGAATAAAAAATTTAATGTAGAGTCGTGATAGCATAAATACTGTAGCATAAATACTCTAGGAGCTACGATGATAACAGACACACACACATACAGACAACAACTTAATGAAATTCACCAAGGAGGTATTGATAACACCTGAAACGAAATTTAAGATGAATAGCCGATTTTGGAGTTCCTAGCAAACACAATATATCCTATAGTGTCATGTAAAAAGTTCTTCACCAAAAAAAGTGTTTTAAATTGTCCTTGTAAGTATATATATATATATATATATATATATATATATATATATATATATATATATATATATATATATATATATATATATACATATATATATATATATATATAATATATATATTATATATATATATATATATATATATATATATATATATTATATATATATATATATATATATATATATATATATATATATATATATATATATATATATATATATATATATTATATATATATATATATATATATATATATATATTATTAATTATATATATATATATATATTATATTAAAGAAGACTGTATGAATGTTAAAAAATATCCCCAACATTTTACTAAATTCGTAGTTTTAATGCAAGAAATAGAGATCAACTGCTGCTTCGAATTTGCTGAACTGAAATACAAGTCCTCTCCCCTTAACTCCTCAATAACTATTACCTAATTACAACTATCTACCTAAATCCTTAAAGTCCGTCCTTAAAGACGTCGTTAAAGCAATACCTAATGAAAGATTAATTTTATAAAATATCAGTTTTTAAATAGTAACTAAAACTTGTACAAAATTTATTAGTCCTAAAATTACTTTGCTATTTGTATTTATGTTGTATCAATCATATATTTGTATTGTAAACATGACTTTTGACATCTAAATTTGTATTTAGCTACGAAAAAATTTACATTTATTTATTTATATACCTACGTCTTATCAGCACGTTATACCTAACGGCATAACGTTTTAATAAGAAAAAACCAAATACTCCTTGTAACCATACTATAAAGACAATTTTTCTAAAACAATAATATAATTAATAAGTTTTTGAGGTATATATTTAAAGGGAATAAACAAATTTTCTAAGAAATCAAAAAGGTAAAGAAAAGTTACCAAGAAAAGACACCAAGAAAAGTCGAGAGAAAAATATTTGTGGAAATAAACACCTTTGAATACTATACAAATGACTCTGTTTAATTAACTTTTCTTCGTAAGAAAGTTTATCTATTTCTAAGGAAAGCTCGAGGAAATCCTTTTTAAGTTGTTAAGATACTAAAACCTCGGTGAAAATTTACTCTTCTTTACTTTTTCACCAAGGATTTTGTGGAAAAGTTGTTTTAGATACTTTTTCATCATATACCAGTACGTCATTATTCAGCAAACTGTAGCGCCATCCTGATAATTTCCGTGGTTTCAGGGTATTTATTGTGAAGTTTTAGGTATTCCGGTGGTGACCGCTTTAATGTAGATGACGAATTATTTACTGATAAAGAATCAGCAATACCAACTAAATAAACTAAATTGTTTAATCTTTTAACTACTCTTATATTTTCTAAAGTAAAATTAGTTTTACGCTTTCCTTTTCCTCATTTATACCTTAGGTATATTGGAAAAGTATTGTGTATGCATAACATCCAAAACCGGAATGTCACTTGAATAATTCGTTTAAGGCCTCCTAAGTAGTTTTCATAAAAATAAAAGTTTTCATAAAAGCGGTCGGTCTGTATGTGTGCGCGTATGTGAGTGTATTTCAGTCTGCTATCATTGTATCATCCAGTATATGTATGATAGAGAGTTGAAACTTTGTGTGACTATTAATCTTAAGGTCTAGTTGTGCAATCTGAAAATATTTTTTTTTGAGGTAGTACGCAATTGAGCACTTTATTGGACCGTTTTTAGGATGAGAAGCCAATGATTATTGTTATAGGAGGTTATTTAGTACTTTTCACCTCCGAGGACAATAATGAATGTAAAAAAACTCCTAGGACGTAAAAGTAATTCATATGTTGCCGCCATTACTGTAATGTAGCGTGTTCAAAAAACAATCTGTGTTAAACCTTCAAGAGCTTTCTTTAAAAACATTCATTTTGTTTCTGTTTTTGTTCGTAGACTAATTTTTTTTTCGTTTTTAAAAGGTGTTCTAAATGACAATTTGTGTGTGTTTATTTGTAAAGCTTTTACATTTTTGAGTAAGAGTGTGAAGCTATGGATGAATTTAATGACGACGATAATATGGAGTTAATTGGACGTTTGTTTTTTTTCAATTAATTATATAGCGCAGTTTAGTGAGTGCAATTTTTGATTTTTTTTAATGAGTGCTTTATTTAATGAGTGCTACCTCAAAAAAAATAGTGTATGCCATCCGGCTGAGAATGTCTTTATGTCTTGGCAATTTTTCCCGACTCGCTTCGCTCGTCGGTAAATCTAATTGCCGTGACATAAAGACACACTTCTCAGCCTTATGGCATAAATAACTATTATGACATCATAAACCCGCAATAATAAATCAGAAAAATATTTCACAAATTCATAGAAAGTAGAAACATTTTATCGTTTGAGATTTGGCATGCATGTAGTCATATATATGGCCAATATATATATTCCAAGTTTTATCTCATTATAAGCATTAGTTCAGTTTTTATTGAATGACTTATATGCATTTTTTGAAACATTGCAAAAGTCGGAAAATAATCCAGTTGAGCTGAAATTAAGTGAATGAATGAATGAATGAATGAATAACCATTTATTTGATCTTAGAATTTACATCGATACAACTAATACAATTTAAAACAATTATTTGTTTGATCAGAATCAGCCTAGGCTGTGGTCTTGATTGTTTTTAAATATAGATTTAAAAACAATTTATTTGTATGATAGTTTTCATATAATTTTATCCATATTTTATATAATATTAAGTTTTCTTATTATTTAAATCTTTTTCAAGTAGCATGTTGAAAAAATTATTTATTATTTATTTATTCTTTTAATTTTTGTTTAATTTTACAATTCTTGATATTTTCATTACAATATTTTAGATATATATAGATATAGATTTTGTGTTCTTGAATATTTTTTTTATTATTTGTATTAATTCATGTGTATTTAATTTGATTATTTTTTTAATTTGATTTATTTAGTTTTTTAATAATGTTTGGATGACTCTATTAAGTGAATTTTATGAGATATCTTGAGTTCTATTCACATAATTATGTGTTATTTCTTTCATCTTCAATTATTTGTTGAATAATGTTAGTTAAGCTGAAGTTGACTAAATCTTGTAAAATATGTTGTCCACTGCTAATAATGTTGTTTTGGATGTAAAAGATTCCTTGGCCATATTTCCATATAAACCTTTTCCCTTCAACAACCAATTCGTCTCTTATGATAGTTGTTTTGATTGTCGAATTTCTCTTTCTTATTTCTTTCTTGATTTTAATGATTTTAGACAATCTTTTTCGTGTTGAAGGTATTAAATCTCTTTGGATACCAATTTTAGAACCCTTAAGCTTTTTACAATTCTTTAATATGACATGAGTATCCTCTATGTTGCTGAAAGTTACCTTTATGGGCTTATTTATATGTTTATCAGTTACTCCTTTGGGCGGAAGAGCAATCGCTTTTATTGCTATATTTTGTACAATGCCTAATTTTTCTTTGAAAAGATGTTGGATCTGATCTAGAGCCTTATCCTCATCTTTACAAGCAAGACCATACATTACTAAATTATTTGATAGCTGTCCATTCTCTAACTTCTCTATAACTCTTTCTTGGTTTTCCATTCTATCTTTTATTAAAGTAATTTCATTTTTAAGCATCTGGTTTTCTTGCATAACTTTATTTATTGTCTCTTGAAGTACTAGGACATCTGCAGAAGTAGCTAGTTTCTTTTCATCTAGTAGCTCACTAAAAGCTTTCATAAACATTTCCATGTCTATATTTGATTTGCATCCTGATTCTTTTGACATTGACTTATATTTAGGCATTTTTATAATATAATGAAGGATGCAGATTTGTTGTTAACAGAGCTGTAATCTATTGGTAGATGTTTGAACTATTGACATAAATTAAAGTATTGATAATAGTTAATACCAGTTTGAATTATTATTAGGAGGCTCTCAAGGTCACAGTAGACAGACATCAACAGACACTGGACATGTGTTTGTGTGAGTGTGCAGGCAATATTTATCTCCAATGTGCAAAGATCAATTTGAACTAATAGTTTACAACAAAAAACCTTTTTAAAGTCACTTAAAAAACTTTAATGTTACTTTACTTACGTATGTAACTTATTTATTTTAATACAATATTTCTAAAAAAACATAATTTATAACACTAATTCACAAATTTTTACCGATAAATAACAACTATAACTTTATAAAATCAACCAAAACAAAGAGATCCATGTGCACTTCATAAACTCTTGTTAAAGACTCTTAACAAGAGTCTTTTCTACTTAATAAGAAATTAAGTACAAGGGTTTACTTTACGAAGTTCATAAGTATAGTAAGTTTCGTTTAAATATGACAGGTGTATATATATTATATATATATATATATATATATATTATATATATATATATATATATATAATATATATATATATATATATATATATATATATATATATATATATTATATATATATATATATATATATATATATATATATATATATATATATATATATATATAGTTTGTTTTGGATCATTTAAGTTTAGCAGTGTCAAGAGTGTCAGTGGTAACCGCTAAAAATAAATGTAATAAAACTACATGAAAGTATTTTCCGAGGTACCCTGTAATATTTAAATTGTCCTTGCATCATCACGTTTGCTATCTTATCATATTTTCACTTCCTAGTGTTTACCTATTGACCTTGTGACGTTACACAGCTTTATTTTTATTTTGCGAAAATTCAATCTAATTCCCTAAACTACGGCCAAAATTTTTTATCAGATTGCACCCAATTCCCTGTGCGTAAGATTTCCATCTTACGGATTCCATCAATGGGATTACACCTATAGAGTGAATCTGTTAGGAATATATTTTTTTCAAGACGAACAGAATTAGTATGCTAAGCATTGTATTGATCATTTGAAAAGTAGCGATACATCTAAAAAATTCTTTAGTAACTGTAGAAAAGTTAGTCTCTCAGGTAAATTCGGACAGAGCAAATCGGGGTTTCAACACAAAGCGTTAGATCAACTTGAATATGTTTAATTACAAATACTTAGGATACATTAGGAATATAGCCAGCGAAGCAATCTGTTCAAACTATTTTCATTTTGTTAATAATTTTTAGTACGTTAATTTATGATGCAACGCAAAATTAGTTTAAATAAACTTGTAGAGATAGAAAAGATTACATAGTTCCAATATAGGGAACTATTAATTATAGACATTAATTAATAGTAATGAGACAAAAGTTATATCCATTGTTTATAACTTAAATTATATCTCAAGTTAAAGGAAATTTTAAGAATATCATATACTCTAAAAGATAGATTTAAAGACCAATTTATCGTCTAGATGATTTTTTTTCGAGAATATAAAGTTAAGAATAAATGTTGATATAAAATTAACAGGGGCAATATAATTTAAATCTAATCCAGATATATTTACACATCTTTAACTCCATAAACTAAGACTACCTTCAGTTTAATAAGATGCGATATAAGAATGTTTTTGTTTAGCACTAGAAAGCGCTAGTGTTGTGAGATTAAACATGTTGCCTAATGATTAAACAATGATACCAGAGTAAACATGGTTCAGAGGAAAAAGCATTATATACATGTTAATTTCATGCAAATCCACCCAAGCCCTCGATACACAAACAGTGTAAACACGAGGGATTAGCACAATATGAGCGAATCATTTTTCATGTGTTTTCACACGAAATTGAGTTTCTATTTGACGTTTTAAGTCATTTTAAATACACCGTGATATAAGAAATGGACAGAGGTATATGCAATTTGTTTCTTTAAAATTTGTTAAAAAATAAATTTTATAAAGGTTTAGGATTTAAACTTTTATTCCAGAAAGTTTAATTTGAAGCCACTTCAAATCAAACTTTTTGAAAAAATACCTCAAATTATGAAGTAAACATATTCTGCATATCCAGAATGGAGCTACATATAAATACTAAGGGATCGCTCAAAATATTAGAAAAACGCACAAATTCAGGATTTCTTGTGATAAGTGCCTTGTGAGTCGTGTATAAAGCTGATAAAATGTCGATTAAAACGAGTGTTTTTCATAAAAATCGGATAACTACAACTAAAATTGTGACATTTGGCCAAAAAATTAACAAAAGCCAATATTTTTCAAAGATATTTGCTGACTTCAGGTTAATTAACCTTTTTATTTGTGTTTTTAAAAGAGCCATAACTTTGGCTGCAGTCATCAGATTTTTTTATAATGCTTTAGAACTTTGTTTTTGGTTTATACGTCATATTCTGAGTTGTAGTATTACTACTTGTTTGTAAATGTTTCTAAAAATTTTCAAGGAAATGAGCTGAAACATGATAAAGATTTGCAGAACCTGAGCGATTTTTGAAAAATTAGGTGACGCATTGAATGCCGAGGAGGAAAGCAAGCATTCCAAAGTAAATTTGTATGGCTTGAGTACATCCGCTACAGATTCATTCTTGACAATGGAAGTAGGTAGTCCGACAGTTTGGCTAAGCTTCTAAGCCCGCAACCCATTTTATTTTTCTATTTTTACTCGGATGAAAATCGAGATCATCTCAAACTCGAACCATGTTCAGTTGTACATGAACCATTTTTAACCACATAGAACGTAAACCCAAACCATATTCGAAAAGAACAAAAAAAAATGGGGACTCATAGCTTCTATAACCCCATCCTCGGTATGAGTGACGTCTCTAGATTGTAGCTTGAATGGAAATTCCATACAATATATTTGTGAAGATTCTTTTTTAAAATTTTATTTAGATGTTTTTGGATTAGATGTAGATTTATATCTACTGATACAATCAAGATTTTCTGGCCCTCCTCAACTCTTACGATTATAAACTTAAACAGAACTATAACTTAACTAACTTAAAACCAAATAAATTATGCAATTTTTTCATTTTTGTCTGTTACAGTGCATTCGCTCACAACCATTTCAGCCACCAAATTCCAAATTCAGTTCATAATTGCTTTAAATTATTCTTGAATGCTCATACTATAAATTAATAGTATTGCAATAGTTAAGTATTTCTTTTAGATATTAACAATAAAATTGATTGATTGATTGAGAATATATTTATCACAATTAAAAGTACATTTGTCATAAATATGAATAATAAATATTATAGCATAATATTTTATAATAAATATAATGATATGAAATATAAATAATAATATAACAATTACTTTAATAGAATAGGGAGAGAAAAGGTTGAAAAATGTTTGCTAATAATTTTGAACTACCATTGGATAAGCTGAAGAAAGCCAGGTAAGGCTGAGTAAATCCCCTGTGACCCCCCCCCTTCCCCCTGTGAACCCCCCTCTCTCTATGATTTCAAATTGGACCCTAATTATCGAGTGTAGTTCTGTTTGTATTTTGTGTCCTCAGAATGGATTTAACATTTGTTTTCTTTGTTTAGAGTGCCTTAATTGTTTATGAAGTAGAAAATAAAAACCAGTAAAATTTCCTATAGTATCAAAAAGAAAATATCAACATAAAAAATTATAAAGATTTGAATATTAAAGAGAAAAATTGTAATTTTGTTATAAACTGTCTCCTCTCTGCAATATTGATTGTTTTTTTTTCTCAATATAATTCTTAAAGAATAATTATATCTATAAGATAAATTAGAGTAGTCATTACATGCTATGCCTAATACCTTCATCCCTTATTTTCGTAAGTCTTTGCTACCCGTTTTATTTTAGATGTACCTGTATTATTTTTGTGGTACTCGTATTATTTTTGTACTCCCCAAATTGCTTAGTCACTATTTGTCATTGAGAATTGACATTTTGGTCAGCAGATTATACTTCTTATGAGACTGGCGTCTTCCTATTTTGGAGTTTTTGCTTACAAATTAACACTTTACTCTGCATTGAAAAAATCGAATATTGCTTGACGCATTCTTCGGGTTTCAAAATGACGTATATAAAATTTTGTGTGATTCTGATAAAAATTTGTGGCCCTGGTTTGAGGAATAAAATTGAATTTTCGCGAGATAAATAAAGGCTGAGTAAGGTCATGAACATTATGAAGTAGAGACATGATATATGAAACCGAACTTTTCAATAAATGATCCAATATCAATTTTAAAATTAACACTCGTTTTAATAGAAAATAATCTTAGAACAGTAACTGGACTGCTGCTTAGTCACTGTCCCCTTCGAAAACATCTCCACACATTGGTATTTTTAAAGATAACCCAGTGTGTAAGCATTGTGAATCGGAAACCGAAACTGCCTCTCACATACTTCTGAGATGTGAATTAAAGCTAAATCTATTAAAGCTTATTTATTCCGTAGATCTTACAATACTATGCCCGTCATTCCATAGTCGACATAACACAGTAATATTCGCATTAATTAAAGCTTATTTTATGTTTTCCTCCTAAAAATAATAATTTGTTTTATCATTAATATTTTTCTGCAACAATTTGTTTTTATTTCTCCGGATGCGTTCAGTAACTAACAGAATTGATTTATAACAATGACAAATGTCAACAAATAAGTGAGAGCTCTGACAGGTTAAATCTCACCATTGTATTCTGACGAGCCGAGTACATTACAACACAAATACGCCGACAGTTTTATACTTTTATTTTGTCATTTAATTCATAACATTGATGTATTTAAACAATAAATTAGACGTAGAAATACAATTTAAAGTAAAAATACAATACAATATAATATGTTCCATATAATAAAATATACGAATGACAATAAATACTAGTGAAAACTTAGTACAAAAATCAATCTTTAGGATTAGTTCCGCTATCCGAAAAGTAATTTGTTATGATGCCATTAACTCGCAATATTGACTCGTCAAACATTTAGAAAATTCATAAAACACAGAGAAATTTGTTTGTTTGGTTTGATATTTGGCTCGCATTTAGTCGTTTATAGGACCAACCAATGTACCAAGTGTCATTTTATTATTAGCATTAGTTTAATTTTTATCGTATACATTTTAAAAACTTAAAAAAAAAATTGTTAAAATTAAACCAATCGAATTGATATTTTAATGGTGATGAATTGAGCACAAGTAACCCTTTGCAAAGGAACTAGCATATTCAAGTCAAATTCTGTTTAAATTTTAGTATCCTTCCTTTCTTTCTTTCTTTATTTCCTTCCTACAAATCTTACAAACTATAGAGAGAAAACCAAGAGGGACTTTACTCATAATTTACTCAGCTTCAAAATTTATTCGTTATGGTTCATGAAATTTCGTATTCATCCCAAGATATTAGCAAAACCAAACGAACAGGGCACTTTTCGGTCCACAACAATCGCTGCTGTGATGCCAAGTTAGGATACTTTTTGGGGGTATTCCTAAGTATGTCTAAACAGATTTCCAAAATAAAATTTTATCCGTATAAAATTTGTTATTACGTTTTCTTTAACTAGATTGATTAAGGAAATACAAAATATACAAATCTTTACAAGTTAACTTACAAATCGCTATATTTAACAAGAAGCTTCAAAACAAACTTTTTTATTATGAAGATTTATTTTCTTTACCTTATATTTCACACCAACTTACATTTGACTTATAAAGTTTAAGATTGACTTTAAATTCTTTTCCTTCTCAACATGATCTCACACAACCTCACACACACACAACTACAAAAAACACAAACACACACACGGAGAAAAAAAAATAGAAATATATCTCTCTCAATAAAATGTCATACCTTTTAACGATTACATAATTCATAATTCAATAAAAACCAAAATGTAAAGAAATCGGGTACGGGGTATTTCGGAACTTTGCCTTATTACATCGGATTCGCTACGATCATCCCCCTACTTCGGACTCGCTTCGCTCGTCCACAGATAGTAAATGCATCCGTATCATTCTAAGTGGTCACCCATACAGCGCTAACCACGCTCAATGCTGCTTAATTTTTATGATCCAACAAAAATCATGGATATACTTGTCGTATTGAAACGAAACCTAGTGTGCCTATTTATTAGATAAAGTTATACACTTGAACTAAGTTTAAACTCAATTAGATCATTTTCTGATTTTTCACAATTATTTAAAAAAACGGACACAAGTCTTTCAATAAAAATTGAACTAATGCTGAAAGTGAGATAAAGCTTGACACATATGTTAGTCTTATACATAGTCACATGCGTGCTAAATTTCAATCCGATCGCATCATTTTTCTGCGTTTTATAATTTTTCAAATTTTTACAAGAGTAATTATTGCGGGTTAATGACGCCATAAAATATTATTTTCCTAATAGCACAATTTCAGTGGTAGACTGATTTTTGTACAAAGTGCGTCAACTCTATAGCATGAGTACATTAGGACCTACGATGATAACAGACACACACACAAATACCCAAACACACACACGCACATGTATGTCTGTAAACAGACAACTTTGTAAAAACCACTCAAGAGGACTTTAAACACTTGAAATGGGTAATTCTGGTTTCATCCCGGTTTCGGATTTCTTTATCCTATACACCAACAGTATAAATAAGGAAAAGTAAAATGTTATCGTATTACGCCATTAGCTAGGAAAATGAAACTGTGCATAGGAGAGTGCATTTGCAGCCCGAGGTAACGTCACGTGACCAATGCAATTACGTTTCACTTGGATGTTGAGTACTGTACTATAGGATGATTGGGGTTTAAAAAAGATAAATAGCAATAAGTAATTACACTTACATACGACTTGAGTTGTAAATCAGGTTTTTTATTAGTAGCGACCTGGCCCCGTAAACGTGGCCCCGTTTTACGTCCCTAAGGACGTAAAACACCATATTTACGTCACATATTTACGTCCCTAAAGACGTAAAACGCATATTAACGTCCCTAGGGACGTAAAACTTATATTTACGTCTCTATGAACAATTTAAATCTTCCTGATCCTAAGTTATTCACAGAGTATTGCCTGTGTTAAGAACGTCAGCGACCTTTCTTGCCAATGCAGGTGCATCTATGACATCTTTAAAAAGGCACGTTAACCAAGTGCAGTGGCTATATAGTCATCTATGCCAAATAAAATCAAAGTCACAGTAGAAATTCTAACTAATGTGAGAAATGAAAAAGAGAATGTGAACAAAAAATTTTAAAACCCAACTACAATTGTTATTAACAACCCTTCAAATTGTCAAATCAACAAATTTTAAAAAAATAGAGAAAGGAATATATTTCTCTTATTATCCTAGGTAAAAAGTCGTAGGTAAAATTTAATACACGACAGAGATCAAAGAATTTTAGCTTTCGTATTGCCTTGCTTGGCTAGGCCTCGGGCGTCAATTTTAGTTATCTCCCTCGGCTAAGCCTCGGGAGGTAACTTGTTTACCCTTGGTGTCCTCTGGTGATAGTGAAGTTTTCGCCTGCGGCTTCGCCTTATGTGAAAACTTGGCCTTGAGCTGTAAAACTTTCTTATCCCTCTTGCCGTGTAAATAACTATATAAACTGCCTTTAGATATCGCAACTACCATTGCGGCGATTTCGGTATTATTATTTCAAGATGAGTATTTTTTTCATACCAATTATAACTATTACTCATTATTTACTACTACTAAAAAGTTAATTAGGTAAGCTAATGCAAAACACCATTGGCAACACGTATTGATATGAACTAACAAATTCACTGATAAAGAATCACAGAGAAGAATTCTTTTTACTTTCGGGGCTAGCGAAGAAAATAAAAAGATATCTGAGAAAAGGTTTACACAATTGAAGATAGTCCCAGATAGTAGAGATTTGTAGAGATTTAACTACCTTCTACTTGGTCTGGTTTCTATACTTGAGTAAAACGTTTCTCGTTCCTTTACATCTCTTTAATTTTTTTTTCCTTTTTTTGGCACTAGTGTGGAAAGAAAGAAGAACTTTTCTATAGGATTGTAATGACATTTGTTTCGGTACATGTTGACAGACATTTAAAGTCATTATTACATATCAATGGTAGTTAAAACTAATAATAGTTTCACGAGGTGAATGAAGTTCGTTGATGTTGCAAGATAGTAAATAAAAATAAACTATTTCATTTACGCCTTGCGTTGTATATGTAAGTATGCGTTGAGTTGCTATAAGTACAACGTACTTGAGTCCGAAGCAGGTACACAAGAGTAATTGTACCAAAATACAACAATGGTTTTAGTAGAAAAAACCAGTCCGTACAAATTTTTTCAGTCACCTTTTATATAATAAAGGTTTTAACATTTTTACGCCTATGGACATTCTTTATAGGTATAACTGTTCTTATTAAAGCTAGCAGGCTATCGACAAAAGTTAGTAAAAGTACCACTTCAAAATACTTTTATATTTAAATAATTAATAAGAATAAATTATAGGGGCTCTGGCAGTGTAAGGTTAGCTCGTGCACCTGAAACCCACCCCCCTCAGACTCCAGGTTTGATCCGGATCTAGTATTTTCATGCGAGGGATGGAAATTTCCTTTCCATCAAACCAACAAACATTGAGCCGATGGTTCTGAGCCTGTGAGATGCCAGATACTTTTAAAATATCCACAATCCTAATAGAACCTGGGGTTGGGCGAAATATACTTTATGTTTCTGCATAATGGCTTCGAGAGCAGGAAAGCTTTGTCTGGCAATAGGGCACGTGTTGTTTCTAGTTAAAGATATAGAAAACATATAGTAAAGTCAGGGTTATTCTATGGATGGGCAAAAAGCCTGTACTAAGGCTCGAGGTAAAGCACTATCTTCAATATAAGGGTGTTAGCAAAACAGCCCAAAAACATAGCTTATTTCCAGATCCGAAAATTATTGAGATTTGGAGTATTCTAATTAAAGTAAACAGTATTTGTTTTTCCACAATGATATAATTCAATTTACATAGCCAGCTTTCGACCATAACGATCATCATCGTTATCATTCTTGGGCCACGGCTTGTAGCAGACTGACTCAAGAGTCAATCTGTTACAATTATCGTTTTGGTTGAAAGCTGGCTATGTAAATTGAATTATATCATTGTGGAAAGGCAAATGCCATTTAATTTTATTTCTAGATGATCTATCTATTAAAACTATCACTAATTAAAATAAATAGTTACCATGACATCTATGCCAATAGAATCGACGAAAGGTACCATTACCCTCCACTTATACATTGAATAGTACGGTGTTCCCTGGTAATTGTCACCAGCGTTTAAAAACACAACATTCTTGTTATTCTTCCTGATCAGATCAGCGTATGCTTTAACTCGAGCGAAACCTCCGAAACATTTCGGAGATGTCTCCGTGCAAGCACCTCCACCCCCCGATATGGGTTCCAATCTCGCATGCATGTCATTCGTATGCAATACGACAAGTTCGAGCGAATTGACGAACGCAAACAAACCGAAGAGGAGTAAGATGATCATCGTGCTAAGTTTGCACCCGAACTGAAAAAACAGAACAAATCCGAGGTACCAGCATTAGTTTACCTCGATGACAATATATCCCTACTCCTGACTCCATTCAGAATTCATAATTATTCCTTTATAGCAAGACTAGACCTCGACCTTCTCTTTCCAGCTATAGTTTGTCTATAATCTAGCTCTTATTATATAATACAACATTTTCATATAATCTTATCAAACATTAAAAATTATTAATGATTTAAATAATCAACTGCCAAAAATTTAAAATTGTGCTAATTAGTTAAAAAAATTAAATTTATGAAATAAATAAATCATTTAAATTTACTTATCAAATTAGAATTATTAGAGATTTTAGCTGTCATATTATCTCTAGACACAATATCTATAGACCACTATCGTTGAGAAAAATAGGACAGAGTTCAAAACTAGAAAAATATCACTATGATATTGAGTGAAACCATTTTTACGCCCGGTTGAATTAAGCCAGTAAAAACATAGAGATATATTACTAGAGAGGCCCTATTGGTTGAATTTTGAAACATCGAAAAAGTAACCTGACCACATTCGATATCATTATAATCAAATAAACAGAACAAAAAAACAGTAAATTATGTAGTAAAATGTTTAAAATACAAATCACAACACAAACAATGTGAGGCAAGCCGAAAACACTTGATTTATTATAACCTTAACTCACTCTTGGAGGAGGTTTTAATGAGGCTACACAGAGCCCCTGAGAGCCTCAAAAATATGTTTTAGGCCTATCAATGTATTAAGATAGGCTATGCCCCCTCTAGTATATAACTCTATGAGTAAAAATTAGAGTTGACAAATTTGTCTGTTTACAAACAAATTAAAAGCCAACAATTATTAAGCTCTACAATTTATTTGCCCGTTTTACAGTAGTTATTTATTTTTATTAATTAAAAGTAAAATTGTTGTGATGTATTTCGTGTAAATTAGGATGGAAGTTATATATTATTATTATTAGCTACATATTTTAATTTGTATGCACAAAAAATTCTATTGATATCCTTAGTGGGAGCGCAACATTCAGAATCTACCAAATAAATTACATCATTGTTTATCAAGAGCCAAATCCGACCAATTAAATCACTCTATTGTGTAAAGAAACACAAATATTTTGGTTACTTTTCACGTAAAGAAAATTTATCAGCAACAAGTCAAAATATGAGATAAATTTGACATATAAACAAAAATTGAAATCGTACTGTACAAATTGAATTACCTTCCACATGAATAGTAGGTGTTTAAAGCGGTGTTTCCCTGCTTGAAATGCTTGATTATTTAATTCACTTAACATTCATTTACAGACATTTCATTTCGATTCGAATCATTCATGAGAATGATTTCGAAACTATAACATTATCCAAATCTCTGAGCTAAACTATTTAAAGCAACAATATGCTTCACTGACAAAGTAAACGAAGCTATAATGAAACTCAATTACAATTGGATCGTTTATCGTGAAAATGAAATGGAAATACCAGTTATAACACGCTTCAATTACGCAATACTTTACAGTCGATTACGTAAGTAATAGAGAACATAAAACTAATACGTTGATTGGGTAATTAATAAAAAAAAACCCTGTCATTGGTTGATTAATCACCGTAGCCAGGGGCAGACTGGCCATTAAGGGCGAGAGCCTCAACCAAAAATAAACTTATAGAAACAATGAAAGTTAAAAAAATGATTAACATAATTAATATTCATAACAAAAAAGTCAAAGGGGCCAAATACTTTAAGGTAGGGCTTGAAAAGTTCCTTAAGAAAAATGTTTTAAAGTACTTAAAAATATTCACAATATTCACCTAAATTTAGGTCCTATTCTTCCATAATTGGACCTATGAAGGTTCCAAACGGAAGACTAGGGCCTCAAGGGGCCCTTAGCATACTTGGTCAGGGCTCTAGAGCAGAACAAAAAGACAAAAAAGATTAAACATAAAATAGTTTATTTAAACGTTTTATTTAAATCAATAAAGTATAAGTGTTACTTAAGTTTATTTTTTACTTACTTATTTATTTTATTTAATTAAATTTTATTTTATTTTTAATAAATAAAATAATATCTTTGATTTAATTTTAGTAAATATAAAATTAAAATTAAACTAAGCTTGCAATAATCATTAAGACTACTCTAGTAAAAGCAGACCCCTCTGAGAAGCATTATAGAAACCCCCTCCCTACCCATTGGGCCCCTTTAGTTGTAGATATGGGCCATTTTAGGCCAAACCCTCCTCGAGCCTTTTTGGCTTAGTCTACCACTGACCGTAGCATACAAATATTGGTCAATAACATACCGTGGCAATAACATTACTCTTTGGGTTTACCAATCGCAATGAGTATGCTATAAATTACTTACCAATCAATATTAATTAACAGTGTTGCTTAAAGCGCGGGCCCAAAAAAGCAGTTGATAAACATATCTAATGAACGTCAAAAAATAAAAATTTCGTTGGAATTTTCATGCAAATTATTTTAATTAGTGGGGATGGGGAAACAAACGAGTTTTGTCCCAAAAAAATGTTTTAAATAGAACAACGTCTCAATCGTTAGTACAACTACTACAGCCAGAGACAAAATAAAAAGAAAAATAAATTCTTAGTTAAAATTAAACTTGTAAAAAGGTTTCATAGGATCTATTACTGGTGTGCATGAAGAAGTGTGTGGAAGGAAATTCTTGTTAGGAACCACGACACGATTTTTAAGTACAGGATTAAACAAGATTTGTAAATCTCTAGCGAAAAGGAGACTTTTAGAGTTTGAGTAGTAAGGGTTATTAGAGCCTTTACTTACAGCGGATAGCCAGTGGTTGTGGAATAAGGATTAGTGGGGTTTTTAGAAACGGAAAGATGAAGAGAGGTAGGAGTTGTGAGAGTGACTACTCCTGCAGGTACTGCAAAGAGAGAAAGGGTTAGGATATGAGGGTTAAGTGGTTATATTGAATTGAGTTAAAGAAGAAACAGAATAGAAGTAAAGAATGGGTTCATAGAGAGGCGAGTTGGGGAGAATGGGGTTTTGTGCGGGGATAGACTAGGATGTTGTAAGGGATAGGACATTAAAAATAAAAGAGAATGTGAACTAGAGACTGAGTTTGGATAGAAAAAGTGTAGGGCAACATTTGTTGGAAAGAGTTTAACCTAACTAGAAATAGAATGTGTTAGGGAAATAAAATAATACGAAACATATAGTTTGTTTTTCGAGAATATAAATACGAGAAATGGCTTGGAGGAGTC
Organism: Microvelia longipes; assembly: GCA_018340805.1. Classification (NCBI taxonomy): domain Eukaryota; kingdom Metazoa; phylum Arthropoda; class Insecta; order Hemiptera; family Veliidae; genus Microvelia; species Microvelia longipes. The sequence goes on along the minus strand of JACMZG010000008.1, from coordinate 78,177,552 downwards.
AGCAAAAGAAAAGAGGAGTAATAATGAACAGAAAAAACGTTATTAAAAAAAGATTAAATAAAATATATACCAAGAAAGTCAATTGAAGGATCAAGAATGGTTCTCCCACTTTGAATATGAGATTTATTAATAGCTAGAGAATCGAATGAAAATTCACGAGGAGAAAAAAGGTGAGAAACAGATTATAAAATGATGAAAAAGAACAAATGATGAACAGAAGGCATAAAGAAAGATTTTCCTGCAAGGAACAACAGGGATTTGAAAAGAGAGATTTGGAGTTAAGAAGAGGTCAAGATCAGAAGTGGGTTTTCTTCTTTTTTCTGCAATGCAGTTTACTCTCACGATATCATGAACAAATGAAAATAGCAAAAGGAAAATCAGGATATGCTAGGGTAGAAATAAGACATATGGGACACGAGTAGTTATTTAGAGAGAAAAAAAATAAGACTTCTCATGGAAAGGTCGAGGTCGACTAAGGTATAAAAGCAAAGAGCTAAGTAAAGTACGGAAAAATAAAATACGTGAATAACATGTAGAGGGAAATGCTACAATGAATCTAGTGAAACCGGGGCTTGGTGTGGTGATTGTAAAAGATTGGGTCACTGCTGTAAAGGGCAGAGTTAGGGCCCCTAACATACAACCAGCTCTAGACAAAGAGATATATAAATTAAACTCCACTAATGGACAGAAAACGTTCAGTCTTCGTAAATTCTTCTCTTGCGATGGGTCAAATTGATTTTTTTCTTTATTACAAAACATACGAACTGGCTAAAACCTTTTAACTCCATCTTTATTTTCTTCGTTTTACAGACCAGATTTAACCTTTGTTAAAAAAAGATAAGTACACTTAGTTTTTAAATTAAGATTATATTGAGCAAATTACTGCACAAAAATAGCTTGTGTCACATCAGGAGAAACTTTAATTTAGTAGCTATAAAGCTATATTTAGTTCTATCTAGTAAAGCGAAGAAAAGCATCGCCCTTTCGGCGTAATGCTGTTTAAAAATATTGTGTTAACATTATAGAAGTTAGTATTTACAGTATTTTTAATAAGTAACTGAATACATTGCACATAATTTGCTGTAGTTGTTTTATTGATCTGAACAGCACTGGCCAGTGTTAGCAAGTGTGTGTAGGTGTGTGTTAACATGGATATATTAATTCAGAAACCTCTATTAGTTGAATTTTGAAACATCAAAAAAATAACCAGACCACCTTCGACTATCAATACAATCAAATAAACAGAACAAAATTACAGTGACTTATATATTAGAACACTGAAAATATAAATCAAAACACAAACCATGTGCAGAAAGCTGAAAACAGTTGATTCATTATAAACTTAACTCACTCTTAAAAGAGGTTTCAATGAGGTTACACAGAGCCCCTGATGTTTCGGGACTCTTAATGTATTGTGATACGATACGCCCACTCTTGTACATAACTGTGCTATATACTTAATTGAAAAAAAAAAATAGTCTACGAACAAAAACAGAAACAAAATGAACGTTTTTAAAGAAACTTCATGAAGGTTTTATACAGATTGATTTTTTGAACACGCTACATTACAGTAATGGCGGCAATATATGAATTACTTTTACGTCCTAAGAGTTTTTTTACATTCATTATTGTCCTCGGAGGTGAAAAGTACTAAATAAACTCCTATAACAATAATGATTGGCTTCTCATCCTAAAAACGGTCCAATAAAGTGCTCAATTACGTACTACCTCAAAAAAATATTTTTTGATTTATTGAACTTATGAGGTTTAAATTAGGGGTTATTAAATCTTCCTATTACAAATGTATTTAATAACGTTAATTTAGCCGTGTGCGGGTGTGAGGGGATGGGGGTGTCGTAACTCAGGTGTGGTCCTTCTGGTGGATTTCGGTGGTCCGCATCATTTTTTGGTTCGAGTACCTGTAGTATAAAGTAAAAAAGTACAATCTTTATTAATGAATTGCATTTTCTTGATAGAACAAACCTTTATTTAACCTTTATAATCCTAAGTCTGTCATTAGACGAAATTAAAATCTCGTCTAGCCTTAACGTAGCTTTGATTTAAATATTTAATCACTTCAAATTAAGGTTATTTATTATGCGTAATGTCTTTGCTCCGTATGACTCCAAAACTCAGCTAAAATTTAATTTAAAAAAATATAGAATACGAAAAAATTAATTAATCACAACACAATTGCTGTGGTATTTAAAAAAATGAGTATCATAATAAAAATATAGTTGGTTTATTTTGTTGAAAGATAATGAAGTAGACGAAGTATCGATTCTCATATAGAACGTTATAGTAGAAGAGCATTTCTCCTTTGAAATACTCAAGACTCTGTTAATGTTGGGTAAAAACGTTTATTAATTAATAGGGTTGAACACTGGGCAGCTCGTTACAGGAACAACTATCTATTTCACTTATCTTTATTCATGAATCAACGAGTAGCAATAGATGGAATTAACGAGAAATTAGTTTCTTCAAGAGGTCATAATTGGGGTCAGTTGGTGGTGTTGTTACCTCTAGATGACTCTTTACTCTTTTAAACTACTTCCCTTTTAGAAAGAAACTACATTTCTTGTAAATGGAATATTTTTACTAATACCGTCGTGTCAACAAAATGTAAATAACTGCTATTTGTTGTACTACGAAAGAATAAAAAGTCTCTCCACAGTTAAAGATTTCATTAAAAGTAAAGCAGAGCTCTTTCGACCTAACAAGAGGTCATCATCAGTGCCTATTAAACAAATAAGACAAAAAATGTCAAAACTCTACCTATACTTCAAATTACAAATTATACCATAGCAAACAAATATGTAATTTGAAGTATAGGTTTAGTTTTGACATTTTTTGTCTTATTTGTTTAATAGGCACTGATGATGACCTCTTGTTAGGTCGAAAGAGCTCTGCTTTACTTTTAATGAAATCTTTAACTGTGGAGAGACTTTTTATTCTTTCGTAGTACAACAAATAGCAGTTATTTACATTTTGTTGACACGACGGTATTAGTAAAAATATTCATTTACAAGAAATGTAGTTTCTTTCTAAAAGGGAAGTAGTTTAAAAAGAGTAAAGAGTCATCTAAAGGTAACAACACCACCAACTGACCCCAATTATGACCTCTTGAAGAAACTAATTTCTCGTTATAGTACGACACACGGCTAAAATCAATTGACACCCCGCCAAAATCTCAATGCTTTCAACCCTCATTTTTAAATAAAAAAATCCCTTCTTTATAGTAACAAAAAAAAAAATTCCCTACTCTGGCAACACTGAAAGTCAGGTTATGTTTTGAATTTTATGATTTGTTTTTATTTGATATTGTATTTTTTTATTTTTAAAAATTTATTTATTTACTTTTTAAGTAGGAATATCGTTGTATCTTATAAATTTACCTAAGTGTTGCATTAAATTTGTTCGGGAAGTATGAATTAAGTGAAGTTAAAGTTTTTGATTACGTAATGCAGTGGATCATAATAGTTCTATGATAAAAGTTTGACGATTTTAATAAATCGTTAGCTATAATTACTTTTTTCCAAAATAAACTGCTTTTTTTGTGTCATGTTTGTATAATTAAATGCGTATTGTTTCATTTTATAAAAATAATATGACACAATATGCATTCATGACTTAAAAAAGTCAAGACTGTCATCTATTGAAAGACATGGCATTTTCGAAAAAAATGCTGTCTTTTGATTGCCCGAGCACAGACCCTGCGCTGTACTCTAATAGCAAGAAATACTTGAAGAATACATCAATGTCTATGCGTCAAATATAGCATCAGATCATATTATATCCTCAGATCATATTACAACTCTGCAATAATTGGATGAATTAAACAGATTGGAATGGAACGAAACGAACTCGAACAGATAAATATGCACAATGAGGGAAATAAAAGCAACGCGAGGTTTCAAATATTTACAACCAGTGTTGCCTTTTTATGATTTTATTTTTGAAAAAGGTATTTTTTTATACCGAGGTTGGCATAAAGTGGAGGGGGAAAGAGCGGGGTCGGTCTGAACCAATAGAATTCTTTCCCTCACAGATTTTTGGCGGGGTGTCAATTGATTTTAGCCGTGTGTCGTATTATAATTCCATCTATTGCTACTCGTTGATTCATGAATAAAGATAAGTGAAATAGATAGTTGTTCCTGTAACGAGCTGCCCAGTGTTCAACCCTATTAATTAATAAACGTTTTTACCCAACATTAACAGAGTCTTGAGTATTTCAAAGGAGAAATGCTCTTCTACTATAACGTTCTATATGAGAATCGATACTTCGTCTACTTCATTATCTTTCAACAAAATAAACCAACTATATTTTTATTATGATACTCATTTTTTTAAATACCACAGCAATTGTGTTGTGATTAATTAATTTTTTCGTATTCTATATTTTTTTAAATTAAATTTTAGCTGAGTTTTGGAGTCAATACGGAGCAAAGACATTACGCATAATAAATAACCTTAATTTGAAGTGATTAAATATTTAAATCAAAGCTACGTTAAGGCTAGACGAGATTTTAATTTCGTCTAATGACAGACTTAGGATTATAAAGGTTAAATAAAGGTTTGTTCTATCAAGAAAATGCAATTCATTAATAAAGATTGTACTTTTTTACTTTATACTACAGGTACTCGAACCAAAAAATGATGCGGACCACCGAAATCCACCAGAAGGACCACACCTGAGTTACGACACCCCCATCCCCTCACACCCGCACACGGCTAAATTAACGTTATTAAATACATTTGTAATAGGAAGATTTAATAACCCCTAATTTAAACCTCATAAGTTCAATAAATCAAAAAATATTTTTTTGAGGTAGTACGTAATTGAGCACTTTATTGGACCGTTTTTAGGATGAGAAGCCAATCATTATTGTTATAGGAGTTTATTTAGTACTTTTCACCTCCGAGGACAATAATGAATGTAAAAAAACTCTTAGGACGTAAAAGTAATTCATATATTGCCGCCATTACTGTAATGTAGCGTGTTCAAAAAATCAATCTGTATAAAACCTTCATGAAGTTTCTTTAAAAACGTTCATTTTGTTTCTGTTTTTGTTCGTAGACTATTTTTTTTTTTCAATTAAGTATATAGCACAGTTTATTTAATGAGTGCTACCTCAAAAAATAGTGTATGCCATCCGGCTGAGAATGTGTTTATGTCCTATGTCTTGGCAATTTTTCCCGACTCGCTTCGCTCGTCGGTAAATCTAATTGCCCTGACATAAAGACACACTTCTCAGCCTTATGGCATAAATAACTATTTCAGGTGGCTGTAAAGTATGGACTTTACATCCTCAAAAAAGTAGGTCAAATGCTTTTTTACCGTCTACAGTTTCTTAATTATTTACAGTCGGCGACAGAAAAACTGTGTTAAAGTTTCTCAAATATCCACTAGGTGGGCGCTTGTAGTTTTATACGAGCTCATAGCCTACCTTCCTTGTTCCTCTTACAGTTTTTAAATAATATTTTTTGTTAACGAAGTTTTGTTCTTTTTGGAAAGTGAGTAATAATTATTTATTATCAAGTGTTTAATAATCATGGATAGTGATCAGACATTGGAAATACGCCGCCAGAATTGAAACTTTCAACCAACGAGACTATCGAAAGAAGTGTACCGGCAAATTTATATACATTATACTGTTTTTCTTGTAAATAGTTGTTTATTAACACTACACCGGAAAAAATAGCACTTCACGACTGGGAATGGCTTTTTTATACATTGGCGATTAAATGTAGTCGCCACGGCAAAAAAGACCTTGTTCACACTCTTGTAACATAATATACTATTATTTTATACTTGCAAAGTTTTACAGAGATTTTTTGACAGCAGCTTATGGCTGTAAATCGCGGTTTTATAGTACAAAATAAAAATGACAAAGGCCAAAATAAAATAAAAACTAAAATAGGATAAAAGACAGAGTGGAGGTGAATATATACTTGGTTCACACGCGGGGTTAGGTAGGGGGTTTAACCCCGTGCTCAATCCCTTTGGGGTTCAATCCCAACTGTTCACATGGTATTTTTCTCCGTTAAAAATGAGTTTTAGGATTAGATTCCGTGTTTAATCCTGTTTACACAACAGCTGGAGAGGTCGACCCCTGTCAAAACCCGCGTGTGAAGAAGGTAATAATAAAATAACATAAAACAAAGCTCTATATACTACTGTGTAAGAAAATAATACTAAAAGCAATATTTATGGAAAAAATTGGGCTCGTGTACCTCAGAACTTTTCCTCAGTCATTATTACAGGTTAATGACGTCATACAAAATTATTTTCCTAATAGCACAACTAAAGAAGTAGATTAATTTTTCTACAAAGTTTCAACTCTGTTGGTAAAAGTATACTAGGGGCTACGATAATAACAGACACACACACAAACAGACAAACAACTTTGAGAAAACTACTCTGAAGGCTTTAAACACATAATTACGGTTTCATCTCGGTTTCGGATTTTTTTGCAAACACAATACTTTTCCCATATACCTACGGTATAAATGAGGAAAAGTAAAAAGTAATTGCAATACAAAATAACTTTGATTACTGTCTGCTTTGATCTTTTCATTTACACCATATAGGGATTAAGGAAAGAATTGTGTTTGAAAAAAAATATCCGAAACCGGGATTTTACCTGAATTATCCGCTTCGGGTGTTTTTCTAACATCCTGAGTGGTTTTCACAAAGTTGTCTGTCTGTACGTGTTTCTGTCTTCATCGAAACTCGCAGAGTATTTATGCTAGAAAGTTGAAATTCGTACAATTTATTATTTGTCACGTGATCCAACCAAATAAGAAACTGCGGACCAATTACATAATTCTTATAAACAAATAATAGTTGACAATTCTAGTAATACAGTAATTTACTGTCAGTTCCCGTTATGGTTAATAATTTGATTCAAAATCAAAGAAAACACTAAGCCCGTAAAACTTGTGGGCTAAAACAATTAGGATGCGGGAATGTAACCATCGGATTTTATGTCGCGGTTCAAGAAAGTTAGGAACGCTGCTATATAGATTGTTTTAACCATTCAAAATGTCCAAACTTTACATTGTGTAAAGTACATGAAATGTACATTATTTACATAAGATAAATAACATATGATATTTAAGCATTTTGACCTGCTCATCATTGTAGTCTTAGTCTATTTTATCTGTTTGTCTATATAGAAGAGGTGCTGATGACCTTAGTGTTAAGCACCTTAATAATAAATAAATAAATAAATAACATGAAATGTACATTATTTAAGATAAATAACATGAAATGCACATTATTTACATAAGATAAATAACATGAAATGTACATTATTTACATAAGATAACTAACATGAAATGTACATTATTTATATAAGATAAATAACATGTAATGTACAGATTTTACATTACATGGTTTCGATTTTTTTTTCTAAGAAGCAAATGTAGAGAAGCATGGTTCCTTGACTCTGAAGCTAGTTTTTTTACGTAGCAAAAAACTATAAAATGTTTGATTGATAAAAATCAGCCTATGTTGAGGTTATGTCATGTTAGGTTATCAAATATTCAAATTTGGAAACATCGATAAAATTTAAACGTGATTAAAAAAATGGTTAATGTTCCAAATTAGAAACACGTGTTATTGACGCATTAAATGTGCAAAAAATGCTATACAATTTCGCCATGGTTTTTACCAATTTATTAATGAATAGCCGCCTCCATGGTGCTTAGACACGGAAGCGAGACTAGAGGTCTGGGGTTCGCTGCCCGGGCTATGCTCATAGTTCATATATGTATATACTATTTATAATAAAAATATATTACCATCTTTAATAAATACTTGAAATTTAGTAGATACCACCAAGCGGAGGAGGTTCTCCGCTTGGTCGTAGGGACAAAATCTAAGGCCCAGAATCAACTAATTTTTAGTAATAAAAATTACTAAACATCTTGAATATGGTGAAATTTGGTGTTACTAGCTCTCCGCTATTGAATCCTTCCATCCTCTAGATAAATATATTTCATGCTAACGACCTTATTAGCGTATAAAAATCTAGATATTTTTATTTATAAAAATTTACATTCTAAAGCTGTCCTTCTTTAAATGATTCCTGGAACACACACCATACTTTTAATCTTTCTTAAAGACAATTTTTGATCAAATTATAAATGTATACTCAATTGTATAAAATAATATAAATAATTACGTTACAGTTTTAAAAAATTACATATTTGCATCTAAATAAAACTACAACCATTAGTAAATATGGTTATTTATAATACCTAGAGAGTCTAAAATTATATTTTCACCTAGGAGTCCAAGAAAATTTTGATCGATGCCGATCTTGTCAAAAAATAATAAAAATTATTTATAGATTGCACAAAGTTAATATTTTATATAAAAAATTAACAAAACAAATCTACTAATAGGATATATTCTTTTTTAAATAGATCTTCCATCTATCTCTTTCAAATCGCTCATTTGTTCTCTGCGGAATTATCTTTTAAGTTTAATTCCGTCTTGGAAAATCATTCATAAGTTTATATTTGACTGTTAAGAAAAATTATTATTAGATTGTACCAATATCAGCCAATAAATATAACGAAGCCACTTCATTTAATGTTGATGCCTTTTTTTCTTTTTTAAAAATAAACAGTTGGAAGTAAATCAGGTGAATATTTATAACTCCACAGTATAAATTTTCAAAAAGGAAAATGACTATTTTTACTCAAGCTATATTGACGAATATAACCACTCTATTGGAATTTCTCCTATCACAGCTAATATTGGTAAACAGAGGAGATAAAGTCAAAGACTACTCTATTTTACGTTAACTCCATGCCTTGCTCTCTAATAGAGAGTTATATTTCCACTCCATCACTGCTTATAATGTCCATGATCCAGTGGTTTTTTTTCTGTAGTTTAAAAATGAACTCAAATATTTACCATGTCAAATATTTGATTTGTTGGCTCTCAAAAGAAGTCTCTTTTTTAGAGATAAAACCTTTCCTTTCTTTTTCCTTTGAAAGCAGATCAAGGTAATAGAACAAACTTTGTAAAACCCAAAAAACTAATATTAACAATGAAAAATAAAAACAGAACTATTTTGTTACAGTTCGCCACATTAGTAAGTTTAGTGACTTCACACAATATTCTATACAGCAGAGCCGCTTTTAAACGTTAAGGTCATTAGTGAGTCCGGTGACAGCGAGGGTAGTAGTCTCTCCACACAATAATCTATACAACAGAGCCGCTTTTAAACGGTAAGGTCATTAGTGAGTCCGGTGACGGTGAAGCTAGTAGTCTCTCCACACAATAATCTATACAACAGAGCCGCTTTCAAACGTTAAGGGCATTAGTGAGTCCAGTGACGGTGAGGCTAGTAGTCTCTCCACACAATAATCTATACAACAGAATCGGCTTTCAAACGTTAAGGTCATTAGTGAGTCCGGTGACAGTGAAGCTAGTAGTCACTCCACACAATAATCTATACAACAGAATCGGCTTTCAAACGTTAAAGTCATTAGTGAGTCCGGTGACAGTGAAGCTAGTAGTCACTCCACACAATAATCTATAAAACAGAATCGGCTTTCAAACGTTAAGGTCATTAGTGAGTCCAATGACAATAAGGCTGGTAGTCAACTAGTGTGTTCACTACTACTCCACTAAGGTGAGTACATGACTCACTGTTCTCAAAACTGTTCTGTTTATTCTAGCTTAATTTTTACCATGTAAACCACTAGAGTTAAGAAAATTCAAAACTAATTTCCTTCGAAATGCGTGCTTCGTGCTTAAAAACCCTTTTTCGCTCAAGATACCTTGAGGGGTTGTATTAGTACTATAGTATTAGTACTATTACTACACACGGCTAAAATCAGTTGACAGCCCACCAAAATATTTATTCTTTCAACCTATTGTTTTCAACAAAAAATCTCTTTTATTAAGTAACAATAAAATTTCGTACTCTGACAACGCTTTAATTCAGGTTATGTTTTAAATTTTATCATTTGATTTTTTTTATATCGTATTTTTTATTTTGAATATTTATTAATTTACTTTTGAAGTATAAACATTGTTGTATCTTTTAAAGTTACGAATTAAATGTATAATTAAAATAAAAACCAAAACGCTGCAATAATTAGATGAATTGAACAGATTGAAATTAAACAAATCGAACTAAAACATCAGAGTGCTCAATGAGGGTTTCTAATTTTTACTACCAGTGTTGCCTTTTAATGATTTTATTTTCAAAAAGGTAATTTTTTGTACCAAGGTTGGCATAAAATAGAGGGGGAAGGGGCGTGGTCGATCTAAACCAATAGAAGTCTTTCCCTCAATGATTTTTGGCGCGCTGTCAACTGATTTTAGCTATGTGTTATAATATTAGAATAATACAATATACAGGATCACTACTGGTAACACGAAAGGCGGTTCACTGGTGGTCTTAAGTAATGCTGCCACTATAAAAATATACAATTTTCTTATAAAAAGTTGGCAATACTTCCGGTTGCTGAATTATTATGTTCTATTATTAATTAATGATTGATTATTTTGGCACCGGAGGACCGGGGTTCGCAGCCCGGACTGTGCTCAAAGATGTAGCGAAGAGCACATCTTTACATTTAGGAGAACTAAATGTAGATTCTTGTATTCCGCTATCCTTTTACCATTTAAGACCGGTTTTATTAAATACTCAGCAGATGTTATTATACTTGTTCTTTACGATCTTTCTTCATTATTAGATATTTCTGACACATATTTAATAGTTATTTATGCACCTAGTGAATAATGACCCCCATTATAACCCTGGTCACTGTAATGATTCCTAAGGCTGAAAGCCGAAGGAATCATGATTTATAAATCCCGAGGCGTAAGCCGAGGGAATTATTTATGTTAATCCCGAGGCTTTAGCCGAGGGATTAATTATAATTAGCTCCCGAGGCTTACCGAGGGAGATAATTTGACGAGGGCTATAATAGGGCATTATTCACGTGGTGCATACAAAATTTTATCTCCAGAAGGAAAAACTATATATATGAAACAAAAAAACTGTATTTTTTTATATATAGAATCAGTGAAACATAATTATACTATGTTATGCAAAATTAACAAAAAATACATTGTATAATATATTATACATACAACATAACCACATACATACATAATAAACAAAAATATATAAATACCTAAATAATACGCCTTATCATACAACTTTTTAGATTTATTCGGCAATAAATTGTTTTTAACCGTATTTGCTTCGTCATCTATACAAGACGGTTGAGAATTATCGGGGATATCGGGAAACAATTCATCTATGTAGTTTACTATCATTTCTTTATCACTTTCCATCGTAAACAACCGCACTAAATCCTTTTATAAATATAACAGGAATATTACTTGAAAGATAAGAAAAACTTAGTAAAAAAGTAGGTATTTATCGTCAAAACAGATTTGATAAAGAAAATATTTGTTTACAGACAATTGGGATTTAATGAATCAGTGCTGCCAACATAACTTTGTTTACTCAAAATTCTTTACGTAGATTTTTGAATCTGTAATTTTAACTACTCAATAATTAAAATTATTTAAGTTAAAATTATTTAAATTATTAATTAAAGTTGGCTAAGCTGGATTATAACCCGGCGGGAAATAATAAATTAATATTTCCGCCGGGTTATAATGACGGTCATTATACATAAAAAACAAGCCCGAAATGTTTTGATTATTACCCTTCTGGAGATAAAATATTTTATGTATTCTGAACCGTGGAGGTAGTGATTAAATAAATAAGCAAAGTCTCTCCACAAATGTATACACATTAGTCTCTCTACATTTGTGGAGAAACTATTGCTTTATTTATTTAAAATAATGTTTTGTTGTTAGGGTGATACCCCTACTTAAGACCACCGGTCAACCGGCTTTCGTGTTATCAGTAGAATTGCATTGTGTTTACGGTCATATGCTCCTTCTATATTAGTATTATTCTAAGGTTATAATCTATTTACACATTTGTTTCTGAAAATTTCAAAGGAAATGCGCATATTTATTCCACTAGTTATTCTGCAATATGCTGTATTGTTAATGTAGATGAGCGTAGCAAATTCTACGGGCGGTAATAAAAAAGTTTCGAAGTGCCCCGTACCCGAATTTTCAATGTAGGAAAACTGAGGCTTTGTTCGATATATACTAGAATACGTCAGACCCAAAATGTTAAAATTCCTGCAAGAATTTAATTTTATTATTAAATTGTTTCGGAACGGAATTTAGGTAATACCACTGGCACTGCCTAGACATGCTAGACGTGAACAATCTAATTCACGTACGGTTAATTTGGATCAGAACCAGAAAATGTAACAAATGCATAAATAAGAAAAAAAACTTTCAGAATCTCGTAAAAATCATGTGAATGTGTTACAGGGAGAGAAAATTTAGTATTCATGGAACGATTCATAGGTTTCATTTCTACCTCTTGCTCCACTAGACTGCTCTCCTGACGATTTTCTATACTCATTTTAGTCGATACATTACCTTCTCCTCGGTTTTAAATCTTTCTAGCTACTCAGCTACTTATTGTGTCATAGTTATTTATATAACTAAAGAGAATAGGAGAATTTCGCAGACTATAGTTTAAAAGTTTACGCCCGAGCCAAAAAAAAGTACGCCAGTTGTAACTTACTACATAAATCAATTTTTAGGACTAGTTGTGATACCCGGGATATGATTTTTATGACGTCATTGACTCAGCATATAATTTGAAAATGCATAAAAAACGGAAAAATGATTTGATCATCGCTTTGAAATTTGGCTTGCATGTAGTTATATAAGGCTACAAATGTGCCAAGTACCATTTTATTGCCAGCTATAGCTCAACTTGTATCTTATTGACTTCTCCACGTTTATTAAAATGAAATTTGGTACAAGTACATCTCTTTGTGCAATAAATAAGTAAACATAGCTTCAAGCTTACACATAGCTTTTAATACGACAACCTACGGTTTATTGTAAGATTATAAAAGTTAAGAAGCATTGAGCAAACAGCCTGAATAGGTGAATGCTGCGAACATAACGAATGTATTAACTATCTGAGCACAAGCGAAGGGAGTCCAAAAAGTTTTGCGTTATAAATTCAGCATTTTTTTATTCTGAGGACGAACGAAGCGAGTTAGAAGTTGTGATGATGAGAGTGACGAATCAGATGTAAGAAAAAGTTCAGAGGCACCCTGTACCCAATTTATTTTTAAATTTAAATCCTTACATAAAGAAAATTATGCAATTTGGGATAGCATACTTTAAAAATGTGTTTGTGACGTCATTAACCCGCAATAATGACAGCAAATATTTCTAAATTTAATTCAATTTTTACGAAAAATCATAAAACACGAAACAATTATGCGACCGGATTGAGATTTAGCACGCATGTAGCAATGTATAAGACTAACATATGTGTCAAGTTTCATCTCTCTATCAGCATAAGTTCACAATTGATTTAATGTGTACGTTTTTTTTAAAAAATCTAAATATCAGAAAATGAATCGCTTGAGGTTAAATTAGGATCAAGTGCACACCTTTACTTAATAAATAAGTTTAGTAGATCATAAAAATTAAGCAGAATTGGGCAGGTCAGTACTACACTAACCGCTGAGAATAATATGTATGTATTTACTATCTTAGGACAAGCGAAGGAGTTCATAAACAAATAGAATAAAAATACAACAATATATTATTAGAATTGATAAAAGGTCACTGATAAGTATGCATTTAAATGATACATACAGTGTTTTTAAATCTACTGTTTAGTTTAATACTTATACCTCTTACTATTTCTTCCCAAATTTTCTGAATTCCAACATTCGGAGCAACCACAATTAATAATAATAATAACACCCTATTTACATTTAACTTTGTCTATTTTTAATACGTATTTGAGGTATATATGACCAGAAATAATAATAAAAGTTTTTCCATTTATTAGTTCCCTTTGATAAACTCCAGGTAAAAGCATTCGTTTAGATAATTTTACGCCAAAGTATAGAATTGGGGGTTTCCCCTTTATCTTTTGTACGTTTCATCAAAACAATTTAAGAGCAACAAAGAGAGAGAAGAAAGAGAGAGAGAGAGAGAGAGAGAGAGAGAGAGAGAGAGAGAGAGAGAGAGAGAGAGAGAGAGAGAGAGAGTGTGTGATGGCGAGGGGGGGATTAGTCATAGTATTAAGCTTGTAATTTTAAGTTTAATTGGTTTACATAGTATTTGTAGAGTATTCTCTGCTGATATTTTCTCTTTTCCTCATTTATACCGTAGATATATAGGAAAAGTATTGTGTTTGCAAAAAATCCGAAACCAAGATGTCACCAGAATTATCCGTTTCAGGTGTTTTTTAAGGCCTCCTGAGTGGTTATTTCAAAGTTTTCTGTCTGTATGTGTGTGTGTCTGTTATCATCGTAGCTCCTAGTGTATTCATGCTAGAGAGTCGAAACATCGTACAAAAAAATATTTGTTTGTTTGTTGTTTTTTATTTGTTCGCTAAGTCATAATGACTTAGCGAAAATTTCTAAATATAAAACATAAAACGCTGAAAGATTATGCGATCGGATTGAGATTTATTTCTCAAGTTGTTATGTATAAGATCAACATATGTGCCTAGTTTCATTATGCTATCAGAATTAGTTCACATTTTATCAAATTACTTTTGTACGTTTTTAAAAAATGCTAAACATCAGAAAATGAATAATTGAGATTAAAATTGGGAACAAAGGACACCTTTACTTATTAAATAAGTACACTAAGTTTCGTAGATCATAAAAATTAAGCAGAATTGTGCGTGGTCAGTACTGTTTCGACCGCTCAGAATAATATGTATGCATTTACTATCCGAGGACGATCGAAGCGAGTTCGATGCAGGGAGGATGAGCTCAGCGAATCAGATGTGATGAGGAAAAGTGCCGAGATACCCCGTACCCAATTTTTTCCTTTGTGTTTACTAATTTTATAATGGTTTTTACCGTGTGTTCGTAGTCGTTTTACTCTTTTTATGGTTTAAGGGTACTTGATTCTAAAATATGGAATAACTCAATACTTTGTTCTTTGTAGCACTGGAAAGTTTATAGAATTCAAAACATTTTATAGAACTAAAGTCCCCTTGATCAAGCCTGAGATAACTCAATACATGAGATGGAAAATATTTCTACCATTAATGATAGAAATATATATTTCTATATTTTTTTTTAAATTAGTATGGTTTTATTGGGCTTATTAAAGTAGAAGAAGAGAAATCATGAGCTGCAAAATTTGAGAGTTAAAGCTTTTAGAAGTTAAAGTTAGAAATGTCCAAAGGCCAAAAGGAAAATATAGGAATTTTTTGGGAAACTTCCGAATCAAATACGGGTTGTTTGTTTCCGTATTCGTAGACGTAGGCCTCTATCTATATATGCGTTTCCAATGACTAATAACATCTCAAACGGGTGGAAAAGTTGTTTATGAATTTAATTTACCCCAATCTAATTTTCCCTCCACTTAAAAATGAAAAGGTCACTGAAAAATATACCGCGGTATGAAACATATAGTCCCGTATGAAACTGTATGAAACACAGCGGTATGACACCATATAGTCGATTTTGCTGCGTGTTTTACTAGAGCGTTTGGATTCCCGCCCTAACTCTAGAACCCTAGCGGACATCCTGATCTATACATCAGCTTGGTTTTAGAAAGTTCCTAGACAGAGAAAATAAAAATAAAAATCTCGACAAAAGAGTGTAATCTTACAAATTCTATTATACTAATCCTGATTAGAAGAGGGAGGAAAAAGGAATTCATGTTTTTACACATTCTAAAAAAATATATTTTTACAAATAATTTTTAGTACTATTAAATATATATATATATATATATATATATATATATATATATATATATATATATATATATATATATATATATATATATATATATATATATATATAACGATATGAGCAACTTATTAAAACAATAATAGTTATGTATATATGTATTTATGCGTGACAGTGCTTTTATCAGATTAGTGTGCCCCCCTGTACAAATATGTATGTGCGATTTGTGTTTTGTTGTTTTATTTTTATGTTCAATGTTGTTATTTTTAGTCCAAAACATTTTTTTAAACAAAAATTTGTTACAATTACACTTTTACAATAATATTATCAATTAATTGTTTTTTTTTAAGCATTACTTGTTATTTCAACCATAATATTGATATTTTAACGACATTATGGTAGCTGCTAATTAAAATATTGTTTTTTTATACGAGAGAAAAATGAAAAAAAAAAAACTTTTATAGGTGGAATCAAGGGTCTAACAATAGCCCCCCCCCAACCATCCTCTCTCCAGTCACCATTTCTAGTGACCATAATTTTGTTATTTTAAAAAACAAAGTTGCAATTTACCATAATTAAATAATAATTATGGTTATTTTGATTATTACACTGCTATGTTAACCATAATATTTTTACTTTCTCTACCACAATATTGTATTTTCAATCACATTTACTTTATGCAGAGAAAATGTCATTTTGATCTTAACATCTTGAACAACACTGATACCATGAACTATTTAAAATTATTCCTAATACGATTTTTGTTTCTACTAATGCTTTAAATTATGTTGTTTTATTTGAACTATAACGCTGTCGTTTCTAACCATGTACTTTTGTTTCTTGAAACCATAATGTTGTTGTGTTCTATCCATGTTGTTGTGTTTTAACCATGTTGTTAACCATACTGTTGTTGTGTTTTAACCATGTTGTTAACCATAATTTTGTTGTGTTTTAACCATGTTGTTAACCATAATGTTGTTAATTAGACAGGTGGAAGTCGACAAGGCATAATCAGAATTTGACAAGCATGAGCAATGGCACGCCCCTCGCCACGCCTCCGTACATACAGGTCACACAATATTCAAATCACAACACTTCTTACTTTTTTATTTATTTATACTTATAAAACTTTATACTACTTCAAGTTTTATTTCTTAATTGTTTACAGTATCACTTTATAATTAATTTTAATTATATAGTATTTTTTTAGATTTCATTTTATTTCTCACTCACTTATAATTACCACTTTAAGTATTTTATAGTATTTTATTTTTCTTTTGTACTTATATTTACAGTTTCACAAATTTTTAGTATTTATATCAAGAATACATTTATTTTTCATTATTTATTCTTGAAATGATTTGATGATGATTCTTGAATTAATTCATTTCCTCTAAATTTTATACTTCAAATCTCTAGGTTTTTTTAGATTTTTTAATATTTCTTACTTACTTATATAATAAACACATCCTGTAATTTTTTTATATTTTCTATTAATTTTTTTATATTTTTTTTAATTGTTTATTTTTTTAGTTATTTTTTTTTATTATTATTATTTTCACTAACTTTTTTAGAATGTATATCTAGAATATGTTTCTTTTTTATTATTATTCTTACATTTAATATAAATTTTATACTTTAAATCTCTAGTATTTTTTTAGATTTTTTTTTAACTCTTACTCATTGATTTACTTCAAATTGCAATTATTTATTTAAAATTTTGTTTTGTTTTGTTGCTGTATTAATTATATTAACAATTGCATTATTTTTTACTTTAAATATCAAGAATATTTTTTTCATATATTTTAACAATTTTTATACTTCAAATCTCTGCATTTCAAAATATTTATTACTTCTTATTATTTTTTACTTCTTTTATTTTTTGTTTTTTATACACTCAAATTTTTAGTATTTTTCAGTATTTTTTGTAGCATTAAAAATTATTTCAGTTTTATAATAGGTATAAATAGGAACAGTTATTGAGTTCGCTCTAAAAATACGATTCCACGACTTCAATTAAATTATTCGTTTATGGTGTTTTTTAATACCTTCAGAGTGGTGTCCAGCAAGTTATCTGTCTGTATGGGAGTACGTGTGTGTGTGTATTATATAGACCAAGAGCCCAGGGGTGTTTTGTTAATAAAAATTGTAATGGCTGGAACCAGTCTCAATTTTTCGTAAATACCTTCCTGAACAAGGATCTGCAATTCTGCCGACTCGTATCGGATGGGTGTCCCAGGCAGAACGCACTTTAAGGGTCAAAGGTTCTGCCTAGGACACCCATCCGATACGAGTCGGCAGAATTGCAGATCCTTGTTCAGGAAGGTATTTACGAAAAATTGAGACCGGTTCCAGCCATTACACTTTTTATTAACAAAACACCCCTGGGCTCTTGGTCTATTATGTGTGTATGTTTCTTGTCATCGTCACTCCCTGAGTGTTTATGCAGAATATTTGTAACTTGGAATACCAAATAAATATTTGTGTTTCTTTTGTTTATAGCGTCATTAAATGTTATTAATGGCCAGCAAATGTATCAAAAACGTTAAAACGCAGCAAATTTTTTATATCAATTTGGATTTTATTAGGTATATGACGCGTTTTATATTTAAAAATATATTGAGTGCGTGTGAGTAAAAAATAGTTTCGGGAAAGAGGGTAGACGGTATATCAATGGGCATCTTAAAAAAATGGAATAGGTAAAAAATTACAAAACTGAAATGTTTGTTCAACTTCCATTCGCAATATTTTCAGAACTTTTAAGAATAAAATAGTTATAATAATTCTAAAGTCTACATATTGTACATACATTCCCCTATGCTAGAGTAAAACACCAGATCCACTCTATAGACCAGTAAATCCTGCGACCAAATGGTCCATAAATCTTGTTACGCATATAATCATCCAGACTATATACCAAATATCTTTTTTATAAAAAAAACTATACGGGAGCGTTCGTGTTTTAGTAAAAACCTTTTCCTCAGAACTTGATACCTTACATTACCTCAAAAATAGAGAGACTTGGGTTAAACCAAGGATCTTGAATAAAGGGGATGACGCACTAATTCGATTTGCCATACAAACAAGTGACCCCATCGAAAACCAAAAAATAGAGAGAATTCAACAAGAAACACACGTCAAAAACCAACTGCACATGCTTGGTACAAACTGCGTATGCTTACAATTCTTAAAACAGCGCAGGTCTTAAAATTTAGAGGCAAACTTACGTCACAATGGTTTCCATTGTTTATTGCTTGAGAAGGTTACAACAAAACACGCTTAAATTATCACTCACTGAAGAGGCAAGGCATATTCCAAAATTTAAAATTATATTGGCACAAATGACTTAACAAGCACCACAAATGTAACAATCACGAGAAACACAGAAGAAAGTTGAGAAGCAAACTCGACAACCTTGCTACATAACCTGCGTTTGGCGCCTTTTTTCATTATAATCAAGGGGAAGGAGTAAGTTTGCTCCTAATTCTCTATCTCATACAACTTCAATGGGGTCAGAAAAGTTCCTAAATGCGTCATCCCCTTTATTCAAGATCCTTGGGTTAAACCGAAATGTTTAATGTTAAGTAGTTACAATTCATCCACACCTGCACTCGAGAAATCGTAATTTTTGAACCCAGGTTACAAAATAACTTTGTATTGCCAGATATATAAAACAGTATTAAGTTTCTATAACAAACTCAGAGGGTCCCCAGAAAAAAAAAACATATTTTCAATTTTATTTTCAGAATTATTAATAAAAGTAATTTTTTGACCAAGTTGATGTTTGTAATTGTTTTTATCGAGGAATAAAAACTTTTCATATTACTATTAACTGAAAAAAAACTTTTGGACCAATATCAATTTATTAGTTTGTTAGAACAAATCCTTAAATTTTTTATCGACTTCCCTTTTTGACAAAAAATATATTTTCTCAACAAATAAAACATAAAAAAATAATATTTTTATTCCATTTTTATTATTGATTTTTATCAATCAATCAGTATTACTGTTACTTGTCGATTAACTTATTATTTATATTGTGTAAAACATTTAACATCATATCTAAATCAAATATGCTTCCTTTTTCTCATAATCTAATATTTTTTATTTAAATCCTTGTTATTTCATTATTAATTATCTCACATATGTATCTTTATAATATTTAGCACAATTTAATTTTTCTTTTCTAGTAAATTGTTTCTGCATCCAAACTTAATTGTTTATTTTTATTATTATTATTATTATTATTATTATTATTATTATTATAATATTAATTTACTGCTTACATATTTTATTTGTCAAACATAATGATATTAACATTAACAGATTAGTTTATTATGTTAGATCTGTAAACATAAAACAAAACCTGGCTTTCCTAGTCGCTTAATGGTAAGCCCTAAGAAGTATTAAGTATAATTAAGTATTATGTATACAAAGCCCTAACGTGTAACAAAAGACGTTCGATCCCCGAAGTTGACGTTAAAGAGAAAAATCAAAACTTCAAAAAGAGTTGAAACAATCACATTTAAAGGTAGATTACAAGCTAAATGAATTGATACCAGTTTCAGCTTAACTGAACCATGTAGTATATATATATATATATATATATATATATATATATATATATATATATATATATATATATATATATATATATATATATATATATATATAATATATATATATATATATATATATATATATATATATATATATATATATATATATATATATATATTATATATATATATATATTATATATATATTATATATATTATATATATATATATAAAGCACATATGTATACGTCTATGATACTTGTAAACTTGGGCTAGAGGGTGGGGTGATAGTTAGGAATAGGGTTCCTCTACAGCGTTTTCCGCTTTGGTTAGCCCACTATCCCAGACAGTCAATACAAACGTTCTATACAGGTCCACAAAGCGGCCCTCTTAAAGTGAAGGGTTTTTAAAACGGTAGAGACCAGTTATAGCTCAATAGGAGCATCCTATAGCCCATGAGTTTGTTAGCTATAGCACATCTGAGCTTTGCTTGTAAATAAATTATTAGGCACCTGGCTTTGCGAGTTAGGTTTAACACATTAGACATCAGGATACTTTAACATCCAATGGTCGAGCGAGTTCAAAGTTGTAAGAATAAGTACCGAAGTACCCCGTGTCTAACTTGTTTAATCGCCTGATCAGATAATTATTTTATTTAAATGTTTTTTTTTTTTTATTTATAATAGTTCTAATAATAAATCTTTATTTTCATGCATTTACAAATCTATCTATAATCTATAAAAAAACAAAATATAATAAATTAATGTTTTTCTTTTTTTATATTTTTTTAAATACTTTATTTCATTAAGTGAGCTCATTTTTGTTTCATTTTAATTATTTTTCACTAAAATTAATTCCCTTATATCCTATATTGCTACTAATTATTAAATCATTTATTTATTTTAATATTCAATATACTTTTTACATTATACTAACTTTTCTTCAACTCTCTATTATTGAGATTTTTTTTTTATTGTTTATTACTTTATTTCTGTGTATCTCATTAATTCTTTTAATTCAAACAAATGTTTATTTTATCTCAAACTAATAAACATAAGACACTGATAAGCGTGGTTTTTCTTCTTGCCTTAATTCTTTACTTTGTCTTTTCCTTATTTCCCCTTATATGTATTTTTCTGGATGTGCACAATAATTAAAATTTAAAATAAAAAGAAAGAAATAAATTATGCAAATGTTACAACCATAAAATAAAATGGAATTAATGATAATAGTCGTCACACAAAAAAAAGTGAAGACTTCATATAACAATATTTTATTGCAAATTAATTAATATTATATAATTAATTACAAATAAATGTAATATAATATATTATATTATATTTATATTGTAATGTATTATATTATATTGTATTATTATTGTAATGTATTATATTATTTATATTATTATACCAAAATTTAATATTGATAATAATAATTGATTAATTTAATTTTAATTAAATTAATGTTGATATACAATTTATTATTATGAGACATGATTATTGCCAGGTTGGCAGCAATGTTTCCACAGTAATTTTGACATTTATTTTTCTGTTGTAGACCTTAAAAAATAATAATCAGTTAAAAGAGATACAAGACAACATTTGGATTTATAACAATTTTTATTATTAAACTTTTAAAGTTTTATTAAACTGTAAAAGTTTAATAATAAAAATTGTTATGAATTAAAAAGTTATCTTTTATCTCTTTTAACTGATTATTATTTTTGAATGTCCAAAACAGAAAGGTAAATGCCAAAATTACTGTGAATACATTTTTGCCAACCTGGCAATAAACATGCCTCATAATTATAAATAAATATTAACATTAAAATTGTATTATTATACAATTAATAATAAATATAATATATTATTTAATTAAACATTGATGGCGATAAAATATTTAATTTTATTAAAATAATACAAAATACTGGTAGATGAAAAACATTTCATTCAATGAAAACCTTGACACAATATAATTGTGCGAGACACACCTAGGAAATGTAACAAGCAAGATGCATATTGTGTCAACTATTGTGCCAAACTCAGTAGTATCAAATGATATAAATTAAAACCTTGTTTGATGGGTAATTAATTTATCAAACTAAGGAGAAAAGAGTTAATTTTAGTTCTACGAGTAAATTTAAAGGAAGCTTTATATTAAACCTTTTGGTCATTTTCATATCTAAATAACAAACAACAAATACAAATGCAATTTTTTCTTTTTACACTAATATTATGTACTTTTTGATTGTTGGTTAGAGCTGCAGACCTTAAGGTTTTGAAATGTATTGATTCCTCTGAAATAACTTAACAAAATAGAAAGCTTAATGAAAATAGAAACAAAATTAAGTAACTTAAAAAAAATAACTAAAGTTAACCCTGTTTTATAAATAATTATTGATTTATATTTGTTAAAATCAGAAATTAATATTAGTATTATAACCACAATAAAAAATATATTATTTACCTTTAAACTAGACTTGTTGGTAATAGTAGTATTAATATTTGACTATTCAGCAAATAAGTAATGGAAAGCATTAACAATTAATAGAAAGCATCACAAATTAATAGAAAGCATCACAAATTAATAGAAAGCATCTCAAATTAATAGAAAGCATCTCAAATTAATAGAAAGCATGGTCCTAACATGTTTCTCTGATATGCAAAATCCTTCTTTGTTTTTCTTGACATCCTTTTATATTTTAAATGTTTTTGATATGTTTGATTGTTAATTCCTTTATATTTTTTTAGATTGTAAGTTGCTTGTGTTCGCAAATCTTAATTTTTTTTATATCTTTGAATTTGCTTTTTTATAGTTTTTAAATATTTTTGTTCTTACCATTTTTTGAACGATCATTTCAAAAAAATTGATTTTTGTGATTATTTGATAGTTTTATTAAATTTGTTTCAGCTTAATTCATGTTACGTAGATGTGTAAGGCCTTCGTTTGAAAACAAGTTACTTTTAGGAGATGACTCAGTTGATATTAGCGATTTTAACGCATTGTGTAGTTTTGTTTAGTTAATTTACTAATAAAGCATTTGAAAAGGTTTCAAAATGATTAAGTTGTGTAAATAATTAGTTGTATTGATGGATATTTTGGTGGTATGAGTTTAGGATGTATATGATAAAATAATTCAAACTCGTGAGTTTTAAAACTGAGTATATTGTTTAACTCATAGAATAATACTAGTATAGAAGGATCATAGCCAACCAAGGATCTTCAATAAAGGGGATGACGCATTAAGCAACATTTCTGACCCCATGGAAGTTGTATGGGATAGAGAAATAGGAGAAAACTTACCTTCCCACTGGTTATAAAAAAGGCGCCAAACGCAGGTTGTGTAGCAAGGTTGTGGAGTTTGTTTCTTAACTTTCTTCTGTACTTCTCGTGATTGTTAAATTTGTGGTACTTGTTAAGTCATTTGTGCTTATTTAATTTTAAATTTTGGACTATACTTCAGTGAGTGCCATTTCCAGTGAGTAATAATTTAAGCGTGTTTTGTTATAACCTTCTCAAGCAATATACAATGGGAAAAAATTAAGAGATAAGTTTGCCTCTAAAACTTAAGGAATTGTAAGCATGCGCAGTTTGTACCAAGCACGTGCAGTTGGTTTTTGACGTGTGTTTCGGGTTGAATTCTTTCTATTTTTTGGTTTTCGATGGGGTCTCTTTTTTGTATGGCAAATCGACTTAGTGCGTCTTCCCCTTTATTCATGATCCTTGCAGCATACAGTCTATCGACTACTTTAAAAGTCTTGACAGGTCAGTTCAGGCACCGCCGATTCTAAAACAATCCCTACAAGAAGGGAGCGGGAAAAAACTATGTAAACTAATCAGGTTATTTACCCGTATTTTCTTGGCCATGTTTTATACATTTCTTTTGTGTAGTTTTGTTTTATGACATCATTTTTATGTTTAACTTTGAAAGTAGTTTTCAAAACGATGTACACACAAGAAGAACCACAAACAAAGTGAACGATAGCCGAGAAGAAGGTTATTTTCCTACAGCGGTAGGGATTTTTGTTCTTATCAAGTGAGGGGATGGCAGCGGCTTCTCTGATTGGTTAATTTCCAAAATGCTTATGACCTTGGGGATTTTTAAAATAAACGATAGACTAAAAAAACAATAGAAGTTCACCACAGATAACACCACACCAGTTCATTAGTGGCGTAAGTAGGGGTACCACATTACCAACAACAATTATACAATTTGGCGGGTTTGAGTTCAAGCGCGCCATTCATAAACGTTTTCTCGTATTCTGCCGTATAATAATTTTACCTCACTCAATGAGTTAGAAGCAAACCTATGGAAACTAATAATCTTATTTCCTTAAGACCTTTTGTGGCAATACAAAATACCGTATTAAGTATATTCAAACCGGGTCCGGTAGCTCAGTGGTAGAGCGCTCGCCTTTCGATCTGGAGGTCGAGGGTTCAAATCCAGTCGGGGGAGGACCTCAATATGAGGTTATCTCTTGTACCGTACACTCGGGAGGTCTTGAATTCAAGGCCGGCCAACCCAGCCAGGGTTTTACGTGGTTTCCTTGGCTGCTAATACGCAAATGCGGGGTTGGATCTAGTTTCATCTGAGACAAGTCTGGATCCACGTTTCCGTTGTCTCCAGCTCACGAAAAGTTAATGTTCAGCGGGCTGGGGGAGATGAAGGTCGGAAAGATATACTGAGCCTTTGTATGTACGAAACATAGTCAGTAAAAGTGATAGCGGCGCCACGAATAACGTAAGTGACTAGGAACGAAGTGCTCGGTTCTTGAAGATAGACGTCTCCTAATAGCACTGCGGAGCTTTGACTTTCAGGTCAGGGCTAATGAATGAGAACTCTAGCACCCATATGTCAGCGTGCTTGTGCACGCTGACATATGGGTGCTAGAGTCGGGTGGCGCTGGACTGGCCAGAGCGGTGAGCCTAGCTAGAGTCTGGTGATGCTTGAGAAACTGATGAGATTGGTGAGACTGGAAGGACGAGGCCAAGTCAGACTAATGTGATCAGAGGAGCTAGTAAGACTAGATGAACCAAGCACACAGTGAACTAGTCGGCGCTAGTCAGAGTCTAGCTTGTCTATATGAACTAGGCACACTGTGAACTAGTCGCGGGCACTAGCCAGAGCAGTGGGTTTGGATTGAGTCTGGTTGGGCTGGATGAACTAGGCACACTGTGAACTGGTCATATGTGCCACCATGTACGGAGGGGGTGCTTCCTAGATGATTGGATCTGTACACACTCAGGGGTTAATTAGTTGAGTGAGATTTGAGTGAGGAAAAACTCTAAAATGACCCTACGGGTTTAAGCGTAAAAAAGTATATTCAGTCTATCTATGAAATATTGACAATTTTTACGTCAATGGATGGTCGTTCTATTAATTTTCAACTTATTTATCACAAATTAAGTAACAATAAAGAAATAAATGCATAATTTTGATCCGCTCTCGTGCTAATCCTGTGATAAATTTTTTTTGATCGCCTTTTTGTTTTTTCACCATTGGTATTGCCAACCTGACAATTATCTTTTTGAATCGCGAATACATCAACAACCGCAAGTATTGCCAACTTTGAAAATACATTTTATTATGTTAGTGAATCGACTTCTTCTATATATATAGTATTATTCTATGGTCCCACCACAATGAGTTAACAAGTTAACATTTAGGAAACTAACCGGTTTCGATCAAACAGTAATCTTCAGAGTTACTTATAACAGACACAAATAAAGACACATAGTATGAATGCATAGTCAACGTAAATCATTACGTTAAAAATATTGGTCAAATTTTATCTCGCAAATATCGATTACCTAAGGCTAGAGATTATTTTATCTTGCAAATATCGATTACCTAAGGCTAGAGATTATTTTATCTCGCAAATATCGATTACCTAAGGCTAGAGGTTATTTTATCTTGCAAATATTGATTACATAAGGCTAGAGATTATTTTATCTCACAAATATCGATTACCTAAGGCTAGAGACTATTATTTCCACTTTACATAAACAGACTTTAGCAGAAGGTCTCCTTTTCGGTGTTAAACAATTTTGGATACTTATTATAAGTATACACAATACTTATTGTGTAACACATATACTTATTGTGTTGGAATATGTGTAATATTCTTAATTTTGGAAACTGCAGTATTTGATACTAATATCACTTAATTCCGGAATTTTTTTTTTATCAAGCGATTGATTAATACCTATTATAGATTTTTGTTAAAAATATTTCATTCATATGGTATTGAAAAAAAAATATTATACGTCAAACAATAACTCGGTGAAAATTAACCAGACGATGACGATATCACTTAGATTTTTTTTAGATTTAATGGCAGTTTTAAGAGTAACATTATTGTATGAGCTAATTTTAACTAACTAGGTATTAAAATAATAATAGTAATTAGAAGCCAGAGTAAATTTGTTAGATGCAGAGCCTATTTTGAAAATGCTTAGTAATGTTTTCCCCATCAAAATAAATCTGATGCTGTAAATGTTTTTGACAACGCGTATTGTAAGTACTTTATTGACGTATGTGTGTATGTTTCAGGACGATGACAGCAATATGTTTTGTATGCAATTTACCTATATTAAGTCATCAAGTCGGTCTAGTATGGCAGGGAGGCAACGGATGGGACGACATAGTCAGAGAGCAGCTAGAAGAGTCCACCCTCAGGCAAAGGTACAAACCAGAGGCGATATGTCACATTTCTATCTCTTTAATTTTTTTATAACATAATTATACGCCAGAGAGCTCGGCTTTTACATAATTAAGAGCCGAGAGAGTGGGTAAATTTATTTTATAGAGAGAATTTGTGGAGAACTTTATTTTATCAGAGGTAGGCTGTGAAAAAGTAACTTTAAAGCATAAAAGCCAAAGGTATGAACCAGTTTTTTTTTTCATTACGAGGACTTAAAAGGTATTTTCATTACACCTAAACTTTATGAAAAAAATCTTTACTTTTAGAAGTTAAAAGATCTTTACACTCAGAGAAAATAAAGTAAACACTTGAATAGTTTGTAATCTAAAGTGTCAAATCATAATACTATCGTTTGATGCCCTGTAATCAACAAAAATTGCGAAAATTCATAAAAACGTGCACAAATTCGTCTATCAGTTAGAAATTTGGCACGCATGTAGTCGTATATAAGATCAACATACGTGTTAAGTTTCATCTCATTATTAACGTTAGTTTAATATATATCGAACGACCTGTATATGTTTTTAAAAAATTTAACAATCCGGAAATAATCTAGTTGAGCTAAAATTTTGTACAAATATATCCCTTTATAGAATAAATAAGTATACTAAGTTTGGTTTTATACGGTAAGTATATTTACTGATTTTGTAGGATCATAAAAGATGATGCTGCTTAACGAGCAAGATCAGTGCGTGGATAGGTGACTGTTGAAAATAATACATATATATTTAATGCTTGGAAACGAGCGGAGCAATCCCGAAAACGTGTTGTAATTTTGTATTTTGCATTTTGTATATTCTGTGGACAAGTGAAGCGAGTCCGAAGTGGTTAAAATAAGCGTAGCGAATCCGATTTGGCGAGGAAAAGTTCCGAGGTACCCCGTACCTGATTTTTTGAATTGGACGTAAATATACCTGCACTAGGACTCAAAAGGTAGAAAACTATTTCTTCTTATAAGGAGTTAGCAAAAATGGTAAAACAAAAAAGTATCCCTTTGCTGAGAGATCTATTACATCTTCCTAATCCAGAATCAGCGATTTTGGTGTTTTGTAGCAGCGTCAGTCCCTAGGTATTGGAGAAAATAGTAAGCTTGTCGGTTATAATTGGTTAGACTTTATACGCCGGTGTATTTCCGGAGTGAGAGAAAAATCGAGTACACAATAGGTTTATTCGGTACATGAACGGGAAAACACTACTTTACTCTGCAATATACTCTTCTTTATATACTCAATTTTTTTATTTTGGAGTCAACTAGGTTAAAGAAGAGTAAACTCAGGATTAAAAGCGCGCGCGAACAGAAAAAAAATAAAAGTGTGAATAACAAAAGTAATAATAATAATAGTTGGCAATCTCACCGTATAGAGTTATATTATTTGTGAATTAAGTTTAATGGACTGTGCAAGCATCGCTTGTGCGAAAGCTTTGATGAAATAAATTAAACTAACAAAACTCCGACTGCTGTCTTATTATTTTTCCTATATTATTTGTGTTTCAAATCACTATTTGTCTTTTGTTTATTTTTTTTATCTTTTAATAATAATATAATAATAATAGTGTTGCCATAATAACGCTTCTGTTATGAATTAAAAAATATAAATAAATTGTAATTAAAATATAAAATATATTTTTACTTTAATGAAGACGTTTTATTTTAACTTTAATTTATATCACTATCTGCTGTAAAATAAAATTTTCAATAGATAAGAGCAAAGTTTTTATCAATAAAAAAATATTTAGAAAATTGCTTGTCATTTCATTAATTAAATGAAACAAAGGCGTTTTTTACCTTCATATATCATATTCTACCGTTATATACCATAGTCTACCTTTATTGTACCGAAAAAAAATCAAATAATCAAAACAAATAGAATAAAATCAATTTGTAACTTACTGGGTAACTAATTTCTTTCTCTTAAAAATTACTTTACCTTGAAATTTTATTTTGAAGGGAAAAAAACTCAGATACACAGTTGAATAGAAGCACGCCTCCACTAAAAAAGTAGCTTCCTCCTCCAATGTTTTACATATTTTCTCAAGAGCACCACAATTGAAAATTTGGTTATTTGAATCAAAAGATTTTCCGATATCGCTCTCTTTTAAAACAATAGCAACCACAAAATCTTGAGTCTTTATTAAATTTTTGAATTCTTACAGTGGGTATATTTTTTTAATATTGCCCCAAAGGCAATTTTTATATCTAGATTAACCAATACTTTTTTTCTGTCAGTTTTTTTTCAATTTCTTGATATTTTTTATTTTTGAATAAAAGAAAACCCAATTAAATTTTTAACAATGGTATATCTTATTCCATATACCTATTTATATTAAATCAAATTATTTTCATCCTATTCGTTATATCGAGCACTAAAAGTTTCAAAAACAGATATTTTTAAATACTAACGCAGCTAAGAACAAAATACTGACAACAAAGTCATCTGCTATGCATGACACAAAGCTTTATTACAAATCCCTACTGTTATATGATTATAAAAACATATAACAGTAAATGACTGATGGGCACTTAGAGGAATACTTATTACTAGCTTCTACTAATTACTATATTTAGCTACTAACTACTAAATTTTCTAAGTTGTTCACGCAAACAAGCAATACTGCGTAGCTTTCCAACGAAAAAATTCTTTTAAAATTACATATATTAACTATAAAGGGTGTAAAATAAATTTTTCTCGGCCTTTATGCACTTGGGGAAAAAAATATTCGTTTAACGTTACATTTTTTGTTGAAGTAGACATCTACATGTCTTTTTTAAAATGTATTAAATTTGGTCTAAGACACCTCGAACTATTCGTATCTTATAAACAAATAATTTTTGAAAATGTCATCAAATAAACCAAATTAGAATGCTTTAAAACAAATATAACTAAGTATAACCAAGATAACTTTATTGTATGGATATTACGTATGGGATGAAATGCACATTTTCTTTAAGTAGTTCACAAAAATTAAATAACTAGTTGTGACGTTACTGCTCAGGTTATTAAATATAATACTTAAAACCAATAATTGCATTGATAAGCAAGAAAGCGGGAATTTCAAAGACAATTCGCCTGGCTTGCGAACCACCGCGCAAGATTTTTTCTTAAATATCGCAGTGTTTTGTAAATTTATTATCTTAGTAAATAAATATATTAATTAACACGTAAATAAATAATAAATAAAATAAAATAAATAATTAGTAAATAAATAATTAACACGATTATAAAATATTGAACTTCCGCATGAGATTTTTCGCCGTTTAACAAATTCTTTCTCTAAAAGCTTTTTTTAAGTTATAACTTTACCTTGATTTCTTGTTAAAATGATTTTTATCGCATGTTTTATTTCCTCTGTCTAGTTTAATACGAAAATTCGACATTAAAGTTTTATTTCGAGGTAATGGTAGGTACTCCTGGTTTATGGTGTCATTAACTTGGCTCAGTTAGAGGCATATAAGCAGATTTTTATTTTGTTTTTAGCGAATCATCTAACTTTTATCTGTAATGTCATTTCAGAAAATATATAACATTTACAGGCTCACTGATAATTTTTTTTTATAACATCTACCATCTTGAATGAAATGGAATATTTATGGCAAGGAATGAAGACCTTGCCATAAATATCATAAACAGTTCCAGACAATTCCATTAGAATCCCAACATATATGATTGAAAAACGCCGTGGGAAATGTTTGACAGACGGACACTCTGTGTTATAAAACAAGGGACCATCAGCCTCTTCGCCGCTCAGCGGGCTCGGTGCTAACCACATGGTTCACACTCATAGAAACTGACAGACCACTTAGTAAAACAACTTAGGAGGTAATAAGTGAAAGAAAGAACAGTTTTTGTCTCTCCACAGACAAGTACTCCAGGTGTGTACTTGATCAGGTCTAGTAATCACCTTTAGATACTGTTATTCATTACTAGCCTCTTTTTACCGGCACTGATGATGACCCTTAATGGTATAAAGCTGGCCCTGTTATTAAAATATAATAATGTGTGGAAAGACAAAAAAATTTATGATTTTTTTCATTATTACGGCTCTTTTCGGCCAAATTCAATTTATACTTAAGTTTTTAAAAATGCTCAAAACGGATAAGGGATTTAAGGTAATTATAAAATAGCTTTTTATTATTGAGAAATTATAATTTTATAATTTTTATATTGTTGGGCTGGAAGGTCCAGCGACAACAATATTTATTATTCTGACAACAATATTGACAACAGTAAATAATTAAAATTAATTAATAAATTAATCTATGATTGACAAAAGAACCTTTTTTAAAAAATTAAACACTAATTTTTAAATTGTTAAAACTTTGTACTAAAACATATTTTATGTTCTTGTCTGATACGAAAAGAAAACTGACACAGAATAATTTTCTCATGATCGATTGTTAAGAAGAGAATGTATACTAGTGGAAAGTGGAATTAGATTGATATAACGAAGTAAAGTGGAGATAGAGCAACGGCTTGCTTGTTATGTAGCAGATGTCCACTCTTGGGACATCGAAACACCCTTGTCGGCTGTTTCACTTTATCAACAGTGCTCCGCTGTCGAGGCAGGGAGAAGAAGAACTCAAAACACATCTGGGGACTTCCATCTCATCACGTAGAGTCCACTAGTTATATATACGACTAATTGTTTTAAAATCTCTTCGTATCTCTCAATTATTTTATCGTTTCTAACGCCTATTTTCTTTATTTCGTTTTTCTTATTTCCCTTTTAGTTTATAAGAAAACAAGATTGAATTATTTAGTAAATATTTTGTATACAGATGTCTATTCGTATGATTGATCGAAGTTTTAAATTTAAAGTACTTATTTTAAATTTATTTTAAAAAGGACATTTAGACATAAATAGTTAGAACAGTCACCAAATGATGATCTAGACCACAGATAACCTAATACGGCAAGATTGTCGACTTCCCTCTTCTCCTACCTTTGACACTTTCCTAGCGCTCGTCCCCCACAATAGCGGTGAAAAATAAAAACACGAATGAATCCCTCACGCTTTTTAACAAATTTTTACTTGATCCTTTGAAAACTAGCGCATAGTAGCATTTTGAGCTTTATTGAAACATCCCAAAACGGCACAGATTACCATAATTTCCGTTATATTTTCCATTAATGAAAAATGCTCCAGTAACACTAATTGTAAGAACATGGAACTAATGCCTCATTGAATTTAATAAGCAATATTAAAAGGAGTTTAAAAGAATTTATCAAAAGGAACAACTGAAAGAAAACATTGCAGTCAAACGTACACACAAAGTTAAAGAATAACAAATGTCCAACAAATAAAAATTCTGTACTCGAGTTTCATGTAACCCCGGAAAAACATGAGTCTTACTGATTATGATCGTCAAGCTTACTATTTTTCCCGCTACCTTGGAAACTGGCGCTGCAACGGAATAAACAAATCGCTGAAGCTCAACCCCTGTGATATAGACGTTAGGCTCAGAAATATAATAATAATAATAATGCCCGTTTAGAGCCTTGCGGCTCATAAGGAAACTGAGAGCGTGACCTGGGATGCGAACCCCAGACCTCCGTGGGTGTCATAAGTCTTTATTAAGACGCCTTAACGACCTCGGCCACGGAGGCGGCATCTCAGAAGTATACTAAGTCTAAATCAAATAGTTTTCAGCCCAAAATAAATCTCTTTGCTCGTTTTCTACCCGTTTCGGATTTTTATTACAAAAACAATACGTTCCCTGTATACCTACGGTATAAATGAGGGAAAGTAAAAAAGGAGATAAAAGCTAAAAGATAAAATTATCAAAATGTTAAACGAAGATAAATACAATACAACCGTTTTAACACCAAATAATTTGACCTTTGCCAAAAATATATTTTTAATTAAAATAATCAAATTAAAATATATTTTTAGAAAATAAATTAATAATTTTTCAAATAAAACTGATCCTGCCTTATCAAAAATATCGATTTTTTCACTAAATTCATTATGTTCAAATGTTTAAACATAAAGAATTTATGTTTATTCATAAATTCATAAATGAGATCGAATAAAGTACTAAACAATCTAAAAGATTTGGAGAACTTCTATTCCGTTAGTTATAGTGTCTATATCAAAATTATTACTGAAGAACTACAATAAATAATATAGTTCAGAAGATGCTTCGTCCGTTTAGGTTCAATGTGGTTGAAATATGGCTTTAAAGAAGTCAAAATAATAGTTATTTATGCACCAAGAGAGTAAAGAATGCTATTATTTCCCTAAGCAGTTAGTTGGTTCCTAAGGCGTAAGCCGAGGGAACCAAAGTATTTAACTCCCGAGGGCAAGCCGAGGTATTTATGAGTTTAATTCCTGATGCAAAGTCAAGGGAGTTATGACTATTGACTCCCGAGGCGAAGCTGAGAATATAATTCCGAGGGGGAAAATTGCATTTTACTCCCAAAGACGGTGATTTTATTTTAACATGTTTTGTTGTATTCTTATTTTTTTGGGTCGGACCTCCTTAAAAATTGTAGGAGGGCTGCCACAATTCTTTTTTTGCTCTAAACAACTTCTATTGACCTGAAACGGATTTTGAGTCAATGAAAAAATGTTGGTCGGCTCCCTCTAATAAACTTTGGGGGTGCTACCCCCAAAAGAATTAACAACATTTTTTTATTGCTCCAAACAACAACTTCTATTGACCTGAAACAGATTTTAAGCCAATAAAAAAAATTTTGGTCAGCTCCCTATTATAAATTTTTTGGGTGCCACCCCCGGGAAAATTACTGAAATTGATCTGTCACCTGTATAAATTTAAAGAATACCACTCCCCTAAATAATTGGTGTAATTGGCTCTAATAACCCAATAATAGGAAACACTTTTTACTCCCAAGGGAGAAAAAGTTATTTTTTACTCCTAAGGGAGAAAGTTATTTTTTTTAGGGAGTGAAAAGTAACTTTTTCTCCCTTGGGAGTGAAAAGTGCTTCTATAATCCCCATAATCTAGTTAATAAACTTTACATTATACACCGTCTGGAGATTAACGACATTTTATGTGTGTCAGTTTTTATTATATATCCCAGTTTAATTATGCTAGAGAGTATAAATTTAGTAGAAAAATTAATCTTCAGGTTTAGTTGTGCTATTTGGAAAATAATTGTTTTATGATGTCATTATCCAAATATAATGTTTCGTTTGGTTTAAGATTTGACAAGCATTTAGTCGTATAAGACCTACATATGTGCCAAGTTGCACCCTATCTTTAGTATTATTTCAATTTTTTATCGAATTATTTTGTATATATTTGTTAAATTAATTAAAAAATCAGAATATAATTCAATTGAGTTAAATAGACGAGTAAAGCGAGACCGAAGCATTGGGGTTAAGCAAATCTGATGTGCTGAGGAAAAGTTACTTTTTGGCTGACTTTTATTAGGCAAAGTTTTGGGTTTGCAAAGCGAACCCCAAAAAATTACAAAGTCGTGCATGGTTTGTGAAAAGTTTCACAAAACAATTTCATTTTTAGCAATGAATAATGTTTGGAAAAATATTGTTTTCTTAACCTTAAATGGCAATAACCTCCGTTCTAAAAAGATTTAGTGCTGAGGGGAAAGAGGATTACAAAGTTACGTGATTACCGAACATAATTACGAGGTAACATGATTACCGAAGATGATTACGAGGTTACGTATTTACCGAAGATTATTACGCGGTAATATGATTACCGAAGATGATTACGAGGTTCCGTGTTTACCGAAGATGATTACGAGGTTACGTATTTACCGAAGATTATTACGCGGTAATATGATTACCGAAGATGATTACGAGGTTCCGTGTTTACCGAAGATGATTACGAGGTTACGTGATTTACGTGAAGATGGGTTACGTTTTACCGAAGATGATTTACGTATTTACCGAAGATGATACGAGGTTACGTATTTACCGAAGATGATTACGAGGTTACGTATTACCGAAGATGATTACGAGGTTACGTGTTTACCGAAGATGATTACGAGGTTACGTGTTTACCGAAGATGATTACGAGGTTACGTGTTTACCCGAAGATGATTACGAGGTTACGTTTACCGAAGATGATTACGAGGTTACGTGTTTTACCGAAGATGATACGAGGTTACGTGTTTACCGAAGATGATTACCAGGTTACTTGTTTACCGAAGATGATTACGAGGTTACGTGTTTACCGAAGATGATTACGAGGTTACGTATTTACCGAAGATGATTACGAGGTTACGTGTTTACCGAAGATGATTACGAGGTTACGTGTTTACCGAAGATGATTACCAGGTTACTTGTTTACCGAAGATGATTACGAGGTTACGCCGAAGATGATTACGAGGTTACGTGTTTACCGAAGATGATTACGAGGACGTGGAACCGATGATAACAATGTAACGCGATTACCAAATATGATAAGGAAATAACGGAATTACCTAAAACATTTTCTCTTAAAAAAAATTCTCAACTCTCTCACATCCAGCGATTTCAGCCTGTAAACATGTCTTTGACTCCCGAACATAAAAAATAAGTAAATTCCTCTTTCCCCAAAACCTCTCAAAGAAGTTGACTATATGAAAATGTTATATTTACATCATGATTTATTCTTTTAAAGGCTTGGCAAGATATTATTCTGTGTTAACTTTTTGACGTAAGGGAAATATGCCATGGTAAAAAGGATACCCAAAGAAAACTCGCTTTCAAGAGTAACATTAAACAAGTAAAGTGGAAAAATAAACAGCCTCTCAAAATCCCTTTGTGGAATTAAAAATTATTTATGGATATTTTATTACGTCAATTTGATATTCAAAATGGATTTACATTTAAATGATTAAATAATCTTAATCTACGCTCAACTTTAGAAATACAGTTTAATTATTCAAAATAAAGTCCTTCAAATTCCTTATTTAACCACACTGGTTTAAAAGCGAAATCAGTAGATTTTATGGCAAGCACAGTATCCAATCTGAAGCTTCAATTCTCTCCGGGGAAGGACATTTTTTTCATATTTTTAATTCGACAAATCAACTTTTTGTAGAGAATAAAAAAATATTTACAGCCTTTAAATAAACTAAATACTTTTTTATTGATTTAAACTACTTTTTAGCTATAATAGTGGTGCATTCAAAACAAATGTTGTATGTGCACCACTCACTGCAATAATTCGCATTTTACTCCATCTATTATTATCCTTGATAATTATTTAAAAATCATAATCTTTATTATAACTACTGCAACCATTAGTTTCTTTAAAACGCGTAATATAAAGTTAAATTCATAAAATTAACAGTCAAAAAATTGGGACGAGGGTCATAAAGGATTTACTTCCCCTTTTCAGGCGAAGGATGCAAATCCTAGAGGCCCAGACTGATATCGAACTTAAACTGTCTTGGTGGCTGGCACACGTGTTATCATCCATTACACCCACAAAAATACGAATAACCTGATTCACGAATACGAGAACACGAAGCAAAAAATTAAATGTACTTTTTTAATCAAAAGTACCCATGTACTTTAAATTTATCAGGTCAAACTATTTCTAACCAAATAAAACACTGTACAAAACTCTATGAACCCATAATTACTAAAACCTTTTTTCACTTACTCGGAGACATGCACTAAGATAGTACGGAATAACAATACCAACTCTCAGGTGAAACTTCGTCAACCTTAGTGGAAGCTAAGCCAAGTATTAGGTCTTGTAATAACCATTTGGAACTACCGAGAAACCACTATCCAAAACATGAATAGTTAACACAATAGAAACTATGCAAAAGACACCTAAGAAATGTAACAAGCAAATGCGATATAAATTTAACTAGGAAAAGATCAGTCATTCGACATTGGTCGAATGACCTGATGAGTTAGATGTAACAAAAGAGAGTGAGATATATTATTATTTCAAGCCATCAATGATGCCGAATGTTGGAACAGTTCCCAGATGTAGCATTGCATTTTGTTACATTTTCAAAGTGTCTTTCGGACAATATCTAATTTTGTTTTTCACGTTTAGCTGCTCTGCTACAAAAACATTTGTCCTAACAACATGTCTATACTATATATAATAAGTTGCCTTTTGAAGATACAGAAGTGTTCACAATGTGTAGATTGGGGGCTGGACGAAGGGATTCTTCGGCTCAAATTACGACTGTATCTCCTCCAACAGAGGTGAGAGAGACCTCGCCACCGTCTGCGCCAAGAAGACGAAGATCAAGCCTCGCACAGCTAACAGATATTCTCAGGGAATGGGGAGGATCCACAAACAAAGGCAGAGCTAGTGAGTATCAACTAAATTAAATTAGAAGTGGATACCAAATCTACCAAAGTTGGATTGTAAGTAGATCCCAAAGTATCTACGAAAATTAATAACTAACAGAGTTTAGTTTTGTCCAAAAGTAATTTTAATCACCAATATTAATTAATATGATAAAATTGAAGATATGAGTCACAAAGTATTGATGGAATCAATGTGCATGAAATATATATTGACGGGGTCACTTCCAAATGAGCTTAATCTAAGTACCAAAACTTTGTAATCACATGATGACTGATGACTATCTAGTTAAGTTACTAAAGCTAATTACCGGCAATATTATGATAAAGTCAAATACTGCTTACTAAATACTCAATAACTAAGCTACTGTGGGGTCAGCATCTTGGTCAAAGGTCTTTTTTTTGAGGCGGCCAATTTGGCGGCCTCTGACTGATCTACCCCTGTCAGCGGTCTCTGCGACAGGAGCAGACACGCAGTTTTTGTGAATTAGTGACGGGGTAAGCTGGCAATTTCCTTGTGGTAGTGGAATTTAGTCTAGCACTCCCCAAACTCTGGCGGCATAAAGCTTTTTTCTTTTATTTGCTTTTGACCTTCCGAAAAAGAAAAAAAAACTAAGCTACTGCAACTAATGCTCGGCAATATTTTTAACTAAGCTTTTAAAGCTATTGCATCGAAATTTGCTGCATAATCTTGAAACTAACCTAGTGTCCTTTTTTCCCGCGTATCTTTTACATAGAGCACAAAACAAAATTTGTCTTGATATGAAAATATAACAACACAAGAATTGTTTACATAACAAACTCCTGAGTTGAAGATTTAAATAACACAATAGCATTAATAAACAAAAAAAACTTTAGACAAGCCCGGTAATTGCGTAGCCCTGCAACAGTTTTTTGAGTATTATTTATTTATTTACAGTATACATAAATATATATGTATTTATGTATTTTTATTTTGGTGGAAATAAAGAAATTATATTATTATTATTATTATTATGTATAGAGAAAACTACATAATACATGAATATTTTGAGTCCCCAGCAGCATAAGACAAAAAAGGGCACTCGCCCTCTATAATGCATAAAAAACGTACAAAAGAATTAGAAAAAATTACAGAATAAATTTAAAAAATATGAAGAATGAAATGAATTATATAGCCAGCAAACTAAAAGATATTGTTAACGAAAATTAAAACTTCATAAAATTACAATAACTGACCAGAGGAAACAAAAGGAATAATGAAGTGGATACTGGTTAGGGAGGAGATATTAGGACAGTTGGTTAGGGATTACAGGATTCACTTCCCTTATATAGAGAAGACGACTACATCTGCCTCCAGATGGAAGCACCTTAACTAGGTCCTGACCTGGTGAACAGATTGTCTCTTACCAGACAAGCAGTTCAACAGGAACAGAGCCTGATACAAGGGATCTAGGGACAAACGCTTACGCAAAGATTCATACTTATAATATACACGTCGATACATATACCTTGTATAATATAATCTAATAAAGTACCTCTGAATATTTTAATCTCACATTATAGCTTATGAATAATGACTAAACTATTACAACTAATATAATCACAGGGTACCTCAGAACTTTTCACTATGTTTATGTTTCACTATATTGAGACTGGTGAAAATATTTATTAATTAAAGCCAAAACAATAAATGTGGTTAAAATGTTTCAGGTAGCAAGGATGCCCAACTGGTTCGGCGAGAAACCCTCGCTGACTTGGCACGAAGTTTGCCATGGAGTCGCGGAGAACCTACACCTCGAAAAAGGAGAGAGTCTTCAGCCGACTCCGGTGTCAAGTCCGGATCGAGCAAGTCTTCCGCCATATCAGACTTTAGGTCGGACTTGGCCAAACTATGGGGCTCGAGGAGAGAGAGTACAGTTGTCGTCGCTGGTAGCCGAAGAGGCTCAGGAGGAAGCGGAGGTAGAAGAGACAGTATCGTGACGTCGTCGAGACGAAGTTCGGGGGAATCAACCAGACGTTCTTCTAGACGTCAGAGACGTATGGAGCAACCGAGGCCGAGTACGTCGAGTACAGCTTCGGATGCGGCGTGTGAGCAAGTCTCTTCAGGCACCGGTATGCCTGAACTTCCCATAGCTCCGTCGATAACATTAGCAGGACCAAGTCCGACATCCCCTATGGCATCTCCACAATCACATCCTCCTCCGTCACAACCTCCACCAGCTCCACCCTCTCCATCTCAACAACACCCTCTTCTCTCCACCAGGAGAGACTCCACTACTCAGGTAATTATCCCAAACCAGGAAACAAGAATACCAATTATAAAATTATTTAAACCTCATATGTATTTTATGAAACAGAATAAACATTGACCCCTAGGACAAAAAGATGAATCATATTGATGAATAGTACATTTTTCATCAGCAGATGTAAAGTGGTGAAGATTGTAGCCTTTTTTAATATCTGCCTTATCCCCTAGTAGTGCAGACTACTTGTCCATGATTTCTATCGTCTTATAAAACGATAAGATTCTACGGCTCCTATAGAAAGGATATTTTAAAATCTATATTTAGAGATTTAACCCAGGTTAAGCACTTTTTTTGCATTTTCTCATATATCAGGCGTGTTTAATTCATTTGCGGGTTTTTTTAATATTATTTTTATTTTCATTTTTCCTAATTCTACGAATTTTATTTATTATTATTTATTATATTTATTAAATATTCATTTTTAAATATTAAATATTTATTTTTTAATAATTAAAAATGTATTTTTAAATATTTTATTTTAATGTACTAAATGTTTTAGAAACGTATTTATTAATTTTATTGATGATTCATAAATCTAATTTGCTTTATTTTTATTTAGAACCAGCAGTGATACCCGAGCTGCACTCGGCAACTAGTTTATTTATCAAGCAACACATATTTAATTACTCATTTGAGAATTACAAACAACAGAAGTCGTTAACAGCTGTAACAGCTAGGAAGTTTTTAATTTATTATATTTCTGTGTATTAATTGAAATTTTAAATAATTTGTTTTGTTCAACAATTAAAACGCTTAACCTGAAATAAATATCTAAATATCAAATTTTAAAATATCCTTCTTATAGGAGCCCTAGAATCTTGTTATAAAGCGAGGTGTAATGTAGTACACATGACTGAATAGATTGTAACAACAACTCAAATCCAAAAATCGGTAATGGTATAGAGATATTATTACTAGAGAGGCCCTATAGGTTAAATTTTGAAACATCGAAAAAGTAACCTGATCGCCTTCGCTAGAAAATATAATCAAATAACCAGTACAAAATTACATTAACTTTTAAAGTAAAACGTTAAAAATACTAATCAAGACTCAAACAATGTGCGGGAATCATAATAAATGTATTAATTATAACCTTAACTCAATCTTTAAGGAAGTTTCAATAAGGTTACACAGAGCCCCTGAGAGCCCTAAAAAGATGTTTCCAGCCTCTCAATGTAT
This sequence comes from Microvelia longipes, assembly GCA_018340805.1. Classification (NCBI taxonomy): domain Eukaryota; kingdom Metazoa; phylum Arthropoda; class Insecta; order Hemiptera; family Veliidae; genus Microvelia; species Microvelia longipes. The sequence goes on along the minus strand of JACMZG010000008.1, from coordinate 78,136,749 downwards.
TTAGATAGGCTATGTAAATTGACTACATTTAAATGTAAATGTAATTGTGACTACATTTATAATATGTATGGTGAAATAAAGAAATATTTATTTATTTATTTATGTCCCCTCTAGTATATATATCTCTATGGGTAATAGAGTAACTCAGAACGTATCTTTGTCTTATCAGATTCAATACGCTCATCCTCATCACTTCGCATTCACTTCGCTTGCCGTCCGGATATAAAAAAAAAAAACAAATTTGTTTGCTTGTTCGCTAATGATAAGTAGCATCTAGCAAGGTCAGTACCTGGATGAGGGACGGCTGGGATTAAAAATGATCCTTCCTGTCTTAAGGAGAGCAAAGGGAATCCGAAAATAAACTTAATTATTAATATTGAATCTCTTATTTGGCGTTTCTGATTAAGGTTATTCTTGTTCAAGGATTAGCGTAACGAATTTAAAAAGATAAGAAAGAGTTCCGAGGTACTCCCGTAACCAGTTGTTTATTCTACTGAAATGAGTTCCCATTGCTCTATTTATTATTAATTTAGCTCATTAGACGAAGTAAGTCGTTTTATTCTGCCTGGAAAAATTACTGATGCAAATGTATTATTCTTTATAGGTTTTATTGCAAAGGTTTAATTCTTATGTTATAACAATAATTGACAAAAATGAAAAGAAACGTAAGTCGAGAAGAAACGTTAAATTTGGATCAGTGTGGTACAGGGTATGTCTTGCCGCCCCTAAACAGAGTCATCATCATTTGCCATCAACTAACTTCATATATTATTGCAATGAATAAAAATATATATTTAAAATATATTATTTTATTTCATATACATTTAAAGTATATAACAAATTGGGACATAAAGACTAGGAATTTATCATAGTTATTAATTATACTGAAATAACAAAGTTCATTTATTCAGTTACTGATTTATCAAATACTCTTATTAGTCTGCAGTCAAAAATTTTGTCCTTATTAATTTGCAGTCGAAAACTTTGTACTTATTAATCTGCATCAAAACTTTGTGTAAAAAACTAATTCTCAAAACTATTAATCGCAGTCAAAAAACTATATTAATCTGCAGTCAAAAACTGTCCTTATTAATCTGCAGTCAAAAACTATGTCCTTATTAATCTGCAGTCAAAATATGTCCTTATTAATCAAAAACTATGCCTGTCAAAACTATGTCTTATTAATCTGCAGTCAAAGTCAAAAACTATGTCCTTATATAGTCATCTGCAGTCAAATTGTCCACTGCAGTCAAAACTTTGTTCTTAGTCAGAAATTTCCACTACAGCTTACTAGTAGTGGAAATTTCTGACTAAATAAAAATCGCTCACAAACTAAGGATTTATTAGGCGAATGATTATGACTAGTTATCTGTACATAGGTACATCAGAACTGTACCAAATATATATAGATAGATCTGTGTCAGCTTAACTCCATATTTTAAAACTAGGCGTCTCATATATTTGTATCTTACATACGTGACACAAAACTCTATTTAAATGAAATGTTTTAAATTTTAATACTTCTCGGTTAAGTACTACAAATTAATTAAACAAATTAATTTCATTAAGTTTTTTTATTATAAAATTATGACAATTTGATACTTGCAGATACATATGAGGTGCCTAGTTATAAAAGACGAAGTATAGCGAACAAAATCCACGTAATAATGTAAATTAGACTCAGTGTGATTGTGTTATAATAGTACTAAAACATCAAATAAAATTGATTGATACTCCATAAATTTTAATGTTTTTGTATATTAGATCCTCACAGGTCAATTTAAATATTAGATAATTCCACTAATAGACTGTTCCGAAATACTCCCAATATTAGATAGTACTAAAGTAAGACTGACCCGATTAGTTACCCAGTATTAGTTAGCACCAAACTACGTTTGTTTAAAATAAAATAAAATATCATAAATATGATTTAGTTAGGATTTTAATATCCTAACATAACCTTTCAACAATATTTTTTTAACATAATACAGCCTAAATGTAATTTTAGAATCCTAACTAAACTCATTAAAATATTTTTCTTGTATAGAGCATCCTCAATGTGATTTTAAAATGCTTAGTAAACCTAAAAAAAAATATTCCTTTAATATAAAATAGCCTAAATGTGATTTTAGAATCCTAACTAAACCTAAAAAATCCTTTAATATAAAACATCCTCTATGTGATTTTATAATGTCAAATAAACCTAATTTAAAATATTCCTTTGATATAAAATAGCCTAAATGTGATTTTAGAATCTTGAATAAACCCCATTTACTAACCATCAATCTAAAATGATCCCTATAAAATATCCCTAAATGTTTCAATAAGATTTTTTAGTGAACATATCAAAAATCTTTGAGTATAAAATAGCTAATATATATTATATATTACAATAATACATACAATTATTGTAATACAATAATATACATATACAATTGTTGTAATACAATAATATACATAATTATTGAAATACAATAATATATACAATTATTGTAATACAATAATATACATAATTATTGAAATACAAGAATATATACAAATATTGTAATATTATAATATATACAATAGAGTATTTGCACAATTTTTTTTTTATTGCATTATCTTGTACGTCATAACACTTCGTAAAATATTAGAATGAAAAAACTTTTACTTTTGATGATACAGCAAAGAAACGAAAAATATATTTAAACATGTTCTTTTTCCGAGAAAACGGCCTCGACTGCTTGTATGACGTCAGACATAAGAATACCGCCGTGTAGTACAATATTCACTAGAGCAACACTCATAAGAGTTTATTCTATACTGTCAACAAGATGATACTGACAGCTGTAGTCATCACGTTCCTCAAGCATTGTATTACCTGGAACACGGAATTGTTTTGTTTCAGTCTTCATTACATTCTATTGAACTGTAACCAACTGTTGACCTTACGATATTTTTAACTAAAACTCCCATCTGTACGTTAAACGACCCAACCTTTAGAACGTTCCGTTTTCCCCCCACTCTCTCACCCTTTCCCCCTCTCCTCTTCTTTTAATGTTTATTTGACCATTTAAAATTAAATTATTTTTTTTACAGCTGAATATATTTTTTAAACACATTTAATCATTTATAGGAATTTTTTTTTGGAAAAATGCAAATACTCTATTATTGAAATACAATAATACATATACAATTATTGTAATAAAATAATTATGTATAATATTTTAAATACTACAATTGTTTTTTTAAGTAGAAATGGTCATAAAATATGCAAATTTAGAATCCTATATACAATTATCCATATTAAATCCCTAAATGTGAGAGTAGCCTTGATGTAAGTATAAAATAGCCTAAATGTCTTTAATAATCCAAAGCTAAACTAAAAACAAGTTTATAAACTAAAATAAAGTATAAAATTTCGGTATCTGTTTAATAACTTGAGTGGAAGCGTCGCATCTTATTATTTATTTTTTTAAACGTTTCAAAGAAAACGCGCTTATTTATCTTATAGATTATACATTATACGGCACAGCATTATTGCCCTTACTTGAAGCTCAGATTATGCTAAGTTTAGCGCATGCATTTCAAGAAAACGCGCTTATTTATCTTATAGATTATAATTATACGGCACAGCATTATTTGCCCTTACTTGAAGCTCAGATTATGCTAAGTTTTAGCGCATGCATTTCAAGGAAAACGCGCTTATTTATCTTATAGATTATACATTATACGGCACAGCATTATTTGCCTGTTAGGTCTATAGAGAGTCCTGATGTATCATTTAATACATAAGTAAACCATTAAAACTCCCTATAGGTCTCACACTGAGAGAGACATCTTAAAGGGCTTACCAATACCAATAAGGGAAGATATATATATAAGACCACTAAGACTATGCAGGGCATTCCTAATTAGTCAAGAGTCAGTACCGTGTCGAGATACATCGTAGCAGTTCCGTTAATCACCCTCTACATCTGAGTATCGTCCCTCTACAAGTAAGTCCTTTAAGATAAGCCATATATAATTATATCTCATCATTATACTATATGTATTAATTACCTTTTTACCAATAATATATTCTTTGATTATTAAATCTATTTATTTGTTAATACCCTGAACCTGCGCACCATAACACTGGTGAAGGCGCCGCTCTTTCCTTTTACCTGACCCCCACTTAATTCCTTTCAATCAAATTTATTAAAATTTAAAATATTTTTATCTCCCTGATAATCTTTTTTAATTTTAAATTTTATAATTTGGGTTTTATTTATAACTTTTTGATTTATTCTTTAAATAAAATGCAAAATTTTGACATTGATGAACTAGACATTGAACAGGTTAGAACTTTAGGTGAAGACGATTTGCGTAAATTATTAACACAGTACCATTTATCTCTATCGGGATCTTTACCGGTTTGGAGACAGAGGGTATTGCGTCTTTTAACCCAACAATTAATACCTTCAGACCATGCAACTTACGATTCTTCTCCTAATACTACAACACTGGCTACTACTACTACTACTTCTACTATTACAACTACTACATTTACAAATACACCAACAACACTGACTACTACAACATCTTCTAGCATACCTATTACAACTGCTTCGTTTTCTCATATCCCTCAGGTTAATACTAATCCCACCCCGATTACAAGTCAAATCCCTTATTTTTCTCCATTCAATAATTCCCTAACAACACATTTCTACCCACCCAACCCACAACCTTCTTGCTCCTTTTCGCAACATTTCCCCCCTTCTTTTTCATTAAACACTAATAACCCTCCTGGTACTACTTTTGTAGAATCTCCTTATAAAAAAATTGCTGACCTACGACCTTAATACCCCTACTGATAATAAATCGTCTAACAATAAAATGCCTCTTGTACATCCGCCAAAATTTTCCGGAGACACCGACGTGCATTCCTTCATAAAAAATTTTGAGAGAGCTGCTTCGATAAATAAATGGTCTAACCAACAAATGATTTTATTGCTACCACTTTACCTCGATGGCCCTGCGGCTAGATTTTACGAAAATTTAGAAAGACAATATGATCGCGCGTTCGCTAATTTTCGTGGAACTCCTAAAAGACCAATTAATAAGGGCGTATTCCCCACCCCGCAGAATTTATGTTAAAACTAAAACTAGACAATACGTTCAGGCCCCAAATCAACCATTACGTGAATATGCCGATATAGTAATTGACTTGTGCTACAGGATAAATCCGCACATGTGTGAGAAAGATATTATTCAATTTATTTTGAAAGGCCTTCAACCAAAGGTTTATGAACGAATATCAATTTTTCCTACGGATACTCTTAACAGATTATTTGAAAGCATGGACCGGTACGTACAAGATTCTTTTATACTGGAATATAAAAAATCCTTTCCACAAATGAATAACTCTCAAAGCACCGCATCCTTAGAACAGAAAATAGAGGCATTACAACATCAAGTACATGCGATAGCGGTTACTAAATCTGATTCCCCTACAAAATCACCTAGTCAGCCCCGACGATTTGAACGGTCCACCTCAGTACCTCCTAGAAAATTAGAATACCGAGGTACAACGCGTTTTACACAAAATAATTACTGCCCTAATAGATTTTCACAGAGACGAGTAAGCTGGTCGGACAAACCTTCCCCACCTCCATTAATACCTCCACATTATCTCTCCCGATCTAAAAACACATTTCTACGAAATAAGACACCTCAACCACTCTGCCAACTCTGTCAATTGCCAAATCATGTTGCACTTTCTTGTCCGAAATGGAAAAACAGTCAAAAAAACTAATTACAACGGGATTGGACAAGTCTAGACGGATATTACCTCCAGTCCCGTCTAATAAAAAATATAAGGCAGATAAAAGTAAATATTTTGTTTCCCCAATTTTAACTTCATCAGCACTTACGATACGTGTCTCATTTTTTAACAATGTAATATTAGCATTAAACGGATACAGGAGCTTCCGTTTCATGCATAAACTCGTCCTTATTGCCACAAAAAGAAAATAATCGAGATAAATTAGCGACTATAACTGCCACTAATGGCCAACCGTTAAAGACGTTAGGGATATTTGATATTACATTTTCTATTTCAAATAATTTTTTTAAAATTCCAGTTTTTTCAGTCCCAAACTTACCTTGTCAATTATTACTAGGCACAGACTTTTTACAAAAATATAAGGCCACCATTTCCTTCCCGTTAAAAACTATTACTTTTAATTTTAAAAGAAAATCCCTTTACTGTGCCGTTGTATTTAAATTCAAACCCATCTTCTCTATCTCCAATAATTCAAAGCTCTTCAAATTCCAGTCAACCTCTAAACTTTATTCCTCCCTTATCGAGAATTATAAAACATCCCCATATACTGACCAAAAATCCGATGTTATAGACCGCCCTGTAAGCCCAATAAAATCAGTTGACACTACGACCATTATACCCCAAATGCCTACTCCTACACCCGAAACCCCCCTTATTGCTAATAATAACTCTTCCATCCCAAATATGGACCCAATACCCGATGCGAACGACTCCCCTATGTCTTCAATAAACCCAGAAGGTCACAGGTCTATTAAATCCCAAATGACTACCCCTAAACCAAATTCCAATTATCTTAATCCCCCTATTACCCCCAGGTAAAGTACCTGTATTTCTTATTAATGACCTTATTATACCCCCTCATACTAGGGCCGTAGCGCCACTTAATCCCCTTGTAAATAAAACTTGACCCAGTAACCTTCATTCATAACCCACATCTTTTAACAAAAAAAGGCATTTTCCCTTCTATTTTTAACCCAAAAAATGCCTGTATATCCCTTTATAATGCTTCCACATGTACCCAGTATCTTTTAAATACCTCTTTGTTAGGTACCGCTGAACTACCTACTCCTTCACCCCTTACCCTCGAAGGAATCAATGACCTTCCGAACCCTTCATCCACCCTCTCCGTCAATGTCCTAGATACAACTAATTCCCCAACCAGACTCTTACCCCTTCGCAAGAGCCTATAATGAAAACATTCGGTTCTTATTCTCCTGATAACCCCGTAAAAGATCTTGTCGATCGCCCTATAGATATAAATCCTGCCTTACCCGACAACCAATACTCCCAATTAGCAAATTTAATATCAAATTATAGGCATGTTTTTGCAACTCACTCTGCTGATCTAAAACCAGCCAAGTTACCCCCTTATAAATTTAATTTAATTTCAAATGAGCCTGTACACTCCCCACCATATCGTTTAAGTTTAGCAGAAAGAAAAGAAATAGATCGTCAAATTGACGCATTGCTAGCAGCAAATGTGATAGAACCCTCGGTAAGCCCATATTCTTCCCCTGCCTTCCTAGTTAATAAAAAAGACACTACAGAAAGACGTATGGTGGTAAATTATAAACGATTAAATGAACAATTATTAAATGACACTTATCCAACACCTCATTCACAAACACTTTTTGACACTTTAGAGGGAGCACATTATTTCTCTACTTTCGATATAAACCAAGCATTTTTCCAGCAACCAATAGATCCAAAAGACCGTCCCTTAACAGCTTTCGTTACACACAGAGGATGCTTTCAGTTTACACGATTACCATTCGGTATAAAAACGTCCCTAGTGCATTTCAACGTTCTATGAATCACGTTTTTAACCATCTACTATACATATCATTATTAATATACATAGATGATTTAATTTCATTCAGCAAAACGTTTCCTGAACATATACAACACTTAAAACAATTGTTTAAACTATTAGAAAAATATAATATTAAATTAAAAACTTCCAAATGTCATATCGGCTATCAAAAAATTAACATTCTTGGACATGTTATCTCTCCTAACGGTATTGAACCCAATAAAGACAAAATAAAAGCAATATCTGAGTTTCCTCGACCAACCTCATTTAAAGCTCTAAAATCGTTTCTAGGCACTACGTCATATTTTCGCCGTTTTCCCTAAATACACCGACGTTGCCGCACCGTAACTAAACCTACAACTTCCGATACATGGTATTGGGATGACTCACACGAACAGTCCTTTAATAAATTAAAAGATTCATTAATCTCTCCACCAATACTCGCATACTTTAAAGAGGACCGTCCAACCGAAATTTGGTGCGATGCTTCCAGAATTGGTATAGGTGGACTACTTATACAGGTAGATCCAACTACAGGTAAACGTCATCCAATTAGTTATTTATCGCGCAAATTAACACCCAATGAACAGAATTGGAGCGTTTCCGAAATCGAACTTCTTAGTGTTGTTTACTGTCTTACCACCTGGCGTCCTTATGTATTCCAAAATTTTGTCACAGTTTACAATGACCATGCCGCTCTATCATTTAACAAAAAAGATAAACAACCAAACACCCGTTTACATAAACTAGCCATGAAATTAATTGAATTTGATTTTGAAATCAAACATAAAAAATCAGCATTAATGTGCCAGCCGACACCTTTCTCGGTATCCAATTGATGAAACTATAAATGATTTGTACACGGAAGAACATATTTTTACAGTAAATTTAGTGAACCTACCTCTATTACAAAACAGGATCCAGATCTTTTTCTAATTTATCGAGCACTTTTAGACCCCGATTCAGTAGATAATAAAGCAAGACGAGTTTCTCGCCAATATTGTATAAAAGACGATATTTTATATTTTAAACATTATAAACAAAAGGAAAAACTTAATTATTTAGTTGTCATACCCAAATCATTACGCTCTAAAGTACTTGAAGCATACCACGAACACCTTTTAAGTGGCCATTTTGGCATCAAACGAACCATGCAAAAAATTAAAATAAAATATTATTGGCCAACATTAGCAAATGACGTGACTCATTACGTTCAAACATGTAACAGCTGTCAGCTTATAAAACCTGACAAAACAGGCAAAACCGGTAAACTTCAGCACTTACCTGTAACTGGCGAAGTGTTGAGTCACCTTGTCATAGATTTTATCGGACCCCTACCTCCATCTAACGGTAAAAAGTATATAATTGTGGCAACAGACGTGACTACCAAATACGCTATTGCCAAAGCCACAACAGCAGCCGATGCCACAGCAACAGCAAATTTTATTTTAGATATAAAAATATATACGGTTTAATGAGAACAATTTCATCTGATAGAGGCACTCACTTTACCAGTGCAGTCATAAAACACCTTTTAACTGCCCTTAATGTTGACCAAATATTCAGTACAGCTGGACACGCTCAAAGCCAGGGTCAAACAGAAAGACTTAATCAAACCCTGTATAAAATACTAACACACTATACAAAAACTGAACAAAAAACATGGACAAAATTTTTGCCATCCGCCCTTTTTGCTTACAATACATCCCCCCATACAGCACACGGATACACACCTTTCTATTTAATTTTTAACTTTCATCCTCGCCAACCCTTGGACTTATCACTACCCCCCAGACACTGATAAAGACGTTCTGGATTCTTTGCAAATAATTTCAGACGTAAGAAAACTATACCCACCATAATCCAAAAGTACCAACAATCATACAAGAATCGCTATGATCAATCTCGCAAAACCGTATCTTATAACCCAGGTGAGCAAGTCTTATTACAAGCTTTGACACATCGCCCCGGCACTTCAAAAAAACTTTCCCAAACATACAACGGACCTTATACCATAATAAAAAATTTATCAGATTTAAATTACTTAATTAGAATTCCAGAAAGACCAGGACCAATTAAAACTGATACAGTGCATGTATCCCGTATCAAAAAATACCTACCTAGGTAAGGTAACCTTCATTAACACCTTAATTACATGTTACTTAATTATTGATACTTAGACGTAATTATTAACTATGGATTATTAAATATTGTAGATAAGAACGACTATTGTAATTTAAGGATTGTTTATTTTTTTATTTTTTTTATATTTACCCCATACGTATTCTAGAAATGTTTTAAATAATTTTATGATATTATTATTTTTTAGACCCACACCATCCAAATAAGACCCACGTTACGGTTTAATGTATTCCAATCCTTTCTATTCTAATAAATTTCCTAAATGATTTTCACCCTTTCCAAACCAACCCCTCAACAAAGATCCCACACTAAGACATAATGTCTACCAACCTTCCTAAAACCCCGTTGATATACTATAAACATTTCCTTTAAAATAAATATTATATATTTACGACATCACATGATGGTTTAAACCACCCCATACTGGGATGAATCTCATACCACTCATAAACAGTCTTTAATACTTTAATTCGTTTACTCTCTTTTCTGAAAGGCCCCCCACATAGGGACAACCCTTGCATATGTTGTGTCCTCATAATTTTTTTTTAAAAAATAATTTTTATATATCCTATGTACTTCCTTAATACCCTCCCACAAAAAAAACCATAAGCATTAGACAACATCTTATTCTTACCAACTAATTATTTTTAACAACCTCCATCTTTAACACTACTGTCACACCCCTTCAAAGATTTTTACCCAATTATATTAAATATATTTGTCGTCCATTTTTTTTCTCCCCCTCAGCACTTTACTTACTAACTATTTATTTTTACATTTGATAAATCTTTTTGTTATCACAACTTAGTAAATAAGCTCATACAAACATAGTTTTTTTTACAAAAACAAAACTCTGTTACAGGTTTACAACATGCAAGCCATGACAATTATCATCATACTATTTTGTATTTTCCCGCCTGTTCGCACCCATAATATCCAGGAGACCTTCTTAACTAACTCAGGACTTTACTTTAAACTCGTACCAAACGTATTGCCCTTTACAAATTTAATTCAAGTTAACTACTCACAAACCATATCTTCTAAACGAGTACTTAATTCGAACTTTTTTTCTAAAGACGTGTTTAACAATAATGTACAGCCTAATTTTAACTCTATTGCGTCTTTGATTAACAAGTTGAAAAACATAACTCAAATTACACTAAGCGATTTATTTAACACATTCAACTATGACTCTAATGTCCCAAAATACCCCTACAATGTATCAAATACTAATTATGACTTGAATTCTCTACTTTCTCAAAATACCATTCAGTCATTCATAAAAGCAGACAATTATTATTCATCAAAATTTATCGGACATGTACAGAATTACGGACTAACTGTCAACAAATTAATTGAAACTTTAGAATTTAAGAATAATTCGTTGCACTCTGACACCAGAGACCTAGTCCAACTTCTTCTTACATACCACAGTCTTTTACAAGACACTTTGTTATTACATAGACATCAACAAATACTAAAAGACTGCAATGACAACAAAATACCCACTTATCTTCTACCAATAAAACAATTAATCTCAGATTTAGGGAACCTTCAAACCTCCCTATACAGAGATGGATACGAACTGTACATTCCACTCAAAAACATAAACAACTATTACCAGCAAAAATTGGCTACCTGTATTTTTTCCAATTCTAGAGTTAAATTGACAGTAAATATACCAACTCAAACGCTACACGCTTCATGGTCTCTCTTTAAATTGATTCCGATACCCTTTGCCTTTAACCAATTAACCTGCTATCCACCCAACTTAGCCTACCTAGACCAAATTCTCCTTGCTTATAATTCTAACAATTCTGACTTCAAAATAATTTCACCTGCCTACAATAAATGCAATCCTTATATTTCTCCACTTTGTTTCCTCCCTCAATTGCCAATTAACAACCATCACTATCATTGTCTAAATAATTATTTATTAAACATATCCGATGCAACTTGCAATCTAAAATGTAGACAACTGCCCTCACCAATTACAACAAAACTTGAATCTAACAAATACATTATCACCCAACCTTACCCATCCCTAACAATCCGCAACGTCTTGACCACAAAAGCAACCTTATTTTCCTTTCCAAATCCCTCTACACCTGGCTCATATCTCATAACTATATCTTGTAACTCTGAAGTTATTCATGACAATCAAATTATAATACCTATTACGTATCCTTGCCCATCCCGTAATATTAACGAACCCACCATCCAACACGTGTTACCAAACCAATGGCTGACCAAACATAACCTTCCAACTGACCCAACTAAGGACCAATTCCACGTAGTAAATCACTCGTACAAACAATTTTATAATAAAAACAATTTTATTAAAGAATATTTCAACATAACATGGGATTTTAAAACCTTAATTACATTTTCATATTTGTCTATATTGACAATTATGACAATAATTCATTAATTATTTCTATAGCTAATCGTAAAAAATTTAAATCCCACCTATCCCTGCCGCTACTTATCGTGCATATTCAACCTCTTTAGATTTGCCACCAACCCTACCTCAAAGGAACAGATCTCCTGACACATCCCTTTGACCTGATTTCACATAGTCCCCTTCCCTTTTTTATTAAAAAAAAAAATCCATTTATTTGACTAAAGGAAATATTTCATATCTATTTTATTATAAATATTATTATTATATTATTACTCAAATATTTATATATCACATATATTTCTTTTATTTGACATGGCTTCATATCTGCGAGGCTTACATTGCAAAAGAACATAAAAGGAAAGCGATGAATATACCGTCTTATTCCTGCTATATGGACTTACTACTGGATAACCGGACTTCAACGTTATCCATTACAATTCAACGCCACTTTTTCCAGAATATTACTTGAACTGGATAGACAATTAATTGTAGACCAATACTGCATTTACTTACTGAATTAAAGTATCAAAAAAAATATATATATAAAAATGGACACGATGTACTCGTACTATGCCAACATCAGGAAATGAATTTCAACACTTTTAAGCAAAAAAAACGCTTCGTTTCAATAATACGTATTATAAATTAAACATCACGAATTACAAAGCAATAGATTTTCGTTCCATCTCGGAATTTAAAAACATTCACAATGGAAACGGAATTATCAAGAGTACCTCTCATTGGCAATTTTCAAGACCTTTTCTCTATAATTCATCCCAACTACCTTAATCAAAAGGTTATCATCATAAAATTCTACAAGTTTGCTAAAACCACGACAACTGTAAGAACTCAAAACTGATTTCTTTCATGTCGGTAAACACCACTCTTCCTTAATCATCTATAGACTACACTCCACTGTTAGTCTACAAAACGCACAATCATCACATCACTTTTTGGAATATGCAGCACAATGTTTTATTTTTTTCTATTGTTTTTGTTTTGTTTTATTTATTTTTGTTGTGTAAACAATAATGAAAATATTAATCATAATAATATTTTATTAGTTTCCCTTTTAAATTAATATTATAATAATAAAAAAAAAAAAAAAAAAAAAAAAAAAAATCATATACATAATAATAATGATTAAAAATATTAATTAATGCATTAGTTATTAAATTATAATTGTATTATACATGATATTGATATACATATTTATAATTAATAAATATGTCATTAGTACAATAATATATAAACAAATAATATGTAAACAATATAATCTAACTAATTAATAAATTTATTTTTCAATTTTTATTAATACCTATAAAGGTAAACCTAAATTCATATTTTAAGTAATGTCTAATTCTTCCATTCATGTTTCATAGTTCTAAGTTTGTTTTGTTTAACCAATTTAAAACTTTGTATTACTTTTGACTTTTATCAAAAAAAAGGAAAGAAAATTAATAATAATTTGTGTTTTACAAACACTAAGTCTATGTTAGGTCTAAGTCTAAGTTATGTTAAGTGTATAAAATAAAACTTAATAAAGTAAAGTAGCGATTTCATGCTACCACTAAATATATAACATGTAGCTTAATCATAAGCTATGTATAAACTGTAAGTTTATTGGCTTAGTACAAAAAATTTACTATATCTAATCCGACTTAGTAAATTTTTTTTTCTCTTTTTTTCGCAACTTTGCGGAGAGTGTTAGGTCTATAGAGAGTCCTGATGTATCATTTAATACATAAGTAAACCATTAAAACTCCCTATAGGTCTCACACTGAGAGAGACATCTTAAAGGGCTTACCAATACCAATAAGGGAAGATATATATATAAGACCACTAAGACTATGCAGGGGCATTCCTAATTAGTCAAGAGTCAGTACCGTGTCGAGATACATCGTAGCAGTTCCGTTAATCACCCTCTACATCTGAGTATCGTCCCTCTACAAGTAAGTCCTTTAAGATAAAGCCATATATAATTATATCTCATCATTATACTATATGTATTAATTACCTTTTTTACCAATAATATATTCTTTGATTATTATAATCTATTTATTTGTTAATACCCTGAACCTGCGCACCATAACATGCCCTTTTTGAAGCCATGAGATATGCCTAAGTTTTTAGGCATGCATTTCAAGGAAAAACGCGCTTATTTATCTTATAGATTATACATTATACGGAGCACAGCTTATTTGCCCTTACTTGAAGCTAGATTATGCTAAGTTTTAGCGCATGATTTCAAGGAAAACGCGCTTATTTATCTTATAGATTATACATTATACGGCACAGCATTATTTGCGCTTACTTGAAGCTCAGTTTATGCTAAGTTTTAGCGCATGCATATTACAGAAAATTCGCCCGGCATGCGACCTCAGCGCCAGAACTTTTAAAATGTACATTTAACTTCTTAAGAGAGAAACGTCTTTCTTGTAGAATTCCATAATTACTAGTAGGAAAAGAACGACTTTAATTCTACAATGTTCTTTTTAAACAGGAACAATATATTTCAATCCATTTGGATCATCTTCAGGAAAGATATAAAACTACTAAAAAGCTACATTAACAATAAATAAAATACTAAGAACAAACTAACAGAAATAAACTTTAAAGGTTATAACCTTTTTACCTTGTTATAGGCTTTTAAAGTTTATTTCTGTTAATTTGTTCTTAGTTTTTTATTTATAGTTAATGTAACTTTTTAGTAGTTTTATATCTTTCCTGAAGATGATGCAAATGGATTGAAATATATTGTTCCTGTTTAAAAATTATTGTAGAATTAAAGTCGTTTCAAAAAATAACCATAATTTAAACAATATTAATATTTTTGTCCCCCTCCCATAAAAACTAAAATTGATTAATTTTTAAAACTGACCGCGTAGCATTAGACTTTAGAGACTAAAGTAAACACAATCTTTGATAAAAAAAAAACTCATATATAATCCACAGACTATTGTATAAACATGACGTTTGTTCCTTCAAACCCCGTAATTCTCTCGTATGAAAATTATTTGCTTTGTCCTTCCATAGAGTAGACGTTGAAAAATTAATTCATTCTTTTTGCCTTTCATCATGAAAATTAAATGTATGTTGTGTAGAATATAAATATTTAATCCTTTTAAAAATGTTTTTTAGACCATGTAATACAAGATACGTCGAGGAGATTTAAAAAAATAATCTCAGTAAAATATTCGCTTATTTGGTAAAAAAAAACTAGTAATTGATTCCTTGTCTGACATTGCAGAGATGGCTGAGTCTATTTTACACCTTTCCTTAGACTTAACAAGCCACAGAAGGACTAACAAGTTTAGTTATAATCTAAGACGCGGAATAAAATTTGCAGATATTTGAGATTTTTGTATTTTAATTAGGACGAATGTCTTCTTAAAGGAAATTTTTGCCACATACTTTTTACCTCTTTTTGGCAGACAAGCAAATCTGTAATTATCAAAATAAATATTTACATTGGTAAGAGCGGAGAATAGTTATGGTAACGGTTATAGTAATAATCATAATAAATATAAACAGCAATTAAACTTAAAGACTTATAATTAAGTCTTTATCAGAAAATGATAAATATAAATAATAATATAAATAACAAAATACAGCAATTAACAGAAAGGAACAAATAAAGTATCCAAACATTGCTTGTTATGTATGCTAACGAAGAATGAACTACAAAGTAAAAAAAATAAGTCAAGGGACATGAAGAGCTAGTTATGTTTGAGTACCTAAACAGTTCCTTTCTGATAACTGCTTAAACTCTAATGATATGACCGAAATCTTACTTGTAGTTTATATTTATTATGACCGAAACCTCTAAATATGTTTTATCATACAAATGGTGAAAGATACAGTTTTTTGTGTTAATAACATTAATTAACGTTTCTATAAAGGTATACACGAAAAATAGAAGAGACAGTCGGACAGGGGTATCTCCTGAACGAAGTTCTAGCGGTAAAGGTGGTAGAGGACCGAGACTCCAACGTCAAGGTACCGCCATTGACGAATCCTGGCCTGGTCAGGGCGGCAGAAGAGGTAGTCAACCAACTCTGAGTCCTGATCCTCCTGACGAGGGAGGTGGTGCGAGGAAAGCAAGAAGAGACTCCCTATCGCCGGACTCGGCATCCTGTGTTCGGTTAGGAAGACGGGATTCCAGAGCGAGGTATCCCGTTCATATAATTATAATGTATTGGGTTGAGGAATAATTCATGAGCGTTTTTTTTTTAAATTTAAATGCACGCAGAAATAAAATGCATCGGCAATGTTTATGTTGTTTGAAAGAGAATGTTTTGCCTCTACAAGATAGTGTGTTTTGATTTGTATTTTTTTTATTTTGTGTATTTTCAGATCATTAAAATGGAATGTCAAGTGACAAAACTGAGCATTTTCGACACCATTTGCTTTTTGCATTTAATCGAGGTGTTAAGGCCGCCCGAAGCTGTTCGTGAGATTTGTGCTTTGTATGAAGAAAGGAGCAATGCTTGAAAGTACCGCCCGCCGTTGGTTTTCGCGCTTCAAAAATGGGAATTTTGACCTCAAGAACGGATCACACACCGGTCGACCAATTGAGTTTTCAACGAAGAGCGATTGAATCATCTTCTTCACGAAAATCCACGTCAAACGATCAGAGAATTGGCGGAGCAGATGGATTGTGATCCAAAAACTGTGGTAAACCACCTTCACTCAATGGTCAAGGTTCAGAAACTCGGCGCTGGTTGTTTGACGTGGATTTTCGTGAAGAAGATGATTCAATCGCTCTTCGTTGAACTCAATTGGTCGACCGGTGTGTGATCCGTCCTTGAGGTCATAATTCCCATTTTTGAAGCGCGAAAACCAACGGCGGGCGGTACTTTCAAGCATTGCTCCTTCTTCATACAAAGCACAAATCTCACGAACAGCTTCGCGGCCTTAACACCTCGATTAAATGCAAAAAGCAATGGTGTCGAAAATGCTCAGTTTTGTCCACTTGACATTCCATTTTAATGATCTGAAAATACACAAAAATAAAAAAAAATACAAATCAAAACACACTATCTTGTAGTGCAAAACATTCTCTTTCAAACAACATAAAACAAATTGCCGATGCATTTTATTTCTGCGTGCATTTTTAAATTTAAAAAAAAACGCTCATGAATTTCCTCAACCCAATATAATATCAAACAGCTGTTCTACTTAGACCAACTCACAAGAAAAGTGTCCATACATCCACACATCTATGTACATATACATGAAGAAACCAACGTTTTTCGGCTCAGTGGGAGCTGAAGCGTGGAAATTGGAGAATATCACATTTAATATTTTCTTCCCATACACATTTTTCCCCGCCTATAACAGTACATTGGGAAGAAATAGGGTTTTATTGAATAACAAGACTCAACCCCATTGTTAGCCTAAAGTGAGGTTAAAATTAAAAAAAACCGAAACACTTTAAGTTGCCCCAAGAAATGATGTCAAAGAAGACAATATGGCATAACTATCATTGACAGTTTTATTGCAATCTATAGTGTGTACATTAAATTGTGTATTTGGTTACAATGAAAATAAATCTCTCCTAAGTTTTTACCAAATCATCAAATATTTGGCCATATGAAACTCCGTATGTTAACCTCCTTATGAATACTGTCCTCATTATTATAATATGCCACCTGTATCGTTAGCGAATTCCTTTAAACAAAAAATTCGAACAAAAGTTAAAGGATGGGGAATATAAGAAAATTAAGTAACCCTGAAATTACTGGGATTTGATAGCATTATACTGTAGGTATATAAAAATAATGGTGTTTCAGGTTATCTCCCGATAGAGGAGAGAGAGAAGCCAGCCCTAGACGAGGTAGACTTAGAAGACAATCAACATCTATGGCAAGTGGTATGCGCGGGCGAAGCGCGCGCTCCCCTGAATCTAGTTCCACGTGTAGTTCTAGGGATGCATCGCCTTGTAAAGCACCACCTCCGCCTATACACGCTCCTGCCATTAGACGACAATCCACTACTGAAGAAATTCTTATAGCAAGAGGATTCCGACGACAGTCAACTACCGAGGAAATGATTAGATGCAGGTTAGCTATAAGACAGAATCCTTGTACTACCAAAATAACTAAGAATTTCTAATCAAAAGAATTAAATAATGCCATAAAGCTTTAAGTTCTGGCGAAACCGTGAATTTAGAATTTTATAAATAAGTGAGCAATAGGAAATGTACTTTTTATGTACGCCACAGATATATAATATTGCTGACGGCGGTCTGGTCACCAGCCTGCGTCATTTTAGATGACAATTCCGACGTTCCGCTTAAACTGTAAGAGGCATCCGTAGGTATGAAGGACATCACAGATGAGTTCAAGTTTCCCCCATGAATACCTGCCTTTGACTTTTTCTTCAAGGACAGAGATTGTACTCATGAGAAGGGATAGTAAGCTTTGAGTGTCCAGGATGACGTAATCTACTTATCGCGAAGGACGTCGCGAAGGAGCGTCCAGCACAAGTTGATGTGCTGGCATCTACAGGGTTGGCTGGGTATTGCCTGACATAAGTGGAAGGTAAGATTGACTAATAGAATTATCCGAACACTTAGTAAAGAGATAAGCGATGTCCATGTGTAGGAGATTTTCAACCTCGTCCCCCTATTGACGTTATTTGTCTATGCAAACTTTATAACTTCTCTATGGTGGTGCAGATATTAAAGACAGCCCCAATATCGCTAAGTGAGCCTTTGACTTGTGGTACTATGGTGTCCTAGTATGCCAATGTCTACCTTCATTACAAGCAAATCTAGGAAAACCAGCGATCTATAATTTTCTATTTCTATCGTGAATTTTATCTTTGGGTGGATAGAGTTAATATTTATAAAAAAAATCATCCAGGTTGTCTCTACCACGTGACCAGACAAAGAATTTGGGCTAGAAACGCTATTCCTTAAGATTTCAATTATTCTATAAGCATATTTACAGCCATAGTTGACAAAGGACAACCCATTGATGCCTCCTACAGTGGGACCGAAACGTCGGGGTCATCGTCTACTTTTAAATGATTACCACCAAAAGGCCTATGTTCCATGACAAGAAACACAGAAGTCTACAAAGTTTATTAACCTACAACATGTTAGCCACAATATATGCGTAATAAATCAAAAAGTGGCTGTAAAGAATTCACATTTTCTAATTTGATGAGCAAACCTTTATACTTTAATCAGCATGCTATCATCTACAGTCCGATGAAAAAACTTGATGATTCAGGTTAAAAACCATAGGTTAACTTTCTCAAGTGTGGGCGTAGTGATGAGACAGCATTTTATCTGCTTGGCGGACATATAGTAAAACTTACGTCCAATAAAATAGCATGTTTGATTCTTTGAATAAAATTTACTTTACTGACAATAATAAATGTATGGATGTAATTTGTCTACTTCACAGCTGTCTTATTTAACACATGATACCTTTATTGATTAATATACAAGTCTAACGATGAAAAATTTACTAAATTATACCAGGAGGCGATAAAATGAAATGAAAGAGAGGCTAAGAAGAATAAAACTCAGTGCAAGTTTTCGTGTTTCAGAAATTTTCGTCGACAAAGTTCGCAGTCAGACGATACGTGCTGTAGGTACCGAGGAAGGAGAGACTCCTGCGCACAAATCACGGACGGAACATTGGCGACAATGACTGTAGAAACTACTAGTACATTTTTTGATTCAAGCACCCAGACAGGTTAGTCAACACTATTACTACTTTCTCAAATAAGATCCACACTGCACCCATCCATATTGCACACAGCACTCTGTATTCTAACAATGAAGTTTGACTTTTAAAACTTTTAGATCTAACAATTTTTATCATTTCGAATATCATTATTAATTCATTCATAAATTCAGGTTATTATTCATTAAGAAAACTAAAACGCTTTAATCATCAGGGATTTTCTTAGTGTTATAATATGGATACTTAGAATAATACTATATATAGAAGGAACACTACTGATAACACGAAAGCCGGTTCACTGGTGCGACTAAGTAATGCTGCCACCCTTACAATATACAATTTTCTAAAAAAAAAAGTTGGCAATACTTCCGGTTGCTGAATTATAATGTTCTATTATTAATTAATGATTGATTATTCATAAAATACTAATATAAATATCGGTGCATTACAATATTTTATGCATTTTAAAATTGTAGTTTAACGTATTATTAAAAATTATATATAAAAAGTAGTCCTCGTCAACTAAATGTAGATTCTTGTATTTCCGCCACCCTTTTGCCATCTAAGACCAGTTTTATTAAATGCTCAGCAGTGTTTAGTTATTATATTTGTTTCTTTACGATCTTTCTTCATTAATAGATATTTATGACACATATTTAAAATAATGCTTTGTTGTCAGGTTGGCAGCATTACTTAGTTGCACCAGTAAACCGGCTTTTTTGTTATCAGTGGAATTACATTGTGTTTACGGTCCTGTGCTCCTTCTATATATAGTATTATTCTAAGTATGGATAACTTTTAATCTTTCAAATGTATTTTGACGCACGACAAAACGTCAAATAGTGTAAAACGTAAAAAAAAGTAGTAAAAATTATATTTTGATAGCTATTTAACTTTTAGCTTCTAAAATATTGGCAAAGATACATATTTACGCAAATCATGTCAAATTTCATGACTATATACTTTGTACCGAAATTTAATGGGGGCACTTATTTACTTGGTTTCCAACTTTAATTTATCTGTTTTGTAATTTAATTTATATATAAATCGATGGATTTGGATATAGGAACTGTCTAAACTCTATTAAAATTAATGGAATTTCTTATTTAAAATTAAATAAGTTTCGATTTGTAATGGAGTTAAGGCTTTACGAAATTAAAAGTATTTTGCTATGAGAACAAAAATTGGGAACCAAGGGTACTTTCGCATTATATTATCTTATTTACTTGATTATCAATATTTTCTTTTTCCCCCTTCTTAACCCCTACAAAAGCCTCATTGCTTTTCAACATCCCCTATAAAGATGTTTAATAATTTCTTTTATATATTTTAGTAAATATATTGTCGGTACCTAAATGAATAATTGCCCTATATCGCAATATTTACTTGGGGCCCAACTTTATGCAGGGAACCAAGTAATTATGTACCTTAATGGGTTTATAATTTAAAATTTGGGATTATTTTGAATCACCAAATGACAGTAGATCAAGATCTTTAAATTACTTATAATCTTATTTCTTTGGATAGACATAGGATAGTATGGTGGGGTTGTCTTCAACAAATTCTACTTACAAAATAGCGATAGAATTAGATACTAAATAAAAGATATGGGAACACATCAATGATAATAATTAGATATTATGATCAACTTAAACAAATAGATAAAGCAACAGATCAATGTATTGCGATAGACTATGCTCCCTCCAGTTAATAGTTAATGACATTTCTAAACTAATAGTGAACACTAACTTACCATTGATCTAATAGTAACTTACCATTGATTCTAATAGTGACACTAACTTACCATTGATTCTAATAGTGAACACTAACTTAACATTGATTCTAATAGTGAACACTAACTTACCATTGATTCTAATAGTGAACACTAACCATTAATTGTCACCAATAGCTACAGTTTTATAACGTTAGGATTATAGGGATTATTTTTGAGTAATTACTGAATATTTGTGGCTCTGTTTGTTAATAATGTTGACAGAAGAGAAGATGCTTCTTCAAGGCTATTTCGGAAAGATTTTAGATTTTATCTCATTTTTTACTATTTAATAAAATATATTCATCAATCTTTAATCGATTTTTACATTTCTTCATTTATATGAAAAGTAAATTGTGAAGTATGCAAAGTATTATAAAATTTCATAGAAGAAATTAAAATATTACCTTGTGAATAGAAGGGAATAAAACTTTAGTTTCACAGACTCACAATAGAATGCGACTGTTATTCAAAAATGTGAAATCTTAAATTGAAAATTAGTTATGTAGAAAAATGCATACACGATAGTGTATTTGCACTTTTTTACTTTTTCTTATTTGTACTGTACGTATTTAGGAAAAGTATTGTGTTCGTTAAAAAATTCGAAATCGGAATGTCACCAGAATTATCCGTCAGGTGTTTTTCAGGCCTCCTGGTTCCACTGTTTTTGTATTAGTAAATGACTTGGAACTTTTGATTTTTTGTCGTTCCCAAATAAGATTGGTTTTGGTCTAAATTATTGTTGCTATAGCATATGGTATAATATATTGTCTTTCTTTTACCCTATTTGTAAATAGTTATTGCAGTAGAGTTATCCTCAATAAATTTAAATCTGTAAAAAAACGGCAAAATTACTTTGTTTGATTTTTGGTAAATATTTTAATTCTATGAGTTCAATTGACACTTTTTTAGGAGTTTTTCTCCATATTGTAGCTTAACTCGTTGAAAAATAAACTGATGAAGTTTTCTTCCGCTAAGAGAAAAATAATCTACCACGTATCTCGAGAGCAAACAGTCATTATAACTCACTATATTTAACTTCCTCGGGCCCGCCCGGGAGGCGCCCGGGAACTAATAAATTCTTTCAAGCTATGAAGTAAAGACTCTGTTTCCATTTTAAGTGCGTAAATTAGTATATTTAAGACATGGCTTAAATATACTTAAATATAATTAATTTATTATTATGCCATACAGTTGTTTTAAATTAAGGCATAGGTTTAGAATTATTTGTCCAATTATAGTTTAATTTCATATGGAATCGTTTTTGAGAGAAGGTAACTATTTCAATGTGTAAATATGACTGAATTCTAGCGGACAACCTGCGAACTACTGACTACAAATCGTTTCACAGAAATACTTCTTATTCTGAATATTTTTACATGATTTTTAATTTACATCATGGTCTAAAATTCTTAACAAAACTTGAATTAGGTTGTAAGAAATTTGAAACAAAAATGTCAGCATTGCTGAAATATGCTATATACTAAAACAATTCTAATAAGAATAAAAATTACTTTCTGTATAGAAGGGAACAATATTTAGTTTCACAGACTCTCAATAGAATGCGACTGTGATACAAAAATAATAAATCTTAAAATTGAAAATTATTTACACATTAGAATGCATAATGTGATATGGTATTTAAACTATTTTGTACTTATCCTCATTTATACCGAGGATATATAGGAAAATTATTTTGTTTGCACAAAAATCCGGAACCAGGATGTCACCGGAATTATCCGTTTCGGGAGTTTTTGTGGCCTCCTAAGAGGTTTTCGCAAAGAAGTCTGTCTGTATGTGTGTGTACGTGTCTGTTTGTGTGTCTGTTATCACCGTAGCTCTTAGTGTTATGCAAAAGAGTTTCAACTTCGTTCAAAAATCAGTCTATAGGTGTAGATGTGCTATTATTGGAAATAATAGCACTATTATTTTGTTTTTATGATCGCTAAATGAAGCAGATATATTTATTATCTCAGGACGAGCAAAGCGAGTCCAAAGACGTGTTGCTGTATAAATTTAACGACCTGCATTTTATGAGGACAAGAGAAGCGAGTCTGAAGCAGGGAGAAGAGCGTAGCGAATCCGATGTTATGAGGAAAAGTCCAGAGGTACCCCTTACCCGAGTATTATTTTATTTTGTTGTATTAATGTTTATTGTTCTTCTTTTTATTAAACGATTTTAACACTATTTTAGCCATTTTTAATAACTTTGATCGTTATTTATGAAAAAAAATAACCAAATATTTTACTATAATGTATGTTTTAAAAAGAGGCAGGCAAGATTATTGAAGTGGTAGCAGGATCGACCGGAAGCATATGTAGTAGATTGTTTTAAAATAGTTTGAAACAAAAAATACAAAAATAAAAATTTAGATACAATAATAAAAAGTAACCATAATAATGGAGCTATCTAACACCAGTTAGCAAAAAATATACAAATCAAACAAAACAAAAGGACAAACTAGAAGACTATTGCAAGTATTGAAACAATTATTGCGTTTCATATTTATTTCTTACGTCATTCATTACATAGTTAGAGGTAACTAACTATGGGCATGAACCCCTAACAACCCCCTGGGTTGTTAGGGGTTCATTACATAGGGATTATTAGGGTTTCGAAGATAATCTTCTAACCCATGTGGGGTATTAAATTGTAGGTATTTAACCATCAATACCTACAAGCGAAGCGAGCTCGAGAATATTTAAAAGTTTGATTTAATAGTTTAAAATCCTATGGAAAAAAACATCTGGGGCGTTAAATTGTAGGTATTGATGGATAGAACACAAATATGCATCGCTTTTTTAAAATGGCGACCATTACACCCGCCAAAAATATCAAAACTTGTCCCCCCCCCCTAACTAACCCATAAGGAGCAGCCCTAAAAATATGAAAAATGCTCAATAATATCTGTACAGCTTAATTATTATTTTCACGCATTGAAAATCTTCGGATAAAAAGTTTCAAAAGTTTATTTTAGCAATTTCAAAGTTGCACTTACGTGCACGCCCAAAAATAATATTTGGGGTATCAAATTGTAGGTATTGATGGGCAGAACACAAATATGCATCCCTTGTTCAAAATGGCGACCATTACACCACCCAAAAATATCATAAACCACCAAAAAATTTGGTCCCCTCTCCAAGCGAAGGAATCCTTAGAAACATTAGGTAAAAGCTTGATTCTATAGTTTAAAATTGACTAGTAACAAAGAAATACATAAAGGCGAGCGAAGTGAGCAGGGGCTCACTAAAAAATACATTTAAAAAAAATAGGGATTTTTTTTAAAATGTATTTTTTAATATACATTCTAAATAAGGTACTGTTATGTTTTTACTCAATGCTTTCTATTTAGGTTCTGATAAACATATACAGAAAGTATGATTCTAATAGTATTAATGCATAATATTTATGTCAAAATCTGAGAAACTCTTATAATGCTTGTAAAGCAAGCGCTTTAACGGATTTTTTATAAATCATTTTTCTTAAGATATGTATCCGTTTTTATATGCACGACAAAGAATTTTAAAAGGAAGCGTGTAAATACCCATGAGTAACAGATGATTAAAAAATTTTAACAATCAAATAATAGTATTGCTGGTGTACATTTAAAATCCTAAGCTTTCAATTCCGGTGCGAGTTTATCCTAAACGTAGTATATAATAGTATTTATCTAAAAATAGTATACTTATTTATGTTATAAATAAGTATACTAATAACTTTCATACCTATACAGTTCTTGTTTGATTGTTTAATCACAAGTGTTAAACGCCATCAAGAGAGTCCAGCACCTGAATGGGTGACTGCTTGGAGTAAAAAAATTGTTTGATGAAGGGAGTACGAAGACTTACTCTCAAATAAATTTGGTAATTGTTATATTCAGAGGACGAGCGAAGCGTGTGGATGAGCGTAGTAAAACTAAAATGATAAGAAAAGGTTCCCCTTACCTAATTGCTTTCTCGTAAAACACCCTCAAAAACAAAAAAAATAAAATTAAATATTTTGAAAAAAAAACAAAACCGTTAAGAAAGGCCATCGACACATTGAAATATAATCGTCTTTTTTATATAAATGAAATATTAATTATTTTCAAGGGCTTAATTTTACAGTTAATAAAATGTAAAGGACGAGTTAACTCATGTATAAATAACAATTTCCTTTTATTAAAAAATAAACTTTCCCAGAAAAAAATTATTTCAAACAAATGCGCATGCTCGAAAGAAAATTTACAGTTCAACAATTTGTTGTTTTCCTTGTAAAACAAAAAAGAAGCTGTTTATTATAATTATTTGAAAAAGATTTCTTCTTAAATAATTAAGGAAATTAATTTCTTTTTGGTAAAAGATGAAAAATTGGATGCGGGTACCTAGGTAAATTTCCTCAGAACATCTTACCTGCTTCTCCTCATTATTTAAAGCTCAAGGTACTATTACTGTGATCGTTCTAAGCTCAATCTTAGATTATTATTTATTTAATATGAACTGGCCAAAGTGCATTTTATAAAATAATAAACATCAATACATACATACATACATTACATATATATATAATATATATATATATATATATATTATTATATATATATTATATATATATATATATTATATATATATATACATATATACATATATATACATATATATATATATATATATATATATATATATATATATATATATATATATATATATATAATATATATATATATATATTATATATATATATATATATATATATATATATATATATAATATATATATATATATATGTATATATATATATATATATATATATATATATATATATATATATATAATATATATATATATATATATATATATATATATATATATATATATTTACATATATTTACATTTCTATATTTATTTTATTATTAAAAAGTTATAAGACACAGCAAAGAAATAGTTATAAAAGTATATTAATGTAAAAAAGAAAGTAGTACAGTTACAAGCATAATTAAGATAAAGATTAGCTTAAGATTGTATATAGTAAATACGGAGGAGACTTATTGGAAATATTTAAAGTAGAGAATAAGATGACTTTGGGAGTCGCTTCGCCCATCTTTAGATTATTATGAATACGAGGTCTGTCCCATAAATACGTATAAAAAATCATAAACATTTTATTTTACAATTAATCATCAAGTAACATTTTGTCCTCCTCGAAGTACTCCCCCCTGATAAAACGCACTTGGTCCAACGCCGTTTCCATGGTTGAAAACATCCTTCAAAGTCCTCTACTTTGAGGCCCTTCAGCTGCCTCGTCGGCGCTCCTTTTATGTCATCCACGTCCCCCAAATGGCGCCTCCGAAGCAACATTTTACATTTAGGAAACAACAAAAGTCACACGGTGGCAAATCGGGTAAATATGGTGGCTGGTCAGTGACTGTGATTGAGTTGCGCGCCAAAAATTCGCCTACAACCAATGACGTGTGCGATGGAGCGTTGTGATGAAGGATCCAAAGTTTTTCGCGAGCCAATTTCGGGCGGACTCGAGCAACCCGTGCTTGTAGGTAACTTTTATTTTACCCAAATTTAGTTCATACGCCATTCTAACTGTCGATCGACAATTTTTGAAGACAATTGATCGAACATGATCTACATTTTCGACAGAAGACGAAGTAGTGGGGCGTCCGGGGTGAGAGTCATCCTTGAAGTCTTCTCGTCCTTCTCTAAACCGCTTTAACCACTAGTGGACCTTTGGTTCCTTCAAGGCATCTTCTCCGTACACTATCACATGAATTTCTCGACCGTTCTTGCCGAGTTTAGCAAGAAATTTGATATTGATACGCTGCTGATCGGTAAGAGAGATTTCCATGCCGACGAGTTATTAAGAAAGGGGTCGGACCAACTGACTGTAGATACTGACTGATGACTCATGAGGCGCTGTCCATCTAGCTCAGGCTTGCTTGGGTTGTTAGTGGAGGGGGAAGCTCACTGTCTCGTCTCTCCAATTCCTGCTTAGATCTAAACAATTATTTTATACGTATTTATGGGACAGACCTCGTATTTAAAGCTTAAATTTGCATCACTTTGGTTTCGCTTAACTCGACTTGGAATAAAATAAGTTTTGGTTGTTATGATTTCGGAATGCTTCGTTCATTCATTCTCCAAACGTTTTGAGTAAGCAAAGCTTGCAGTAGTTTTACTTGGGTCTCACCACGCTCCATCTCAGGTAATCAAATATCTAGAGTGTTGTAACCTAAGATTAATAGCTTAGAAAGTTAATATAGTCAGTCAATAAGTATATACATATAGTCAGTCAGTAAGCGTATATGGACAACAAACCTAAAATCATACTTGACAGATTAACTCTAGCCAATTTCTTTTAGAAAAATTTCTAATGAGATAGGTGTAATGAAGAAAGTCAGACCTCGGTGTGTGCCAAAAATCATATGACAATTTGACATCTCGGTTTCGGATTTTTTAGCCAACACAATACTTTCCCTATATACCTATGGTATAAATGAGGAGAAGTAAACATATTTAAAAATATAAAAATTATTTTATAGAGTTGAAATTTAGTACCAGTGTTCCCTATTATGTAATAAATATTAACCCTAAGTATTATTTCAGACTATTGTATATAAGTTTGTAGTTAGATCTACTTATTTTCAGCAACGTCGAGTTAGTTCAGTACCTGGATGGGTGACCACGGATGTAATTACTGTCTGAGGACGAGCAAAACGAGTCCTAAGACGTACTGCATTATAATTTAGGGTGGTTTCCATATTCAGAGAACGATATGGTTTTATGAAAATAAACATAGCGAATTCAATGTATTAACAAAAGCTACAAGGTTTCTCGTATTAAATTTGTACGCCTTACAAAAAATATGGGGATTACTAATTTACTTTATTTTAATAGTCAGAAATATAATTTAGTCCCTTTCGGAGATAAAATGTTTTGCTATTATGTTAATGTGTTCTTGTTAAGTGTGAACAGTAACCCTTCTGCTGAATATAGCTATTCAATAGTGGTGTTGATGAGCCGAGCAAATCCTATATGGTGAGTTCCGAGGAACCCCATACCCAATTTTTTAAGTTTTGACATGGTTGATTGTTTTTAATTTTGAATGCTTCCTTTTCTAACGGTATGGTGAAATCAACACATCGTTCTACACAATAGAAAGGAAAGAGAAATGTGTAATTAAAACTTACTGACTTGGATGAAATGAGAATTTGCTTACCTGTAACAAAACATTCATCTTAGATTAGTACATTAATAGGTATAAAATTAAGATCGGAGTCATCTTTAATTTTTGATGTTTTAAGTAGAATGAAAATGGTCCGGAGTTATCTTGAGAACTTACTAGTGACTTAATCGTTTGTGTGTGTTTGTTTTTTTGTTTTTTTATCGGCCTATTTCCACAGGTTGATTATAGGCCTTTAGGACATACTTTATTTCAAAACAGACAATAAAAATTTTACAATTATCACAACAAAAGTGTGCAAAAGTGAAAATAATGAAATACCCCCAGCCCAAGGAGATGAGATGGTCATAAAACTACATCACTACATATCATATCAAGAGTTCTCCAATGCTATGAAGAGCACCGCTAATGTCTATAATAAATTTCTCATATATCTGTTGACAGAAGAATATATTTCCCAAATCAATCAGTCTCCGAGGAAACATGAAGCATAAACCCTAACTGAATCAACATAGTATACATACCAATTTAATGTAAAACATTAATCATAGTTAACCAGCAGCATCTGTTTAGCTAAATCGAGTAACGTAAGACAACATTAAGCGTCTCCTGACTCAAGCGATATATAGCAGAAAATAGTCCAGAACATCCTTTACGTTTCAATACAAACAATTCTTTTGTGTGTGTGTATGTATTTGTGTGTGTGTATGTGCGTGTGTGGTGTGGTGTAACAAATTTTATATTTTTAACAAATATTTACAAGTGTCTGGTAGGAGTGTAATGTAGATGTCTTCTTATTTCCTGAAGTTCCCTGTGTCAACTCTATAGTCCTGACACAGCAGGGCTAATGCATGAGGTAGACACATTCGTACCTTTCACTAAGACACACAGACAGCATGATAACCAAATAGAACATCGTAAAAGTGCTGAAACGGATCATTCTGATGAAACCTACAATACTTCTCGTTATACCTATGGCAGTAGGTGAGGAATTTTAATAATTATTATAAAAATTGACATGCGTAGATTTAATTTGTAAGACTTCAAAGTCCTTTTAACAGGTTTACGGACTTAAGATCGATAGGAGAAGTACTAGTTACAGACCCGGCCGTACAGATAGCAGCAGCGCATAGACCCTGTTGAGTCTTGGTGTGTCCGAGGTATGTTTATACCCCACATAATCTACTCCCTCGCAATACTTCTCCCGGCATTTGATCGATTTATTCACAGAGAGACTAAAAGCTCTATAAACGACTTTCCCACCCCCTGGAAACCCTATTTTCCGACAAACTGAAAATCCTAAAGAGCCTTAAAAAATACTTGATCCCCCAAAACCACTCCCCAAAGCACCTGTTAGAATCAAACTTAACATGCGATCTCTTAACTCGAAAAAACATTTATTTAACTTAAAAAGAAACATAATAAAATATTATTAAATTTCCTATTAACCCCTAATTCATTTAGATGGAGGCCAAGTGATAAATTTAATTTGTTAATTTAAGAAGTTATTTAACTTTTATGTTAATTTTTAAAGACTACAATTTAAAACTTATTTTTCATAATAACAAAATATAATATTTCTTAAAATATCCAACATGAGTTATAATGTATAATAATAAAATCAAGAGGTTAATGTAAAGATTAATGTAAAAAAAAGATTTTCAGAGGTTCTATTGCACATAGTGGTCCGTATGCGGGCAAATTTCATGAGGAATGCGTGCTTAACAATCCATCTCTTACTTATGACTCCGGTTATGGATTATAGCTTGTACAGTTACTCAATAAACAAGCCCTACTACAAAAATAGGATTGATAAGCAAGAAAGCGCGTATTTAAACAAAAAATCACCCGACTTGCAGACCTCCGCGTCAAAATATTTTTAATTATAAACTTTGGACCTACAGTCTATCTTTTAGTTTAAAAATCTTGACAGGTCAGTTTAGACAACACTGATTCTTAAGAAAAAAAAATCCCTGCAAGAAGGGAGCGGGAAAAAACTATGTAAACAAATCAGGTTATTTTACCCGTATTTTCTTGGCAATGTTTTTTTACGTTTCTTTTGTGTAGTTTTATTTTAAAATATCATTTTAAGATAAATTTGAAAGTAGGTTTCTAAACGATGTAATCAAAAGAAGAACTACAAACAAAGTAAACGATTGCCGGGAAGAAGGTTTTTTCCGTACAGCGGTTATTGCGGTAGGGATTTTTTTCTCTTTTTAAATGAGAGGTTGGCAGCGGCATCTCTGATTGGTCAATCCCGAAAATACTTATGACCTTGGGGATTTTTAAACTAAACGATAGACTTTGATTTGAAGAAGTGTACAATGTTCCATGGTACACAATTGTTATTGCAATAAATCCCTATCTTAATAATATATATATATATATATATATAATATATTATATATATATATATATATATATATATATATGATGTAGGCGAAAGCATTAGACTTAAATAATCAAAGTCTGAGGTCACATGCCATGCAGTCCTAATAGTTTTGATTAAATTGATTCATCGGTCAATTGTCCATTGATATTATCCATTAATTCATCTATCAAAATTCTCTATAAAATCCTTGAAGTATAATGTTTTTGCAGTTTCTAGGCTCTCTAAGACATAGAACTACCCAGTCATTTCATTATTATTTAATTTCAAAAAGATTGTTAGCCGAAATTGTGGCTATCGGTTGAGTTAAAAATAAAATAGGTATTATAAACACTCATTAGAAAATATGCAGGGCAAATAAGAATTGTGGCATATGCCATACTTTTTTAGAACTCTCTGATATACCTATATCAGAGAGTATCCACTCATTATAAATCTAAAACGAGTCGGAACTTTATCGCAGATTATTTTTATGCTTTTCTTTTAATTGGTTTCCTTTATTAAATATGTCATGCCAGATAAGTTAAGTAAATTTTTGGGTCAAAACATTTTAAATTGATTAATTACCTCACTAAAACTTTGATACCCCTCATAAAGTTTTACTTTACTCCATTATATACCTTGATTTTAGGTATATAATGTATTATAAGTATAAACACACAGGATTCTGTGTGTCTGGTACGGATGTCTGCAAGTTGGACGGATTTCGTTTTAGAATACTCGCTATCTTGCTCAGGTTTTCGGTTTATGTTTCATGGTCGGAACATTCATAACTCTAATTTTTTGTCAATTTTCCTAGAGTTTTCAAGGCAAGTGCACTAAAACATCATAAAAAATAGGATGAATTGAGCTTTGTATTAGTGTCTAAAATTTGCAGAACTGTTTAAGTAAATGCAAGCATAACTATGCACAACCTATATTGGATTAGCAGGCGCATATCCTTTTGCTGAAAATCTGATTATGAAGCATAAACCAAAAACTTGATTAAAAACTAGATTGGTGGGTAAGAAAGTAAGCATTCTTAAGAAAATTCGCCCAGCTTGTAGACCTACACGTCAGAATAATTAACATGGTTACAGGTTTTAGCTTGTCTTGGATTATTAAACTTTAAATAATATGATTCTTTTTTTACAAAAGTTTCTTTCCTTTATTATATTTATAGACACATTCATTCATTGCTTGTTTTTGGTAGCCATGCCGCCTATTCATCTTAAATATCAATGATTTAGTGAATATTTGGGAGATAATTAATGATATTTTACATAAATACTCCAAACCCTATAAATATGAATATTAATTTTTTTTTCGTCTACAAATTTGCGGCCGCAAGACCAGCAGCCTTAATAGCTACGCCCCTAATTGGAGTAAGAAAATCACCGGTATGGTGTTTTACTCCAGAGCTGCACAATATCATGACACAGCAAAAATCTAAAATTATTACTACTTTTTTAATGTCTCATTAGTGCCCCATGAATTATACAGTTTTTAAAGTTTTAAATAAAATTGTAGTACTCAAGAAAACCAATATTTTTTTACCTCAATTACTTTAAGATTAAAAGCCTTGAAGTTAAAAATATAATAAGTGTTGGAGTGAGAGATAGTTTTGAGAAAGAGAGTAGATGATATTTTGATGGGCTATATTTAAAAATAAAATGAACGATGTAAAATATTAAAAATACGATTGTAATTTTTTAGCCCCCCCCCCATTCATTTCCCCCGAAATTTACTCCCTAAATGAAGACAAATTTCAAAATATACTGTTTTCACTTTAAAAATGTTTGAAGTATTAACTAATTTAATTACTGATAACGTTTTCTTTACCTTAAATAGGAGGTCAATGTCAATATCAAAAGGGGAAATAATTTACTATAGTACTTTTTATCAAAAATTTCAATAAACTGTACCATTTTTATACAGAATTGCGTTTTTCTAAATTATAAAATTTAAACCTAGCTCCTATTCGTCAAATCTATCTTGACTTTGTCCAGATGAGTACAAGGTCCATGGCACAAAAGTGTTATTGCAATTAATCTTTGAAACAAGCAGTACTTTTGTGTGTGTGTGTGTCTGTCGATATCACGCATATCTCATACTCTTTTCATGCTAAAGAGGCCAAACTTACGGAGGACCGGTACAGACAATTTCTGAACTACCTCCGATAGCATTCCAAATATGACCTATTACATTTTTAAATTTAAAGTTATGAACATGAAGGCAACTATTGGTGATGTCAGCTACACTTATTGATATAATACAATTATTTTTCTTTCTTTTTTTAATTTTCCTCATTTATGTCATAGGCATATAGGAAAATTATTGTTTTTCCGAAAGAATCCGAAACCGTTATGTCATCGGGCTCATCAGTTTCAGGTGTTTTTAAGACCTCCTGAGTGGTTTTCACAAAGTTTTCTGTCTTTATGTGTGTGTCACTCATCAACTTATTTTAAAAGTTGCTGTGATTGTGTAATATATATATATATATATATATATATAATATATATATATATATATATATATATATATATATATTATATATATATATTTATACCTACAAACTAGGTGTTCTGTTCAGGTTATCTTTTTATGTTCAAAACCCCAACTAATTGGACATTTCTAGTAATAACATCTCTATGTAATCTACTCTCTACTGAAATTCACATAAAGCATAATTCCAGAGAAAAGCAAGTAAAGCCCTTAAAATCTGAAAAATCCTATGGCGACTGACTATAGACAATTAAACAGAATCCAATTTTATATCACAACATAAAAAGTTCAATCCCTTAGCAAGATAAAAGAAAAATAATTTGAAAAACCCTTTTTCTATAATAGTGATAAGATTTAGAGGAAAGAATACAAAGGGTAAACGCCCTGAACAGGTAAAAATAGGACAAGTAAACTCGTAAATTAAAAGGGCTTTGTTTAGTGGCACCAGACTCTGCCCCCACACGTCTCTGCCTCCCCCCCCCCCCACACGGCTCTGCCTCTCGTACAACTATGCTTCGTTCTCTTCCTCACTTGTGAAATATAGCTCTAAACCCAAAGTAAACGATGTAACGGCTTTAAATATACTAAATAAAAATTTTAAAGGTTAATCTGCTATAATAGATACATGTACTAAATCATGTATTTTAATTATAATCAAAGCTTCTATGGCCAATATAATTTATTTTAAAAGTCAGCACCAGCGACTGTTTAAATGTTAATAAGCTTATTAATAGTTTTAAAACTTATAAAATATGCATATTAATAGGTCGTTATTACAAATGTATATGTATGTATGTAAAGAGCTTGTACTGCACATACATACTAAGGTTTGTCCGGACACAAACCTTTGTTTAAAAGAGCATGGTGCAACAAGTTGTGGTTCAAACTTGCTTTAAAAGCTTTAAAGGGCATGGCACAACAACTTTTGGCTCAAACATTTGCTCTAAAGAGCATGTGTTCACAAACAAAACATTTGCTGCAACTAGGATGGCGCCAAAAGTCGTAGCTCAAACAAAACATATACTGTAACGAGAATGGCGCAACAGGTCGTGGTACAAACCTTTGCTCTAAAGAGTATAGAACTATTGCTCGTGACACAAACTTTTGCTATCGAATGTTTGCCTTTGCTAAATCAATAAAACAAGATTTGTAATGTATAACTTCATTCATTTTTAAAACAATACAATCAACAAGTAATAGTCAATATGTCGATTATTGTGCAAGCATAGCAACAGGTCGTAGCGCAAATCTTTGCTATAAAACTGAAACTCTACGAAAATCGAAATCGAGATTAATAAATTTTCATTATTATGTATCCAACATAATTTTACAAAAACAATATAATCAACAAGTAATAGTTAATACGTCAAGAGTTGTGCAAGCATAGCAACAGGTGGAGGCACAAATCTTTGCTATAACACCGCAACTATAAACTCTACGGGTATTGTGGTCTACACGCTATATTATGACATTTTATTTGATTGCTTCACGTATTTATACGCTGTGAATTAGGGTAAAACCAACATGATTTAGAAACTGTTGATCTCGGCTTCACGTCCCATTCTAGTCCAATGTATAATTTAAATCTTTATCGATATATCTTTAAAACTACATACTTAGTTAGCTGGTTTAAACTAAGTAAATAAAAATATACTCTACCACCAACGGTAACGAAGCTTAATTGTTATTTCATTTTTATATCATATGCCTTATAAAAGTATTATTTTAAAAATAAATACTAAAGGTCTTGGGCCCCATGGCAGTCACGGTGCGTTGGTACTAGGGGCCGCTTTGAGGACTCCCGGTTGTTATCTATTATTCCCTCATATAAATAGTTGTTTCCTCATAGAAAACAATTCTCAAATTTATATTGTTATATGTAAAAAATACATATAATAATTTGTTTTTATATCTACATATTTTAATATAACATAGTAGAATATTATCATAATGTTCACCAAAGTATAATTTATACCTCTTAACACTATGTGCAATCAATATATAAGTAAATTAAGTAAAATTTTTATTAGTAGTACTTACTTATACTACGCCTAGATAACCTAAAGTTTTTACATGATATATTTAAGTTTTATTGTATGTTCTTTTTTATTTTTTTAATAAACTTAGTATATTTTTTTATTATAGGGGATGTGGAAGAGCAGGGTGCACCCTGAACATCTCCCTTTTTTTGTTAGAAAATCTTATATTATAAATAATAGACTAATACAAACCATTGTATGTATACTCTAACAGGAAATAAATGATTTTTTTTTTATTTATTTATTTATTATTTATTTTATATGACTAGTCTACGTGCCATACTGCCGCGTTATAAGCAAATTTCAAGTAAACGTCATCAGCAAATGAATAAGTAAAAATCATGATTTGTTAGTGTGGCATATAAACGTCTAGAGACAAAATCTCGTACTATCATTCATATATACAGGGTGGCACATTTTACATACACCAACCTGTTTACTCAGCTTCTTACGGATTTATATCGATTAAATTGGTGTCTACCCCCCCCCCCCTGCCTAAGTTGACCAGATGGAGTTTATATATCTAATAATAGTTTTGGAAATTATTTGTTAGTATGGTTATCTGATTACTAAAAAGTGTTATTTTACGATAACTTTAAGAATTTATATTGGAACATACCATTATAAGAATCATTTATGAAACTATGTGTTATCAAATTTTGAAAAATTTAATACCAATAACGCTAAATTCCGTTCATTATTTTTCTCACACAATGTATTAGAAGTGATGGATTCTGGTGAACCAGTAAGCATATTTTTAATTATAAATAGGTAATAGTACTTATGTATGCCACACGATTTCTCGAGAAAAATTACCGGAATACAATTATATTGGTATCACATTGTTCGGTGTATAACACAATTTCTGAAATTATTGATATAAAGGTATGCTACTTAATTTAAAGATATGATATTTTTACTATATATAGTTACCATAGAAAAATACATTCTGGTAATACATAAAACAAACATAGCAGACGATTACTAAACAAATATTTAAGAATTTGAACTTCCAGTGAACAACGTAGTTGGGGTAGATACCAATTTTATATCGCGATAGCTCCACACGAATTTGAGTGAATCCAGGAAATACGTATACTTCCATATTATATAAATTATATATATATATATATATATATATATATATATATATATATATATATATATATATATATATATAAACCTCAAAAAATTAGTAAGTTCAAATATTCACCTACTTCTACTCCCCCCTCCCCCCTTATGACCCCAATCCCATAAGCTCATTTTTCTTTACAAGGGGAATGAAAAACATTTCCCCTCACTCATCACATGACCCTGACCTCAAAACCTTATTTTTTTTAATTTGCAAAATTATAATTGTAATTAAATACTCTGCCACACATTGCACATAACTTATATATGGTTATTTCATTATTATATTTTATGAATACCTAACATATTTTATAAAAAAAAAAAATTTATTACTTTTAAAATTGTTTTAATTTACAAAGTCTAAAGTGTTAGACTACATAATTGCAATATAAAAAAAAATAGTAATATGTTTATTAAAGGATAATAATATGTCAATATAGAATTTTTTAAGTGCAGTTTGCAGTCTTAAATTATTTTATGTTTATTCTGTAATATCCCAGTAATTATTAAACACTTTTGTATTACTGAATTAAAACGCTATTCAATTATCTGAAGTATTTCATTAAAATGATATGAAACCATATATATATATATATATATATAATATATATATATATATATATATATATATATATATATATATATATAAACCTCGTATCAAGAACATTCAAGGAGCACGCTACAAGCTCGGAGTTTTTCATTTTTAAATAACAATTTGTCGTTTTAAGAGGAATAATTTAGGTATAATTACCCCTCTAAATGGTGGAGTTCTAACCTCAAGTTGTTCGGAAGTGCCGCTAACAAATGTTAATAGCATCTTTAGCCTAAACACGCTAACTTGTAGGATGTCTTTTTTTTCTCTAAATACAAAATTGTAAAGAGAGGTGAATAATCAAATCTGCCTTTAAACGTAGGATTAAACCCGAGAAGCCAGGAGACATTATCTACGTCACATGATTTAGGAACCATTTGGTCATGGGATTCACAAGCCCATGGAGTGGAGTAACAAAACCATCGGTCTTGTGTTATACACCGAGGCTTGACAATATCCTGACTTTTAAACTTTTAATGAAAATTTAAAATTACAACTATTTTATTTTAAAAAGCATTAAATAAAAGTTTTAGCACTCAAGAAAACAAACAATTGCTTTATAATCAAGGTATAAAGGCTTGAAGTACATAATAAGTATCCCGCACTAGTTAAAAATATAATTAGTGCAGGAGTGAGGGATGGTTTTAAAAGAGAGAGTTGATATTTCGATTGGCTGTATTTTAAAAATAAAGTGATGTACGTAAAAAATTACCAGCAAGTCATAGACAACGTTGTGAAAACCACCTATAGGAGGCCTTGGATATTTCCGGTGACATCCCGTTTTCGGTTTTTTTGCAAAACCAATACTTTTTCTGTATATCTACGATATAAATAGAATAGAATAGAATAGAAATAAATTGAAGTAAAAGCGTATAAAAGTCATTCGATAAATATTAAACAAATGCTAATAATGAAAGAAAAGATTTTCCGGATAACGCAACTAGGTCTAGAATAATTTGTTAATCATGTGGCAACTTTTTAGCATAAATATACTAGGATCTACAAATACATAAATTTTTCGCAAATCATTCAGGGGGTTTTAAAACACTTAAAACTGATGATAAGGGTGAAATCTCGGTTTTGGATTATAAGTGCTTACAAAATACTTTTCCTATATACCTACGGTATAAACGAATGAAAGTAAAAATATGCTCAAAGGTTTTAAAGTTATATTTTGTTAAGAAAAATAAAGTTATATTTTTGTAAAAATATAAAAACCAAAAAGTGAAATGACAAAAAAGATAAAAGAAAACTAAAAAAAATAGTTAAATAGAACAGTTCAACGAACTAAAAAAGCTATTATGCCTTTAGAATCAACTCGACTTGGCAAAGAGTTTAGTAGCGGGCTACAGCGCCCTTTTCCTTTACTGGGCCTTAGTTACATGTTTTAAGAAAAAGGCTGACACCATTTCTAAGGAAAATGTCTTTTGATAATGTTAAGAAAAGCTGTTTCATTGGCATGTTTCGGCAAAGAAAAATTTTGAATACTGATCCGGCTTTCATCAGTTTCAGATAAGCATTTAAATTTCTTCTTTTCCTTTAGCTTTGATTTCATTCAATTTATAAAAGGCAAAGAATGTAAAAAAGAGAAAATAGTTGTCAAAAAAGAGAAAAATATACATTATATAATGTATTTAACGTTATGATGATATATATCTAACATAACATAAGAAAACAAAATGCTCAATCACCTAGCAAATGTGTCTCTAAGACAATTTTTGACTAGCTCTCTATGGATGTTCGGATACATTATACAGAGTCGTGCGCTGGAGGCTTGGTACAGAGGCTTAGTATTCCAAGATAGGGATCATGGACCATAGGCAGATGATCATACGCACCATATACTATACCTACCTTTTTATACCTACCTAAGATCACTTGATATGGACCATTGCCAGATGATCATACACACTACCTTATAACTACCTAAGATCACTTGATATTGACCATAGGCGGATGATCATACACACCACTTTATACCTACCTAAGATCACTTGATATAGACTATAGGCGGATGATCATATACACCACTTTATACCTACCTAAGATCACTTGATATGGACCATTGCCAGATGATCATGCACATTACCTTATAACTACCTAAGATCACTTGACATTGACCATAGGCGGATGATCATACACACCACCTTATACCTACCTAGGATCACTTGATAGTTCGTATTTTAACTTACTTTCTCACTTATGACTTTAACTAAAAATTACTGAAACATCTATACGACTTTGTTGTCGTTTCAACTTTAATTTAAAATGTTCAACTATTTGATTACTCTGCATAGTTAACTTCTCTTTAGTCGGAGAGGGCTTTTATGAGACCCATGTAGATATGCGTTTTATCTGTCTCACTCTACCTTTATAGTGAGCATATGAAGCTATTCTGACTTGTACTTTGCTATATATCAAAACCTCATAAGTGTCGTTTTCATGATGAAAATTCGCTAGCAGATCTCTGCTGTATCATGCTAGTCTCCCCGAGCACAGGTGTTGGAACCGTCTCCACATCACACAAAGCATCCCAAGGTCTAATTGTTCAGACTTTCACGTCTGAACAGTGAAAGTTATGTTAGTGACAAGGGTGAATTATGAATAAAATTAGTTGGTCGTAATTCATTGTCAATGTTATTTACAATTAACGATGTTTTCGGAGCAACTACTTCTCCCATCATCTGATGATGATAGGAGAAGTAACATAACAGATTAATTAAACTCTAAATTCATTTAACCACTTTTAAACCAGCTCAACTCTTAATTTACGAGAATTTAACATCAATAGCCAGTCTATTAAACATGAAAATCGAGTTTTCTGACTGGGATTTAAACCTGGGATGCCTTGAGACTAGAGGTATCCTCATATGAACTTGAAATGTTTATTCAAGAAACAGTCTAACAATGTTACCTTTTTAACAAACATTGAAATCAAATTAAATATAATATTTAATTATAATATCATGTTACCAAAAACCACTTATGTAAAATACTCCCCGCCAAGTCTTTGGTCTAAAAAAGTAGGGAAATCAAATTGTCTGTCCTGCCAAGTCATGTCCAAGTCATGTCATACACTTCCAAGGATGTACTCATCCTAGATTTTCCAAACCAAGGATGAAACCCCAAACAAGACTCAAATCATATCTAAATACTATTTGCATTTATTTTAGTGATGATTTTGTTAAAATGTATAAGTGATTTAAACTAACAATGTATTAAAATTAAAACACTACAAAATATTAAAAAAAAATATTAAGGTGAAAAAGTTAATTTTCATCCAATTTTTTTCTATACGTAGAAAAGAGGTTAAAAATATTAAAAAGAAGAACACAGAATTCAAACATGACCTTAATTAACGTTTACCTTTATCCCCTTTTGTGAAAAATCTTCTCCATATTCTGGACGTTCATATTTATCTTTATATAAAAACATTATCGTATACATTCATAGAGTATATAAAACGTAGATGGCGTTTTTTTTTATTTTTTTTATTTTTATAAATATAATTATAACCGCTTCCGACAACACCCAGAACCATCTTACCCTTCTTGAACCCTGGTTAAGGAAATGGAGGATAAAGATAAACGAACAGAAAAGTATTCATGTCACTTTCGCTCTTCGTATAGACACTTGTCCTCCAGTCACCCTTAACCAAGTTCACATACCTCAATCCTCTAGTGTCCGATACCTTGGCCTTAACCTTGACAGACGTTTAAATTGGCAACATCACACTAAAACAAAACGGACTGACGTATCACGACGTTTCAAGTTCCTGTCACGTCTTTTAGATCGTAGGTCCAAATTAACATTGAGCAACAAACTTAGGATCTATAATGTCATATTAAAACCATCATGGGCCTATGGTCTGGAAGTGTGGGGTTGCACCAAGCGTTCTAACTCCAATCGTCTCCAAGTCCTGCAATCTAAAATCCTTCGAACCATTACAAATGCTCCTTTTTATGTATCAAACCTTACTCTCTACAACGACCTTAATGTTCCATTTGTCCGAGATCTTTCTATATCCCGATATAAACGCTTCCATGATTCCATAATCGATCATCCAAATCCTCTTGTAAAACCTCTATCCTCTAATACCCTTCCTGAAAATCCTGTGAGACGCCTGAGGAGGCAGTGGCCTCGAGACCAGTTATCTCTATAAGCTCAACATAAATTTATCTAATTATCTTACTACTACATTTTATTTACTCATTTATTTTAACATTTTATTTATTCTATCTCTTACATCTCAATAGTGTTATAATTTTCACTATTTATTTATCTATTTCCAACTCCCGCCTGAGTGCAATCACTGGATTGTTTCTCTATCAAGCGCACCAAGCCATTAAAACTGTGCTAACTCTAATACTTGTAACAATCACAATTGTTGTTGTATTATTCAATAAATAAAAAAAAAAAAAAAATAAATAAATATAATATTTCAAAGGAAAAAATCAGAACTTATGTTGATAGTATTAATTTGAATTCGTTTTTTAATAGCCTGAAATAGTAGTATATAGAAAAGTTTTCTCCAAAATTATTCCAATTTTTAATGATTTCTAAAAATGTTTGCTTAGTCAATGTTACAGGTTAATAACACCAAAACAATTTCAGTTTCCTTCGCCCCCAATAAAAAAACTTTAATAACAACACCCGATTTGACGTTACAATAATATATATTTTTCCGTTATTTATCATAATTATTAGTTCAATTATGTTTTTGATAACCCGCGCGAAAAATTATTTATGCAACAGAGTTTAAATCTTGGTTTAAAATTTAATAATTTGGTATGTGGTCATGTTTGGTAATTTGGTAATTGGCATGTGGTCCCATAAAGGTTCTACATATGTGCCAAGTTTTATCTTATTATCAGCGTTAATTTAATCTTTATCAAATTTCTTGTATAAGTTTATAAAAAAATTGTAAAATTCAGAAAATAATATAATTGGGTTTAAATGTAATACCAGTATATCCCTATATGTAATACATAATAAAGTTTCGTTTCAATGCGACAAGTATATCAACGGTTTTTGATGGATCATAAAAGTTAAGCAGCATTTAGTGTGGTCATTGCCTAGATAGGTGACTGCTGGGAATAAACCGAATGTATTTACTATCTAAAGACAAGCGATAGAGATATGCTGAGTTTTATATTCTGAGGACGAGCAAAGCGAGTCTAAAGTTGGTAGGGCGTTTGTAGCGAATCGGATATGATGAGGAAAAGTTCCGAGGTACCCCGAACCCGATTTTTCCTTACCCACTTAATAGGAGATAGAAAAGCAAATATAAATATGTTTAAGAAGAATCATTAGTTATCTTATAAACTCACTT
Organism: Microvelia longipes; assembly: GCA_018340805.1. Lineage (NCBI taxonomy): Eukaryota > Metazoa > Arthropoda > Insecta > Hemiptera > Veliidae > Microvelia > Microvelia longipes. The sequence continues at coordinate 78,093,972 of JACMZG010000008.1, read as the reverse complement.
ACACATAATGTTTATATAGTACGACACACGGCTAAAATCAGTTGACAGCGTGGAAAAATAGTGTTGCGGAACCAATAAGGTTGGCCTGATTTGAAATTGAGGGCGTGGTTTAACATCAAGGAATAACTTCATTGGCTCCTTCGCATTATTTTCCCGCACTGTCAACTAATTTTAGCCTTGTGTCATACGATAGTAATAATTTATAATTACAATTAAAAATTATAATTAAATTTATAATTAAAATAATTATGTCTCTTAAATTTTCACGAAAAATTTAATAAAAATAAATCAAAATCAGAAGATGTTATTAACAAAATAACACTTGCTTTGTTTTTAAAACACGTACTTTACATTCGAAGGCGTTTAGAAAATTTATTTTTATTTTAAGTTTTTCTAATAAGGAGTTGCTTAAAGGACTAAAATTATTTTTTAATAGTTTATAAAAACAAAAAAATTGAGAATTGCGTGATGCTAAAACCACTATAGAGAGATATAAACTTGAAATGGCGTTAATATAAAGTATAATAACATCTTGTGTAGCATCCGTAAGGCGGCCTGGGACCAGTGCCCCTTATTTTAAAATTTAGGTATAATTTTAAAGAAATAATTTGAGAAATTTGAATTCATATTTGACTGCTAGTTTTTATAAACGAAAATATAAAATCTTCTTAAATTATCTTTTAATAAAATAAACAAGACAAATTTTAACAATTTTAAGACTCTAAAAAAGGGTAAAGGGAAGTTAGGCTGGTTCGAAGTAGGATCGTGTAAGTAAATATTATTCTTTATCTTTCGTTCAGAGATAATAAACTCGGGAAACTCGGAAAACTGTAAATTAATTAGTTTTCAACTCTTGTCTGTGGAACAGACGTATTTTTCATCTTGATGCAAATTTCATTTTCATTTAAGACGTCTTTAAATTATGAAGTTCAAGTAATGTTGACTATTCTTTAGAGTTATTGTATTGTACAAGAGTACCAACTCAACAAATTTTATTAATACTAAGAATATTTAAAAGAATAATGATGTTTAAATAAAGACTCTTAAGCTGATGTTTTAACACCATAAAAGCAACATATTTGTTTAAACATTAAATAGTCTCTTTTCAAAAAAATCTTTATTTGAGAACCGACTTTTGACTATTTCTAGCCACTATTAGTCCTACTTGAAATAGTTCTACAAGCCAGATGTTGTCCATACAACATACTGAAGTGTAATAATAAGAATAATGATAAGACCTTTATTTTGATTATGTTTTACAATTATATAACTTTATATAATTGTAAAACATAATCAAAATAAAGCTCCTAGAATAATGTCACAATTTTACTTAACTAAATATTACATATAACGAGGTACACATGTACCTCCTATAAAGGTCTGTAATGAGTCCAGTACAGACCCGTAAAGGACTACACCTAGCTTCCTATAGTACGACACACGGCTAAAATCAATTGACAGTGCTCAAAAAATCAGTGAGGGAAAGAATTCTATTGGTTCAGACCGACCCCGCTCTTTCCCCCTCCACCTCATGCCAACCTCGGTATAAAAAATACCTTTTTCGTAAATAAAATCATAAAAATGCAACACTGGTTGTAAATATTTGTAACCTCGTGTCGCTTTTATTGTGCTCATTGATCTGCGTTTGATTTCGTTTCGTTTCATTCCAATCTGTTCAATTCATCCAATTATTGCGGAGTTGTAATATGATCTGAGTGCCTATATTTGACGCTTGGACATTGATGTATTCTTCAAGCATCTTGCTATTTGAGAACAGCGCAGGTTCTGTGCTCTGTCAACCAAAAGACAGCATTTTTTTAAATGCCATGTCTTTCAATAGATGACAGTCTTGACTTTTTTAAGTCTTGAATGCATATTGTGTCATATTATAATATGAAACAATACGCATTTAATTATACAAACTTGACACAAAAAAGCAGTTTGTTTTGGAAAAAAGTAATTATAGCTGACAATTTATTTAAATCGTCAAACTTTTATCGAAGAACTATTATGATCCATTGAATTACGTAATTAACAACTTTAACTCCACTTAATTCATACTTCCCGAACAAATTTAAAGCAACACTTAGTTGGAAATTTATAAGATACAACAATATTCCTTCTTAAAAAGTAAATAACTAATTTTTAAAAATAAAAAAATAGGATATCAAATAAAAACAAATAATAAAATTCAAAACATAACCTAACTTTCAGTGTTGCCAGAGTAGGGAATTTTTTTGTTACATAAAAGAAGGGATTTTTTTTATTAAAAAAAGAGGGTTGAAAGCATTGAGATTTTGGCGGGCTGTCAATTGATTTTAGCCGTGTGTCGTATTATAGTACCAAGGCAAGAATAACTGATGATGACCAGAATAGGTCAAATGTCGGTTCTCGAATAAACATAAAACAGTATTTAAAATGATAGGAACCCTATTAAAAATAGGTTGACTGGAAATACTGTTGGGACGTCATTTACCTGGTTAACTGAGTAAACAAAATTTTCAAAAAAATTGTAGAAATGTAGGTTACAATTTATTTTACAATTTTTCGCCAACAAAAAGTTCTTATAAAGGTTGGTGGTTCTAATTAAACCGGTCCGGATTCGATACAATCAGTGTAAAAGATCGAGAAGTCGAAATACCTCGCTAAATAACCGGAAATTAAAATCAGGATCGGTAGAAAATACATTTCGAGTAGGTTGTCGAAAGGGTACATACTTGAAGCACTGAATCAAATTAAACTGGTCCGACACGCCTACCCTAAGAGACCAAACAAATAAAAAAACACTGTGGAAAATAACCGAAAAATTAAATTATCGTTTATAAATAACATTTAATATGTTGAATAGGCTGTCGTTTTCGATGTTTTGAGAGCTCTGAGATGAAAAATAGTAAAATAATAATCCGGAGTCGATCCGAGTTTTCAAGGCACTCATACCCGAGGCCCGGGTTCAAATGTTGGATCCGGAGATAATTTTTTTATCGCTATATTAACATTATATAATCATTAACTTATGCTTGTGCTACGGAGGTATGGAAGCTGTGAGTATTTCCTTTGGAATACTTGCTTTCTTTCACATTTTAGAATATTGTGGATTAGTAATTTTACTAAACTACTCTAGGCTGAGTACTATACCTAATTTTAATCTTAATTATTTAAAGGAAAGATATCAATGTAAAAAAAAAATGACGAAAAATAATATTAAGATAAAATCAATATTAAGCACTTTTTATTAACCGACATGTATAGTATTTAAAATATGAGCCCTTTAGCCTTTTAGCCGCTCCGCGTCTTCTGCGCTGAGGGGCCGCTTTGCGGCCATATGGTTTGTAATATTACTAGATCAGTTTGTCATTTAACTAATTATTATAAATGTCATACTGCCACGATATAAGCGAATTTTCAAATGTTCAGTCCAAAAACGTGAAAATATAAGTTCGTACATTTGTTAGACCTCCTAGTAGTACATGTTTATAAAATCTTCCAATAAAACACTTTTGATATAACGAGGACTGTGATATTAACAAGGTTAATATTGTACCAAATTGTATTTCAATCCAACAAATGGTTTGACAATTATTTTGCCCCATAGAAACGTCTAGGAAGATAGATCTCTTGCATATATATATATATATATATATATATATATATATATATATATATATATAATATTATATATATATTATATATATATATATATTCTTGATCAGTGGGTCCCCTTCTTTAAAAAAAAATCACCCCCCCCCCTCCTTGAGGCTAACCTTTAAATATTTCCTAAAACAGCAAGATATAAATTTTTTTTCTTTACGAGTTTCACGAAATTTTCTGTTAAATTGATTTTAGGAAGTAGGGATGAAGGCGTATCAAAACTTTGTAAGTTTAGCTATCAAAGTTAGTTAACAAAGTTGAGCTTAAGTAGGGCTTGGGGTTAAACCTTCCAGGAAATATTTCCTCGGGTTTTGCTTCACCAAGAGTAAACACTGCACTATTAGACTTTGCTAACTCCTTAAATATTTGTAAAACCTAAAACAACAATTTAGAATTTGATCCCGAACCTGTTATGCAATGTCACTTTATGCCAAGAAAAAGCTTGCCTTATGTTAAAAGCTTATAAGGAGGTTCAAAGGCATTCTGAGGTTATAATCTAAGCTAGTAGAATTTACAAGGTGATTCCATTGAAGGGTTTTTATGAAGTTTCTTATCAATTTTTTTTGACATGTTAGGTTACAGTCCGGAAATAGCAAATTTTCAATGTCGACCACCTATACCGATTCTGCAATGACGTTACACGTCATTCATAAAAAAAAAATCAGGTTATAATCTGATTTTTTGATCAGGTTATAACCTGATGGTCTGATCAAACCTGATGATTTGTTAACATCATAGATAAACAATATTAACATGTAATATGTTAATAATGTTTATCTATGGTTAACATCAAATTGAATCACCTTATAAATTTCTAACATCTTGGTTATAACCTGTTTTGACATATGACGTCATTGCAGAAATTGGTATTGAACATTGAAAATTCTCTATTTATTCCTGCAATGACGTCAATGCCGTACAACATGAATATTTTTTATTTTACTCATAAAATCCCTCTAATCGAATAACCCTAAAAACTTAATCAGCCTGACTTGTGACATTGCGAAAGAAAACAAACAACAGGAATGTCTCTTTATGTATCCGCATTATATCGAAACCTTAGAATAATACTATATATAGAAGGAGCACTACTGATAACACGAAAGGCGGTTCACTAGTGGTCTTAAATAATGCTGCCGCCCTTACAATATACAATTTTCTTATAAAAAAGTTGGCAATACTTCCGGTTGCTGAATTATTATGTTCTATTATTAATTAATAGAATTCTATTTTTAACGGTGGCTGACTATATAATTAATTATTGATTGTAATTTAAGTATGATTGTAATTAAGACTAGTTAATTTAAAATATTGTAATGCACCGATATTTATATTAGTATTTTATGAATAATCAATCATTATTTAATAATAATAATAATTATTATAATTATAATAAATAATGATTGATTATTCATAAAATACTAATATAAATATCGGTGCATAACAATATTTTAAGCATTTTAAGTTGTAGTTTAACGTTATTAATTAAAATTATGTTGAGGAAAAGTTCCGAGGTACCCCGAACCTCGGAGGTATTTTGGATGCAATGTTCGGATATCTGCTTCTTCTTATAATGTAGCAGTTTAAATTTGGCACCTTTATTTAAAAAATCGCATTTGTTTTTCTACATTGTGAACAATTTCTTGTAGGTAGCTTTGTAACTAAAATTTAATTATAATTGTTAATTATATTTAATTGTAATTATAAATAATTGTTAATTAATTAATATTATAACTACAATTTAGTTATATTGTAACTACAATTTAAATATCGTAGTTAATTTATGTAAGCTTCAAATCTTTTGATTTATTTTTAGGTTTTATTGACATGAATATGCCTCCAATTACAGGCGTAACGTGGCATTTATACTTGACTCTATAAAATGATTACTAAATGGCTTAGATTTGGTAAATTTACCTGCACATGTTTTAAATTTGGAATTCTTAACCAGATATAATTTCAAAACTTTCAAAATTCGGAATTAACTTACTCATGAGTACGCTTGCCTTCGCAAAAGAAAACTAAAAACGTCATTTCTTGTTGAACCCTCAACAACAGGTATAAGCCAATTTTCTTTTTATTTTTTATATTAAATTTTCTTCTAAGAGGCAAGAAATAGATTTACCATAACTGTCTCTATATTACATTTTATATAAAAAGACAAAAGTGGAATCTTCTTTTTCTTCTTCGTGTATTTTTATTTTAGCGAATTTTTTAATAGCTTAGTCGATTTTTTAAAAGAAAGGTTTAGAAGGTAAAAATGATAAAAGAATTTTGTTATGTTAAAGAGGCGCGATGCTTCCTCGCTCTTAGTTTAGTGAAGCAAATGTCTCTCTAATAACTTGAGTAAAAAATGAGGCTGGGTAATATGTAAAGTGATATCAACATTTTTAAAAGAAATAGAAGAAAATAATTGATGATAGTTTTGTAAATTTGTTGAGACTCCGATAGATACCTACCTCTCTAAATACTTACAGGTAGATAGATACCTACCTAAATACCTAGAACTAGAAAGGTACCAACAGCTAGATAGATACCTACCTAAATAGCTATAGCTAGATAGATACCTACATAAATACCTAAAGCTAGATAGATCTTTTTAATGGTGATGTTTTTAATGGACATCTCCCTACCTTCACGATAGAGAAAGAGCTATATAAAAAATAAAGTTTACAAGCTATGATGATTTACAAGAAGGAAGATATAGAATTTGAATTTTAGAATTCCACACCGACACACACACACTAAGTTAAACCAATGGTAGTTCAAATTTGCAGCATTAAAAGAAATAGTATAGTGAAACAGTGAAGATAAGAAATATTAATAGTAAAGCTGAGTGCAGAGCTGACGTATACCAGACATCTATCATAGACAAAATATAAACGCTAACTCTTAAAACGCAGAACCAATAACTTGTGAACTGTCTTTAACCAGTGACCAATTATACCAAAAGAGAATGACTTAAAAAATTTTAAATATAAAGACTTATTAAACATATGATGTCTCCTTCCTCTTCTTTTTCTTCCACCCCCTTACTCTTTTTCTCCTTTCCAATCCTTCCTTTTTTTCTCCTTCCAACTCCTTCCTTTACTTATCCTTCCACCTCCTTCATCTTCTTTTTCTTTCCATCTCCATCAATTTGTCTTGTTCCACCTCCTTACTATACTTCTCCTTCCTCTTCTATTCCTTCCTTTTTTATTTTCAACCTCCTTCCTTTCCTTTTTCTTCCACCTTCTTCCTTTACTTCTCAGTCCTCCTCCTTCTTTTTCTCCTTCCACCTCCTTCCTCTTTTTCTCATTCCACCTCCTTCCTTTTTTCCCCTTCCACTTTTTCTCCTTCCACCTCCTTCCACTTCCTCTTAATAACGTACTTAATACTTCCACGTATATAATGTTCAGTGACGCATTACACACTTTTTTCCGTTTCCTCTGAATGCACTAAACTACATGGAATATATAAACATAAAAAAGCATATCTTCAAAGCATTCCTCTTAAATCTCTTATAGACACGAAAAATACCTTAAAACCAAGAAAAACTTAACGTATAGAAATAATTTTTGAAGCCGAAGTTTTTCACTCATGAGAAAAATCTGTGCGGAAAAGTTTAAGTCCAAGTTTTCCGGAGTTTATTATCTAAAAAGTAAGAGAAAATTCTAGAACTTCTAAGAGGATTAAAAAGATTAAAGGATAAAAATATTATTATATAGAAGGAGAAGAAATTAAAAACCGTAAAGTTTACCAATATAGAGCCTTTATGAAGTCCCTTCTCCCGGCACAGTGAAGTCTCACTAAGGATTATGGCAGCAGGTTATGGTATTAAGTATACTCCATATAAATAAATATTTAGGTAGTTTTTAATAACATCGTCTTACTAAGCTTAGACCTAATTAACATTAATTTGTTAACATTTTAAATTAAACTTTTATATTCTGATAATAACTTTCATTATAATAAATTTGAACTTAGCACCTATAAAATGAAAATTAATTTATTAAAGTGATATTGATGTTAGCAAGTTAACAAAATAAATCGAGGAGGTAGAAATAAAAATTAAGAATGTTATAGAGCTCTCCAATAGGAGAGCGGTTAAGAATGTTATAGATCTCTTCAATAGGAGAGTGATTAAGAATGTTATAGAGCTCTTCAATAGGAGAGTGGTTAAGAATGTTATAGAGCTCTTCAATAGAAGAGCGGTTAAGCTGTAGCTGATATAAGAATTGTAAGCATGCGTAGTTTGTACCAAGTTACCAAGTGTGTGCACTTGGTTTTTGACGTGTGTTCCGTGTTGATTTCTCTCTATTTTTTAGTTTTCGATGGGGTCACTTTTATGTATGGCAAATCGACTTAGTGCGTCATCCCTTTTATTCAAGATCCTTGCTTAACAACGCGTACATCAGCTGTCATTTTCCTTTTTCTTTATTTTATTTTACATTTGTTTGTTTATCATGATACATATAACTCTTTTCTTTATTTCATACATTTTCACGTAAGCGGCTCAGTATTTATATCTATTTGTTATATATTTGATTTACTTCTTACATTTTGTGGTTCTTTGTTGTTTATTTATGTCTGGTTTTGTTTTTTCTGTATTTTCAGTTTATTATTTTGTATTATTTTTATTTTCAGTTATATTATGATAGCATAATATAGCTTCTAAAACGTCGGCATAGTAAAGTTTAGTGTTTAACCTATCACCCAAGTTGAGAAGTAAAGGAGCTTCATATATATAAAATTTATATCATATATATTATATATATATATATATATATAATATATATATAATATATATAATATATTATATATATATATATATATATATATATATATATATATATAATATATATATATATATATTATTATATATATTATATATATATATATATATATATATATATAATATATATATATATATATATATATATGTATGTATGTATGTATGTATGTATAATTTAAAAAACAAATAAAATTCAACACTAAGTTATTGTCAAATGGAAGAATGGAAGAAAATATATGGAAAAGGGTTCTAAGTGAAATAAATCATGCAAGGAAATATGGAAAGCGATGTCAAAATAATAGGATTGTACAGCTGCAATAAATCAATTTTGTGTAGCTTTATGAAATTTCGTAACTTGACTCTATATGTCTAACTAGCAGACACTGATATGACAAGCCGTATGTTATGTTATGTTATGCCGTCTCTCTCTATTGCTTCCCTTATCTCTGTTCTACCAATATATTTTGGCTTATTTAAAATATATTGTAGGAATATTTGACTCCGTTATAATAATAATTAATATATAATTACATAATTTAATAATACTATAATATAACACGGCTAAATTCGCTTGATAGCGCGTCAAATCTTTAAATTGGTTTAGACCGACCGCATTCCTTCCTCCTCCACTTCACGCCAACCTCGGATAGATACTTAAACAGTAAGACTATCGACACAATGGTGGAAAAATTAGGACACTAGCTCGGCGGGGGACCTTCCTTTCAAAGGATGTGCGTGTTTTAATTTCCCGCTTTTTTGTCCAGTCAGATCAAAATTAATTTTTATACTTTGTCTAGTTATACTTCTAACTAGCAGTACCGCTTCGCACGGCCTTCGTTGTCTTTAAATTTACACAGACCGCTTCTGATTACTTTTCAGTTTTTCAATCAAGTAATTTATTAATTTAATTGATATAATCAGGTAATAATGAAATAGAGGCTAAAGTTTACAAGAGCTAGGAGATAGATTTTGGCATTTAATGCAGCCTGTATTTTAATTACATCGGCAAGATGCTGCGCACATTTGATTAAAAGTAATTACCTGATAAAATCAACTAAATCAATAAATTAATTAAATGAAATTTACACAAGCCTGCTGTTAGTAGCGTTCAGTAAAATCTTTAAAAATACTTCTTTTTATTTTTAGTATCTGAATTTTTGATAATACAGAACATGACAACGGCGAACCATTCTTGTGAAAAATAAATAAAGAAAACAATTATTTTATAATAACAATAAATGAAAAAGTTGCTAAAAAGTAACTTTTTCACCTTAGAGAGTAAAGTCTATAGTTGAGGTTATAGAGTCATCAAATCTTGAAAGGAAGGATATTTTTTATTTTTTTGGTAGCCCTATCCCTTCAATACTTAAGAGGACTGACAAAAAAAAAATCATTGTCTCAAAACATTTTTCACGCCATTGAAGTTAAGAGCAATGAAAAACATTTTTGATATTTATGGGGGCAGCACCTCTAAAATTGGCTTAAAATTAATTTCAGGCAAAACATTTGGTTCCTCAACACTATTTGTCCCGCGCTGTCAACTGATTTCAGCCATATGCTAAACTATAGTGACAACTAATGAAATTAATTATATAATTTTCTTTAAGAGTGGAGACAATAAAGTTTAATCTAAACATAGAATTTGAAAATGACCCAATAACAAAGGGTTTCATACTTTCATCTAAGATATCATTAATGTTATTTTAATCATGATATATACTACCAATGTTATAACCAAACTAAATAAATAACTTGATAATTTAATTTTACGAAAACTGCCTCTAAATTTTTACGACTTTCTTGTCCTTTGAATTTTACGATACATGTTTTTCTCTTGTTATACTAAGTCGCCTCCCCCCCCCTTACCCCCGTAAAGTCTGTTGTTTACAACTTTTCTTAAATTACTTTAAGCTTTTCTAATTTATTAAATAAGTCTTCGTGAAATATGGTTGGGACTTTAGAGTTACAATAAGATAAATATTAAACTTTATACTACCGTCTTTAGAATGTTGTGTAATTATAACATTTATAAGAATTAAAAGAAAACAATTTCTCTACAATAACTTGTTATATTTAACAAAACTGACTTTCAGTCTTGCAGACCATCATCAGTGTCAGTGAAAAGAAAATCAAGTAAGACAAGGCTTGATATTATACTAGGGCAGGTTCTCTACATTTAGGTACAATGGACCCACATCAGAGGTCTAAGTGCCTTGGAAATATTTCCACCGGAAACTTTTCCGGTTCACGAATACTTGTCTTACTTCCTTTTTATTTCACCGACCCTGATGATGGTCTGTGAGACCGAAAGTCGGCTTTGTTAGACATAACAAGTTATTGTGGAGAAACTGTTTTCTTTCAAATCGTATTGTGAGACTCCACAGTTTAATTGAATCTACCATAGGCGTCCACAAGATTTTTTTCAGGGTGGTCAAAGCTACCAAGTCAGTAATCAATAATGTGGTGCGGGTTTAGTAGTTAGCATCCTTTCACAAAAGTCAGAGATAGGAGTCCAGCAAACCACTTGTAGTGCTTTGCTAAACTTAATAATAATGTATTGACAACAATTATGTATTTTTTCATTTATTGTGCTTAAATAAATATTTTAATGCATTAAGACCTTTAGTGAGCGAAGCGAGTTCATTAAAACATATTAAATAATGGTGTTACTACCCTAGCGAGCTAAGCAAGCCTCTTTTAGTATACATAATTTTTAAATTCAACAATCTAGCAAGCGAAGCATGTTCCTATTTACGTATCTTATATTATACTTTAGGAATCTTGTGAGCCTCTTTTCCGATATTCATGCATATACTTTTAGCAATCAAGCGAGCAGGCTCACTTCGCTCTTTTTTACATTCACAGCAATCTGGCGTTAGTTAATTTTATGAAAAAATGAAGGATAATAACCATTACACTTTTAATAATTTGCAGTGCTTGGTAGTTAATCTAATTTTTCTATTTATCCGGGGGGGTCAAGTGACTCGTTTGACCTCCCTTGCGGACGCCCATGGAGTCTATTTTATTAAATATAAAATTTATTTTATAAGTATAATAAATAAATGTCATTAAAACGAGTCTGTGGACGTGCTGCAATATACATTTAGTAAATTTCACATTCTGAAACGAGCAAAGCGAGTCCGGAGTTGTGAAGATAGAGTAGCGAATCCGATATGACGAGGATACGTTTTTAATTGTTTTTTATACCGATGGGTTTTAAAAACAGGACTCTTATTAATAATTTCTCGATATAATAAATAATATCTCCAATCTCCATACAAATTGCAGTTGTTACTTCTCTCCAAAGAATTAAAGTTATATTTCAAAACTTAAGCAACACATAAGAAGCTTTATAACCATTTGTTATACTTAGCATAAAGCTGAAAACTTGCAACTCGGCGCCCCGCCCCGCCCCCTTCCAACTCACATAATATTCTTATCCTTCATTATTTTTAATATTTCAGAATGATCTCCTTTTATTTCCTTTTTACGTCTTAAAATATGAAAATTTTTCATCGTGTTTCTTTAAAAAAAAGGAACTCAGAATTTCAATGTAAACTCTTCTACTTATGTTTTGTAGAAATAATGGCTCAAATAAGAAATGGAAGAGAGTCCCTCTGAATATGCATAATATACCATAAACTGAACAAATAAGTAGAAAAAATTATTTCGTTATTTTTTTAGAATTCCTTCTTATAATATGAAAAAAACTCAGGTTCGGGGTGCCTCGGAACTTTTCCATACAATATTGGATTCGCTACGCTCATCCTCACTACTTCGGACTCGCTTCGATCGACATCAGTTTATAAAAATCCCCAAATTCATACAGCAGCATGTATCCTGACTCGCTTTGCTGATCTAAAGACAGTTATAACATCCGTTTTATTCCCAGCGGTCATCCATCCAGGCAATAACCTTTGTAACGTTATATTTTGTATTAATTTCAGTGATTCCAAAAGTTATGGTTTTGTTCCGAAATTTTAAAAATATTTAAGTATTAAATTTTAAGTTTATTTTGCTAAATTCATAGTTTGGAGGTTTCGCTTATATTTAGGGGTAGTTCTCCTTCAATTATTTGTTTTATTCTATTTTGGGTATTATTGAGTTTCAGTTGGTAACCATAGTGACGCCTCCGAAGTGGAGACGTGATCGGTAAAAAAGGATCATCTTTTTGGTTGGGCCCCGGGTGGCTTTGGGCCCCGGGTGGCTTTGGCCCCTGGGTTAATGTGTTAGTTCTATTTTATAAGTTAATTTGTTCAAAGAAAATGTACTAATTATTTCTTCTAATTCGGCGAGGAACATAGTAATTTTTTTACCGAATTTATGGATTAGTTTGTTTGATTTTGGAGCCCCTCTCTGAAGGTAAGGCCGTTTTCATTTCAGATTAATGTTTCATTTTCAACTAGAGTTTTCTTTGTTTAAGTAAAATTGTAGAATTCTTAAGTCCTAATTTTCGTTGCTCTTGGTTTTAGGGTTTTTGGTTCCGAATGATTTGATGTGGCATTATTTTATTGAGAGTAGCTAGCTCGTTGGATATTTATAAAACTTACAATCTCAAACCTTAAGTAGAAACGAGCTCAGGATAAATATGTATATCTTGAATTGTTTGAGTTTAGGCTGAACTCTAAGTACTAATTCCGTAATGATAAGTTCAATTTTAAAAAAAATATGAAGGCCTTATGGAGGTTAGAAACCTTATCGAACTAAGGATCTTGTTTGTATGTTTATTTTCTTTTAAATACAGTTTATTTCATTTCTATTGGCTTTAAATTATAAAACCGATGTTTAAAATAGTATGTTTTATTGTGTCATATAAGTTTTACAACAACCTATATCGAAATTTGGACTGGAGCCTGGGGTTGGTTCTTCTCCCCACCTTACGAAGTAGTCAAAAGAACCTGCCGCCTTATTTTTATTAAAACCGAAGTCTATACTTGATTTTGACAAGTAGAAATGATTTTCAAAACAGAAATGTTTTGAAGAGACTTGGTAGTATGCCCACCCCTACTACCAACCGACATGGGCTTAATTATCTGTTATACCTTACTGGATGCTACTTATCTTTTATGATCAAACAGAAACCTAAGATATACATGCTGCATTGTAACGAAACTTAGTATACTTGGTTATTAAGTAGAAGGACACTATTATACCAATTGTCAAATTTGTAATTTTTCCTCTCCTACTATCGTAGGTATTAAGGGAATTATTGTTTTGACCCTAAAATTCCTAAACCGAGGTTCCAACTTACTTATCCGTTTCAAGAGGCACTGAGTGGTTGTCATTATGATGTTTGTCTTTGTGTGTGTCTTTGTCACGCATAACTCCCGCTGTGTTAATGCTAGAGAGTGGCAACTTGGCACAAATATCAAACTTTAGGTTTAATTGTGTAGCCTGGAAAATTATATTTTTCAGACGACGATAACCTATGTTGCTGAGTCATAAAAAATTTCAAAGAATACATTAATAATACAAAATTTGACCGTACGAGATAACATTAGACAAAAACATAAATCTGTAAGGGGTCAATCGTTCCAAAAAAATCCATTTGATATTAGTAAACGTATTGAGAATATTGACTATTAATTTTTTTAAAATTTTAACGGTCAATAAATTTGAACTTTCTCACTGCTTTTTAATGCTCGTCAAATCGTCAAAAGCGAAACCTGCAATGAAATAATAGAGGAAGTTCCATTGCCTTTGAACTTTTGGTTTGTTAGTTATCAACGAACATCTATATTTTTGGTGCGACTCTTAAAATTAAATGAAAAAGATTGCTTTACATAAATCAAAATCATGACTTTTTAGCGCATAAAATTAAAAATGTTATATTGTGTGATGAATTGGTAGAATATAGTGCTGATATTCTTAAAATGAACTAAACTTATAAAAAAAATCTGTCGCGAAAGTCCGCATACCTGGCAAATTTCATTTAAAATGCGTTCTTAAAAATATATTTTTGGTTAAGTTTCCGGTTTATGCCTTATAACTTGAGGATTTGCATTACTACTCCGTTATTTAACTTTTTTCATAGGAAAAGCGGTAAAACATTTTAGTGTTCTGCCAATATTAACTGAGTTTTAATTTAATACAGATAATGGTGCGCAAAGTTTTGTATAACAAATAAATATACCAATACCAAAGATAAATACCAAAGATAAAATACCAAAGATAAATAAACCAATACCAAAGATAAATAATATATTAATCATAGTTTATAGGTTAGGACACTGAAGAGACTTTTATCGAGTTGTTAAATTATTTTATTAATTTCATACAATATTTCGCTTGTAATCTCCAAGCATATTCATGTAACACAATCTACAAAAAGAAAAAGAAACTTAACAATCTTACCAAAAGTCAAGTAATTACAATTAACTTAGTAAAGTCATGCTGGATAAATTAAGGTTTAAAAAGGCTTAAAAATAACTTAAAAAATAAGCCTTTTTAATCCTTAATTTATCCAGCATGACTTAACTAAGTTAATTGTAAGTACTTGACTTTTAGTAAGATTGATCATTTTCTTTTTCTTTTTATAGATTGTGTTACACTAATATGCTTGGATTACAAGCGAAATATTGTACGAAATTAATAAAATAATTTAACAACTTGATAAAAGTCTCTTCAGTGTCCTATCCTATCATGGAGACCAAAAATCAAATTAATAATAAATACATTTAGCTTTGATACCAAAGATACATTTATCTTTGGTATTTCCATTGAAGAATGTAGAAGGAAGTTGTGCAACAAGTTGTAATAGTAAATAGTATAAAGTAATAGTAGTAAATCCTATAGTACCATATTATAGTAATTGAGGATAAGGTAATGAATGATTTGTTCTTTAAAGCCAAAAATAAGGCATTACTCTCGGCTACTTCTTTCTTATATAAATACTTATCTTTAATTTTGTGTTAAAATGTTCAATTTTTACTCTTGAGTACTTATTCCCACAAAAATAGTGGTCTTAGACAAAAACATGCAAGTAGCAAAATGTCTTGTGTTTACCTTTAATGTACCTTCCATTTTTTTCCTTTTTTTTGCAACACTAGGCATTGATGCATGGGAAATCCGAAGAAGTCTCTAAAAAGAAGTTTAGAGAAAAAAAGTATTCCAGGGTCCATAAATTTATGTCTGATGGTTTTATAATTTAAGAGGGATAAAGTCCACCCTGTACTTTAACTACTATGGGGATCAATTATACAAATCTTTAAGAAAGACTTAAAAATTACTGAATGCTTTTTTTATTTAATTACCGTTTTAATTAAAACATCCCTTAAAACATTTCAAAAAATTCCTCATCTCTAAATACTCATCTGAAGTCTACTTTCAAATTTCTCGAACAATTTCTATAAACAAAGAACTGTAATTATAATTTAACGTAAAAATAGGGAAAGTCAAGTTGTTGGTATACTGGAAGATTTTCTCTGGGAAAGTCTTATTAGATTAGGACCTTCATCCACCCCCCCCCCCCAACTCAAGGACCTTTCGCCTAATTTTCGACACCGTCCTTTCGACATCATAGACATAATATGATTAGCTCTTAAACCTAACTCAGGAGAGAGAATTTTTCTCAAAAGGATTTTTCTCAACTCCATTCTTCTATAAAATATTTGTATAGTTTATCCGAATTGTGGAGTATTGAAGAAGTCGAATATTTTATCTTCTTACGGCAGCAAAATTAGTCATTACTTTAGTATTTACCTTAAATAGTTTTTTAGCAGCAAAATGTAATTTTACCAACACAATCAACAAAATATTTACTAGAGATATTTCACTAGAAGAAGCATACCCTATCTCAATACACTAAGAGGCTTGAAACATCTTTATGGCACTCTTTGGGATTCTGTGTAACCTCATTGTAACCAACTTCAAGAGTTAGAAAAGGTTATAATAAATTATTCGAAGTCGGGGTTTTTTTACATTGTTTATGTTTAGTTTTTAATTAAAAACGTTTAATTACTTAAGTTACTGTATTTTGTACTGTTAATTTGATAATAAGGATCGTCATCATTGGTCTTCGAGTTACTTTTTGATGTTTTAAATGCCCTCTAAAGTAATAATATATCTTTGTTAAAAACAGTACAGGAAATTATTTGGTAATGATTTACCACCTTAGAGCGTTATACATATGAAAGTTATTATACATATCATTTGATACTACCGTGTTTTGCAAAACATGAATAGTTGACACAATATAATTGTGCGAGAGACACCAAGGAAATGTAACAAGCAAAATTCAATTCTACATCTGGGAACTGTTCCACCATTCGACATTTGTCTTCATTGATGGCTCGACATAATGTCATGCCCCACTCTGTTTCGTTCTTTCTAACTCATCAGGGCGCCAAAAGAGCCTGAACTCACTCTTTAATTTACCTTAAAATAAAATTCCAAAGAATATAATCTGAAGTATTTTCTTAAGACGAGGAGTGCTCTCTTGACGCCATTGGCAAGCAAAACGTATATCATTTGATACTACCGTGAATTGCAAAACATGAATAGTTGACACAATACAATTGTGGGAGAGACACCTTGGAAATGTAACAAGTAAAATGCAATGCTACATCTAGGAACTGTTCCATTATTCGACATTCGTCGATTAATAATGATGAATTATTTTTATTACCAAAATAAAATTTTGGGGCAATATTGGTGGCCTTGGTATTTTTGGCTTGTGTTATTTTTCTTACTAGCTGTTTATAAGTCGTTAGGTTTGTATCGTTTGTTTTGTCACTTATTTCATTATTCGTTGATTTACTTTGTTTAAAAAAAGGTTCAAATCTAAAACGTTGTAAAGAATATTCTTAGACTAACGTTAACGAACTAATTGTGTTGTAAAATATAATGAAATTGGACCAAAATAACAGTGGGGGAAAAACAAAGAAATAATGATGAGATTGAAAAGTTATTAGAGCAAAGTGTCACTAAATAGCAAAAAGTTTTCTTTATTTAGTTCCGAGCCGAAAGCGAGGAATGACTAAACGAATTCACGGCATTGGCGAAGCCGAATTCGGACAATACATTTTTACTAACGAGGCGAAGCCGAGAAAGGGAATTTCATTTTGACTAAGGAGGCGAAGCCGAGTCAGGTCACAGAAGCAAATTATCTATTCTGAAATGTATATTTTTCTATAGTGGGGTACAACATACTATTTTAAAACTTTAAAAAAATTAATTATATAATTCCTTATATTATATAATACTTATATAGTATAAGTATATACTTATAATACTACATAAAATAATGATACTACAATAACTATAGAATAATATTATATACTTATCATATAAGTATTATATTACTTATATATAATATGACATGAGTTTTAAAGCCTCTCGACTCACCAGGGTATTCACACTGAGGAAACCACCTCAGGTGGGTCGCATTCCTTATATAATGATTATCTTTTAAGTATTAATTGAAATTGGCAAAGTATTTTAATACAAATATCTTCTATTCATATAAATTTCTGCGAACCCCAAACCTCTAGAGCAGAAGTGGAGTGCTTATACAATTACAGCCATAAGGCAGACTCACAGCAGAAATAAATAAGTAAATATAAATAGCTCAAAGCATAAATTTATTCATTATTCAAAATTTACCAAGCTACAGCGTAATTTCTTGTAACAAGTCACAATAAAACCACAATAACAGGAAACGAAAACGGTTTTTAAAACGATGGAAGTAAAAAAGAAATATTCTATAAATAAAAATTCAGGTCAGGAAATGTCAATTTTCTCGTGAAGGTTTAAAATCAATTTTAAAAAGGAGAGAGAAAAAAAGCACTTTTCTAATAAAATGATTTGTCCACATAATGGAGCGATAACAAGGGACCAAATTCTATCTCAATGCTTTCTTTTCCATGATAAAAATTAAACACAATACTTTGTTGTATAAACCATCAATTAAATATTTTGTGTCAAAATGAAATTCCCTTTCTCGGCTTCGCCTCGTTAGTAAAAATGTATTGTCCGAATTCGGCTTCGCCAATGCCGTGAATTCATTTAGTCATTCCTCGCTTTCGGCTCGGAACTAAATAAAGAAAACTTTTTGCTATTTAGTGACACTTTGCTCTAATAACTTTTCAATCTCATCATTATTTCTTTGTTTTTCCCCCACTGTTATTTTGGTCCAATTTCATTATATTTTACAACACAATTTAATTTCTTCTCTTGCTTCTAAAAAAGATGAAGCATTATTGTGCTTAAAATAAATGCAAAATCAACAAGGATGTAAAGTTAACAAGGAGTGCAAAATCAACCTTTCGTTAAAATGAAAAACTAAACTTTTTTAACGAACGATAGTGAGTTCTTAATTAGACGGCTAATTGGCCTTTAGGCAAATAAGACTGTATTAAAAGTCTGTAGTGGTTGACTGTAAAAAAGATGCCCAATTCCTTCCCGCTGGTCCAAATGACATTTTTGGGGGCCAAACAACCCCCTTATTTTTGATCACATAATTTTGAACATTCCAATTGATTTCCCAAATCTTTTCCAGTGTAAAAGAGACCCACCCCCTTTTTTATAACAATTTTATTGTCAGAATTAAAACACGTACAGTACACACTATAGTAGTAGCTATTTGTTAAACGAGCCAGGAAAATGGTATATTACTGACTAGTTTGAAGCAGAAGGCAAGTGTATGTATAGGCTACAGAAATTACCTGAAGAGGTACTTGCACACCAAAAAGTGGTTAATAATCTTCAAATTATACACCGCCTGGAGATATAATTATTCTATGTACTATGTAATACAAATATCTACTATTCATATAGTAGTGTGTACTATTATGTACACACGGCTAAAGTCAGTTGAAAGCGCGGGAAAATGATGCGAGGGAGCCAATGAGGTAAGTTCTGGATGTTAAACCACGCCCTCAATTTGAAATCAAGCCATCCTTATTGGTTCCTCAACACTATTTTCCCACGCTGTCAACTGATTTTAGTATTGTGTCGTACAATAGTAAAATTCAATGGTATCAAAACGTAGCCAAATTTATAAACATTAAATGTATGTTTGGAGGAATGTAGGGAGAAATTAGGCTATAACCTTTTTCATATTTGGGGAAGAATTAGCATTGTTTTTATTAGGGATTAGCACTAGAGATAACTGTGTCACAGCGCCATAAGAGCATTTATACATACATATTATCTGATAGATTGGCGCCTGTTTCACAAAAGTATAAGTCTTGTAGTTACAAAAATGGTAAAAAACAACTTGTAATGACAAATTTACATGTGTTACTAAGGATTCACTTGAAGATTTGTAGCATGTTTCTATTTTACAAACAACATTTTCTTGTCTGTTACAATTACTTGGATAAGTAATTGTAAATGGATTTGTTGTAAAATTTCTATCTATGTCCGAACTTAGGTAGACTGAGTTACAAGTTCATTTTATTATTTAAAACTTAGTTACTATCGAAAACGTTTAGTTTATTAGTAATCTAGTGCTCAATATGAGTTTGTAAAACGTTTTCTTATAAATATATCTTCACTTATTTTAGAAATAATTGCATTCAAAATAATTAACTCATTTGAATGAAACTGGGTTTTAATAATATTTTGACTCATTGCTTACAAAAACTCTTATAGGCTGCAATAAATTGTAATGATATTTGTAAAACGCTTAATTTTGACACTTGTAGCTACAAGTTGTTTTGAACAATAGTTTGTAAGATTTGTAGAGGAGATATTCAAATTTGATTATAATATAACACACGGCTAAAGTCAATTGACAGCCCGCCAAAATCTCAATGCTTACAACCCTCTTTTTTTAACAAAAAAAATCCTTCTTTTAAGTAACAAAAAAAAATTCCCGTTTTATACTTGTAATATAAAATGCAAAACATGTACTTTTGTGAAATACGGCCCTGGTCCGCCGAATCAACTTAACGGATTATCCGTGGATACGTTTACACCTATCGTTATGTTTAAAATATGCCGCTCTATATGTGCTGACCGGCCTTAATTTTGTCAAAAAAAAATTTAAACTTATTGACTATATAATATACATGTTGTCTATGCTTATATTTGTATAAGCTGTATTTGTTGTATTTAAAGAAGTGTTTGATGCAAGAGCTTAAAACAATCTTTGTTGACTTTAAAATTATTATTCGAAATTGGATTCTGTCTGGTGTCTAGACAGCTTTAGTACTTGACACAATCAATAGATAGAGCTCTTGCTATGTTTCTAAAAACACTTAGGGGACTAAATTTCGTGCAATAACTATTGCGTCGTTTTCTTAAAACGATACAATGAAACGTGCAGTAAAACATCGTTTTAGCATCACAGTAATGAGTAAGAACATTAAAAAAGTTACATTAACAAACAAAACATCTGAAACATCGAGCTGGCCGCCCCCAGGAAAACAAATCGGGTACGGGGTACCTCGGAACTTTTCCTCATAACATCGGATTTGCTACGCTCATCCTCTCTGCTTCAGACTCGCTTTGCTCGTCCTCAGAAATAAAAATACCTGTCGTACTGAAACGAAACTTAGTGTACTTATCTATTAGGTAATTATATCCACATGTACCACATTTCTACTCAATTGGACCTTTTTCCAATTTTTTAAAAATCGTACACAAGTCATTCAATAAAACTTGAACTAATAAGATAAAACTTTGCACATATGTTCGTCTCATACATCACCTGCGTTCCAAATCTCAATCCGATCGCATTATTTTTCCGCGTTTTATTTTCGAAATTTTCGCTAAGAAATTATTGCAGGTTAATGACGTCAAAAAAATCCGAATAGCACAATTACAGCGGTAGACTGATTGTTGTACAAAATTTTAACACTAGCATAAATGCACAGGGCGCTACGTTGATAACAGACACACACGCACACACACACATACACACAGACAACATTGTGAAAACCACACAGGAGACTTTTAAAACACCTAAAACGGATAATTCCGGTTTCACCCTGGTATCGTACTTTTGCAAACACAATACTTTTCCTATATACCTACGGTATAAATGAGGAAAAGTAAAAATATATATCAGAATTTTCACTTTACCAAACTTTCACCGACTTATAAGTATATAACAAAAGTGTAGGGTTTGCAAAAAAATCCAAGACCGAGATTTTACCTAAGTTGCACGTTTTAGGTGTTGTTACGTACCTCCTAAATAGTTTTAACTAAGTTTTCTGTCTAAGTGTGTGCGC
Source organism: Microvelia longipes (assembly GCA_018340805.1). Classification (NCBI taxonomy): domain Eukaryota; kingdom Metazoa; phylum Arthropoda; class Insecta; order Hemiptera; family Veliidae; genus Microvelia; species Microvelia longipes. The sequence goes on along the minus strand of JACMZG010000008.1, from coordinate 78,072,372 downwards.
TCCCAATAAATTTATGCTAAAGTTTTTATACTTAGCACAGAAATCAATCTTTAAGTCCTGTTGTGCTCTCAGGAAAATATTTTTATGACGTCATTAAACCGGAATTTATGAATCAGAAAATATTTCGAAAATTCATAAAACACGTTTAAATGTTTCGATTGATTTGATATTTGGCACGCGTGTAGTAATATACAATATACGTGTTGTAATATACAACACGCATACGTATATATAGTTAATAAGTTTAAAATTATTTGACAAAATTAAGGCCGGTCAGCACATATAGATCAGTATATTCTCAACATAACGATAGGTATAAACGTATCCACGGATATTGGCATCAATATACGGGCCTAGTTTTATCTCCTAAACAGTATTAGTTTAACTTTATCGAATTGCATGTAAACATTTTTTCGTAAAAATGTTAAAAATCGAAAACTTATTCTATTATGAATATTTTTTTGACACTTCAGGGAAATATACAAAGAACCAATTCCTTACATAACTATATTCGACTCCTCTACGAGTCATATTCATGTAATAATACCACACAAGAGGAAAACATCCTACAGAAGTTTTATCAAGTTATTAAGTTTGAGTTTTGATTACTTGAATGTTATTTATTGAATGATTTTAAATTTATTTTAATCGTGTAATTTTTAACTTTATCTTTTCAACTTTTCATGTGATTTTCTTAGATTGAAACACATTTTTTGACTAAAGAGGTAATTAATATCTCTGGTTATTTTTAACTTGATAAAACTTCTGTAGGATGTTTTCCTCTTGTGTGGTATTATTACATGAATATGACTCGTGGAGGAGTCGAAATATAGTTATGTAAGAAGAATTGGTTCTTTGTATATTGCCCTGAAGTATCAAGAAAATATTAATTTAGTAATATGGGAAACAACGAAAACATTAGAAAGGAAAATTTATTCAATTGAGTTGAATATAAGTGTATACTACTATGTAATAAATTGGTGTAAAATGTTTAATTTTTATACTGCTTGTATATCAAAAGTTATCATTGGATCGCTAAAATAAAGCTGCCTCCGGCGAGGTTTGTATCCTAATAATAGACCTCTTAAAAAACATATGTTTGTACTATCTGAGGACGAGCTAAGCAGGTCCAAAGCGGTGAGGATAGTGAACCAAATCCGATAGTTAGAATAAGTTCCGAGGTACCCTGTACCAAAGAAAGAAATAAAATATGAGAGACGAGAGAGTTTAAAACACATTTATTCGAAATTGTTGATTCAATTTTAATGAACGGACAATAATCTTGTTTTAAGAGAGGATCATTCTGGTATTGCTTCATTTGGAGCGATCGTGATGAAACAAGAAGCCATACCAAATCAGCTGGATTTATCAGGCTTTTTTTAAAAAAATTATCTCAATAAATTAAGTTTGGTATGAGAGCACTAAACAGAACTAAAACTAAACTGATATGATAGCGATTTCATACGAGTTCTCATAGTTAACATTAAAATGGTATAACAATAACAGAATTGTTTTAATTCAATTATAATGGTTTTATTCACAAAATGGACCAACATTTTAAAGACTGCATAGGAATTATTATTCAAAATAAAGTAAATAAAATAATCTATGGAAGAGCCAGCGCTCTGTGATAAATATTTGAAACGAGAAGATTAATTTAAGTTTCACGAACGAAGCCTTGGAGCTAAATGGAGCATAAACTTGAAACTGAAGCATTTGTGACATATTTTAGAGTTTTTAATCCGATGTTGTTCTCTCGGGAAAATCTCTCGCTTAGCTACGACCATCAATTTGACAAATTAATTAATTTGACTGGATATATGTGTTGGAAGTCAGGGAGATTTGGTAATTCCGTAAATATAACAAAGTTAACTCGGACGATGGAAATCTTTACAGCGTAGGAAATTCCCAATGTAATCAAATAATGGAGAATTTAACGACACTTGAGCTGTTTTCTGTTAATGGAAAAAACATGATCCATATGTTTTTAACGTATCTAAAGCATATATTATGTACAATGTAGAGATTATATTATATATAATATATATATATATATATATATATATATATATATATATATATATATTTATTTATTTATTTATTTTAATTTATGTGTGTGTGTGTACTATTTACTATTGCGTCAATTAATATTAAAATCCGATTGAGCTGAGACTAGCTTCAATCGACTTAGCTTACTGTCAACCTAAATGCATTTTATTTCAAAACCCAAATTTTCTTACAAAGTATAGGCTTCGTGACCTCCCCAACATCTCGGCATATGCTAAGTTTCGTTTTGATTAAAGAAAGCCTATCGTATGATCAAACTTGACAGCCATGTTGTTTATTAGTATAGTTCTTTATGAGAATACTAGCTCTTTTTATTATCACCAGATAGTATAATTTGTTAATTTAAACTTCGTGCGGTAAAACGATACGATTTTAACAGATGAAAAACAAACTTTTCACATCATTTATATAAGTATCACATTAATACAAATATATTTTTTCCACTAGCCTAACAACTAAAATATAAACAGCAATGGAATTTACACTATTAATTCTATATGTATTATGCTATATGCCAATATGGCGTACGTTGAAAAATAGTTGGAAGAATAATATGAATAGGATGTCAAAGATAGAAAAAAGACTAAACAATGAACGAAACTTAAGACTCTGGTCTTAAATACTTACTAGTATTCACACACACACACGCATACATACCCACACAATTAAAGCCCCTAGCAAGTGCTCAATATAACTCCGGACCGTTTTCATTCTACTTAAAACATCAAAAATTGAAAATGACACCGATATTAATTTTATGTACCTACATCGATATTTTATTTTTTACCTAATTAATTTGTTTTATTAAACCCAAATTTTTACCTAATGTACTAATCTCAAATAATTGTTTTTTTACAGGTAAGCAAATTCTCATTTCATCCAAGTCAGTAAGTTTTAATTACACATTTCTCTTTCCTTTCTATTGTGTAGAACGATGTGTTGATTTCACCATACCGTTAGAACAGGAAGCATACAAATTTAAAAACAATCGACCATGTCATCACTTTTGCTCGGCTCATCAACACCACTATTGAATAGCTATATTCAGCAGAAAGGTTACTGTTCACATTTAACAAGAACCTAGCAAAACATCCTCCTTATCACTATAGCAAAACATTTTATCTTCGGAAGGGACTAAATTATATTTTCTGACTATTATAGTTAAAATAAAGTAAATTAGTGAACCCTATATTTTTTGTAGGGCGTACAGATTTGATTACGAGGAACCTTGTAGCTTTAAATAATACATTGAATTCGCTGTGTTTATTTTCATCACTTCGGACGCTCTTTGCTCGTTCTCTGAATATAGAAATCACCCTAAATTATATTGCAGTACGTCTTCGGACTCGTTTTGCTCGTCCTCAGACAGTCATTACATCCGTGGTCTCCCATTCAGGTACTGAACTCACTCGACGTTGCTGAAAATAAGTAGATCTAACTAAAAACTTGTATACACTAGTCTGAAATAATACTTAGGGCTAATATTTATTACATAATAGGGAACATTGGTACTAAATTTCAACTCTATAAAATAATTTTTATATTTTTAAATATGTTTACTTCTCCTCATTTATCCCATAGGTATATGGGGGAAGTATTGTGTTGGCAAAAAAATCCGAAACCGGATTTTGTCACCGGAATTATCAGTTTCAGACGTTTTTATGACCTCTTGAATGGTTTTTTCAAAGTTGCCTGTCCGTATGTGTGTGTGTGTATGTGTGAGTGTATGTGTGTGTCTGTAAGTAAGTGTGTCTGTTATCATCGAAGCTCCTAGTGTATTTATGCTAGAGTGTTGAAGCTTTGTACAAAAGTCAGTCTATAGGTGTTGTTGAACATCCAGAAAATATTTTGTTTATGAAGTCATTAACCCGCAATAATGACAGCAAAAATTTCGAAAAACGTTTGCGATCAGCTTGTGGCTTTGCACGCATGTAGCCATGTACAAGACAAACATATGTGCCAAGTTTCATGTTAATTCTTATCAAATGACTTGGTACGTCTTTTAACGTAAAAAAATCGGAAAATAATCCAATTGAGTTGAAATTAGGCGCAAAGTCATTACCTTTTTTACAAGTCATTACCTTTTTTTACAAGTCATTACCTTTTTTTACAAGTCATTACCTTTTTTTACAAGTCATTACCTTTTTTTACAAGTCATTACCTTTTTTTACAAGTCATTACCTTTTTACAAGTCATTACCTTTTTTACAAGTCATTACCTTTTTTTAACAAGTTACCTTTTTTTACAAGTCATTACCTTCATTACCTTTTTACGTAATGAATAAGTTGTTTGAATCTATCCATGAAATGTGGATCATAAAAAGGTAAGCAGCATTAAGCGTGGTTAGTGCTCTATGGGTGACCGCTATCTGAGGACGAGCGAAACGAGTCTGTATACGCTAAGCGAGTCCGAAGTTGGAGCATGAGCGTAGAGATTCCGATGTGATGAAGGAAAATTCCGAGGTACTCTGTTTCCGATTTTTGTAGCATACATTTCATAAAATTAAAATTTAACTAATGCTGATAAATAAATTAAATTTGATATAATTTTTATTCATTTATATGAAGTTTAAATGAATCCAATGAACATTTACTGCGTTATATGAATTTTTGAATTTAATAAATCAATAATGGTGGTTAATGACGTCATACAATAGTTATTTATGCACCTAGTGAATAATGACCCCCATTATAACCCTGGTCACTGTAATGATTCCTAAGGCTGAAAGCCGAAGGAATCATGATATAAATCCCGAGGCGTAAGCCGAGGTAATTGTTTATTTTAACCCCGAGGCTTTAGCCGAGGGATTAATTACAATTAGCTCCCGAGGCTTGCCGAGAGAGATAATTTCACGAGGGTTATAATAGGGCATTATTCACGTGGTGCATACAAAATTTTATCTCCAGAAGGAAAAACAATGTATATGAAACAAAAAAAACTGTATTTGTTTGTATATAGAATCAGTGAAACATAATTATACTATTTTATGCAAAATTAACAAAAATACATTGTATAAAATATTATACATACAAAATAACCACATACATACCTAACAAACAAATAAGGCGCGGTTGAATATCCACGGCCTTCTAGAACATTGGATCACCAACAAACTTTTTTTTATAACTTTTTCAGTAATTAGCCGGATTTGTGATATATGAAGACTATTTCCGTCATCTACACGCTCTTTTGGTTAATCTCAAAGAGTATTTACATTCACTCAACGATTTATTTTTAATCTAACTTGGTACATACATAACTACTGTTAGACGTCAATGTCAACAATATGACATGTCAAAATATAACACAAATCAGGTAGATAACATTGACGTCTAACAGTAGTTATGTATGTACCAAGTTAGATTAAAAATAAATCGTTGAGTGAATGTAAATACACTTTTAGATTAACCAAAAGAGCGTGCAGATTACGGAAATAGGCTTCATTTATCACAAATCCGGCTAATTACTGAAAATTTAAAAAAAAAGTTATAAAAAAAGTTTTTTGGTGATCCAATGTTCTAGAAGATTGGATGATATTCGACCGCGCCTTATATCATAATAAACAAAAATATATTAACCGTATTTATTTCGTCATCTATACAAGACGGTTAAGGATTATCAGGGATATCGGGAACCAATTCATCTATGTCGTTTACTATCATTTCATTATCACTTTTCATCGTAAACAACCGCACTTTTATTCCTTTTATGATAAATATTACAGGAATATTACTTTAAAGATAAGAAAAAACTTAGTAAAAAAGTAGGTATTTATCGTCATAACAGATTTGATAAAGAAATTATTTGTTTACAGACAGCTGGGATTTAATGAATCAGTGCTGCCAACAAAACTTTGTTTACTCAAAATTCTTTACGTAGATTTTTGAATCTGTAGTTTTAACTACTCAATAATTAAGTTGGCTAAGCTGGATTATAACCCGGCGGGAAATAATAAATTATTATTTCCCGCCGGGTTATAATGACGGTCATTATTACATAAAAACAAGCCCCGATTTTTTTTTATTATTACCCTTCTGGAGATAAAATATTTTCAGGATACTATAACTAGATCAAAAGACTATATTTCGTTTTAAGTTTCAATTTCAATAAAAGACGCACATGCATACAGCCAGACAACTTGGCAAATACTACTTAGAAGGTCTCCTAAAAAATGTTGTTACAATCCCGGTCATTTGAAGTCTAAACGCGTTACATTACTTGTATTCCTACTGCATAAATGAGGGAAAAAGTTGATGTTACCTGCTCAGTGGTTAGACCTTTTCTTTTGGTAAGATCAGTTAGAAGCCACTTTGCGAATTTAGGAACAACAATAATATAGACTATTGAATTTAAGAACAACACAATCAAAATTTATGTATATATATGTATATGTATGTGTATGTATATATAATATATATATATATATATATGTATGTATGTATGTGTGTGTGTGTATATATGTATGTAAATATGTATATGTGTGTGGATGTATACATATGTATACCATGTGTTTGTATGTATGTATGTAAAAATAAATAAAATTAAAATAAATAAATAAAATTTTAGGGTTTATATATTCAAAATATTTTTGGAGATTCTCAAAAGAGAAATTAGTGAAATTTTTCTAGTGTAATGAGTTTTTTTTGTTGTTTATCAGAAAATATTGTTTGTATGACCTCATGTATGTAAATGTTAACACTTGTAACACAAAATCAATAAGAAATAAGGTGAATTTTTAGATTGTATAAAAAAGGAAAAAACCTCCATATACCTGCTAGAAGCGTAATGCTTATAAGCAAAGGTTTTTATTATTATTATTATTATTATTAATTTAAGAACAACAATAATATAGAATATTCAATTTAGGATTAAAAACGGCTCATTTAATTGCCATAATAAATAACAATAAACACTTCATTTTGTTAGATCAGGAAAAGAGAAACAGATATTTTTTAATCTGATAAGGAAATGGTATATCAGGCGTTATGAGTGGTAAGAGGAGGAATGAAGGGACTATCGATGGGGTTAAACCAGGAGAACTAATTAGAGGTTTTGCATTGCTACCACTAAGCCAACCTCGTCATTAGAGTGCAACCAGAAATATAACCTCTTAATTAAGAAATCTTGGAAAAGTTAATCATAAAAATCGTTTTTCCACGTGTATAAGTAATATGCACCAGAGCAACAGACACTCAACCTTATTTTTTTTGGGCGGCTGTAAAGTAAGCACTTTACATCCTCAAAAAAGTAGATGAAATGCGTATTTTACTGTAGTAAAAAAAAGTGTGTGAATGCTGTAGTATTTTTACTGTCAGTGACTGTAAAAAACTGTCACTGATTTAAAGTTCTTCAAATGTCCACTAGTTGGGTGCTAGTAGTTTACAGCAAAATTATGATATAGCCTTCCTTGTTATTCTTTTCTTTATCAAATAAATGTTCGAATGTTTTTGTTAATGAATTTTTGTTCTTTTCGGAAAGTGAGTTGTTAATCATTTATTATCAAGTGTTTATTAATCATAAATAGTGATTCAGATATTGAAAATACGCCGCCAGAATTAAAACTTTTGGCCAAAGAGGCGGTCGAAAGAAGTGTACCGGCAAATTTATATACATTATACTGTTTTTCTTTTAAATATTGGTTTACCACTACTACGGAAGAAAATGGCGGGTCTAATGCCGGTAGACCTGAAACAATGCCGGCACATTTTGGGGGGAAGTTCCTCCAGCTTTGCTGGAGGAAAGCTGGAAAAAGCTTTGCCGGTTTTAACTCATATTTCCGAGACATTATGCTATTTTACAGCATAATGACAGGTTAACGACAGAAGTCAGCCCACAGACTGGCTCAGGAAACCCTCTTTGACACCCACCAAACTTCTCTAAAATATTAATTTTAACTAATAACTAATAAATATAATTAGGCTCGAGTATACAAAAAAATAAATATGGTATAATTTTTTTTAAAAAGTAAAACTAGATTTAAAAAAATCACAATAAAATGATTTTAAATTCATGTTATTGTATTAAAATATAAAATTTATATTAACTTTATATAAATAAAATATGCTTCATATATAAATTTAAAAATTATTTTTATAATTTTTATTACTATAATATAAAATTTTTTAAATGTTAAGTATCGCTTCACTCATCAATAAGTAATTAGTTTTCATTATTGCGATTTTGGATGCCGTGAAACATAAAAATTATCCAAGGTCATTACCTATAATTTATAGAAAACCCCATTGCTTATTCAATAGATAATTTTTATTTTATTCACAAACTTTTAATTACTTTTAAGCAACACATTTCAATAGCTAATCCTAAAATTTTCTTTCAGTCGTGATAAACAAGAAAGGACCATATTATGGAATTAAGTAGTAGCATATAAATTAGGTCATCAAAATCATCTTTCCCTAAAAGCACAAGTAAACGATCTACGATTGGCCCCAGGCAGTGCTTGCCCATCGGAGAGTATGTCATCTAAATAGAAATCTATCCGGTCGGGTTGGCAGCCCTGATAAGATTTAAACCATGGATACTAGCCAGGTTGACCAAGTATATTTGATTGAAAACCCTAATACATCGGTTGAATAAACTTTACAAAAACTCACTAATACTTTCATTCCCATATCAGTATTCAATCAAAACTTTTAAATTACAATACGTCCCTGAAAGCGCTACTAATAACATATGTTACAGATATGTTTTGCTTAAACTGTTACATAGAAACTTTTTGGCCCAAATCTCATATTTACATTACACACGCATATAAGTATATATATATATATATATATATATATATATATATATATATAAATATATATATATATATATATATATATATATATATATACATATATATATATATATATATATATATAATATATATATACATATATATATACATATATATACATATATGATTTATTCATAAGACAAACATATACATAAACACATAGGAAAAAACACGGACGATAAACGATGATCACCTACCGAGGAGCACTTCTGAAATCGGAAAGGAAATGGGCTATGGTGACTAGTTAAAGGTAGTTGTCAAGCTGTAGACGACCAAAAGTTATACACTGACCCACGGATTTGCGACCGGCCCTTGATTTATCACGTATAACTTATATTATATATGTATAATATATATATATATATATATTATATATAATATATATAATATATATATATATATATATATATCTGTGTGAGTGTGTATTTGAGTATATGTATGTATCGTATTGAGACTCATAATTACTGTCTAACTGCTAAAACAATTTTAGAGACCCGGGAGTTTGGTCCATGCCGGAACATACTTTGTTTGAATTAAACCATTATTAATCTATGGCATTCAAAGCATTAACAGTAAGATTACAAGTCTATGGTATTTACACATTTGTTGATTTAAGAAATTAATGTCTATATTCATAATCTTTTATAGTGAAGAGGTTTCATGTTCTTGTGAAGTAGAAAAGATTAAAATACATGAGAGGATAAAGATGAATAAGAAAGAGAATTATTAACTGGAGGGGCGGCATAACAACATTCAACAGTTTATGAATCCTACGAGGAGTCATGATAAGGACTCAGGTAGTCTACCTGCTCAAGTATTTCTTATCAACCCGAGAATTTAGTTTCATTCAATTAGCCGGTGGTGTGCGAGGGCGTCCCGATGTAGTGGTCCGAGTACGTTCAACAAGTGTTTAGGCGGGGCGATCACCGGAGCCCACCGAGTTGCGCCTCCCTTGCCACCTCTATATCGATTCCCCTGGAAGAGAGAAACACTCACAGCTGACAACACCAGTATTGCCTTGACTCACGTGAACCTAGAGGGCCTACGCCCCCTGAAACGTACAAAACACCCGCCGAACATACTAACCCGAGAGAGTAACACATGCCTCGGAGGCGGTGGATCGCAGGAACCGGCCTCGAATTCATCAACTCAGACCGATGATTCGGAAACCACCCCCCCGAGACATGGTTACATGAGAAAACTAACAAGAACACTCATGTTGGTTAGAAAAATCTGGGCAACCGACCAAGGTACCAAAGTTATTTATTAAATAATTATTATAATATATTATATTATAAAAAAAAATATTCACCTCAAAAAAACAAAAAAAACAAAAGATAACCTGTAAGTAACCTGTTTTAAAACCAACAGGCTTTTATGAAAAAAAAAATCCTCAATAAACAAGAAAAGCGGACGCCAAACTGACAAAAGCCTATCTCTCATCAAAACAGCATCACATCACAACAGCTTTCCAACAAAAACAGAGTAATTTGCCGCTTCTCATCTGAATCCTCTCATCTCGCTTACATAATTTCATTTTCTAAAAAACATTCTCCTTGATGACTATATTCAATTATCGTTTTGCTTTTATATGTTTTGATACGTTTGTCATTTATATAGTAGAAGTTAAAATTAATTAAAAAATATAAACAATCATAAAATATATATAGTACATTCTAATCAGTATCGATAGTCATAAACTCGGCAACATCTATATATTTTTCTTTCCTGAACTGATGATGACCTTTAAGATGAAATTATATAAATTGTGGAAATAATTTGCCCACTGATTATTATCGTACACTCCAATAACTATCCACGTAATAATAATTAAATACGTTACTTAGTAAGACGTGATTATTTCTCATACCCAATCAACTAATGACATTTAAATAGTAAACAAGTGTTAAGACAGGAATTAGAAGGTTTGCTAGTAATAGCAACTATGTGTAGCTCCCTCCTGTCCTGACACTTAAACCAAGTTGTGAGAATTATTGTTTCTAAGGGTTTACAGTGGGGAGTCTACATAAGGGCCTAGAGTCCCTACAACACTGCTTATTCCCCAGTTTACAATCCTGATTATTTCGCCACTTAACAGTTTTCAATTCTTAACATAGTCTTTTCTGTTAGATTCACCACGTTACATCACTATAGCTTTTGATCGCTTTAATCGTTAATTTCATAAATGCAATGTGAAGAGTATACGGGTCTATCTCTCTTCAGATATAACTCTCCTCGAGGTAAACCCTTTATTTATAGTCATCATCTTTATCTATATTATATATTTTTATACTATATATTAATTTTGTTTTTTATTATTTTTGCTCTACCCAGCCGCCCTAACACAAGATATCTTAAAAGCCCTCGAGTAAATAAACAAAAGCTCATCGGACCGCTTGGCGGACCCCGCACCTTCATATGGTCGCTTTGCAGCCACATGGTTTTTGTTAGTTGGTCGTATTACCTGTATGAAAGCGGTAGACTGCCACAATATACATATACAAGCGGCTTTTCATATTTATAAGTCGAAAAATTTGATTTTTTACATCAAATGTTATATGCCTTGTGATGACATTGTAAGTGATACTATAATATTAAAAAATACACACAGCATAATTGTATACAAATGACAGTACAATCAGTGACAGTACAAATGACAGTTCATGATCTCTAACCGGTAAATTGGTACCTAACCGGTTCAATAATCTTTTTTTTTCTAGGTTCAAAACATTTTTCTTGGTTTTCTAAACAAACGAATTTTTTATTGAGTAATTATTTTAGGTTAATGACTTCATACTTTAATAAACAATAAGCTTTGGCACAACATTAACGCTACTTATTGTTCAGTTTCATTCTAAACAAATAAATATTATAAATATATACAATATACAATAAGTAAATAATATACAATAAATACTTTAAAACGGAGTACTTAGGGGTTATTGAAACTAAAGCTGAAGAATGGTACTTTCAGCATGATGAAAGGCTGAACAGACCTTTGCTGTCGAGTGACGCCATAACACTCACCTCACCAGAGACTTACAGCTCCAAAAATTGAAAGTCTTTAATGGTTAACTCTAGTAGATCCCAGATGACAAGATTAAATATTTAAGAAAAATGTAAGGTCTATATTAAGACACTGGATTTAAGTAAAACGTATTGAATGCAGTCGTAAATGAGAAGGACAATAACACAAATAAAAGTATAAAGATAAAAGATCGAAGACTTAAATCAGATAGTGAAAAATAGAAACACATATAACGAACACGAAGAAAAAAAGAAAGGAATCATTGTGTATTCGCGATTCAAAGTCCGTAGCAGCGCCACCGTCGCTGATAAGAAATTGATAACGAAAGGGTGATCGTTGTTAAAGTCCTTATGGGAGTTTTTTGGTTTTTCTTTTATGTGACGATTATTTCTTTAAATTTTTTATCAAAGTGCTTTAATTTAATTAATTTTAGGGCGTATGAACTCAGTAGAATCACTATTTCGTTGAAAAATAGGGGTTTAATGGGTTGTCACGAGTATTTAAATTGAGTGATAAGAAGTTAAAAATCACAATATGGTGTTTTATTGTAGTTATTGTTAATTAATGTTACTTTTAAATAATTTTAGTTTACACAAACACACAAAATTACCTTTTAATTGCATTAAATTGTTTCAATTAGATGTTACAGGTATTTAAATTAACTGATAACAAGCCGATTTTCACCGTAATGGTGTTTTAATTTATCAATCAATTTTATTTACACACTAAAATAATAAATAACTCAATAAATTTACGTTTTTGTAAAATTTTTCTTAAAATTATCTGTTTAGGTTTTATTATTTCTGGGTTAAATCGGACAAATCCAAGTCTGTAGTGATAAGAGCCTGATTCTATATTTAAAATCCTGGAATAATCGAAGTATTTATCTATGAAATATTGGCCATTTTTTCAGCACCGATGGTCGTTCTATTAATTTTTACCTCATTTATTACAAATTAACGAACAATAAAGGAATAAAAGAAGAATTTTTAACGGCTCCCATGCTAATCCTATGTAAAAAAAAATTATCACCCTTTCGTTTTCCCGCCATTGGTATTACCAACCTTACAACTATCTCTTTGAATCGCGAATACGTTAAAAAAATATTTAAAAAAAATCAAATTTTAATGAACGTTGGCAAGCGTGTAAATAAGTATACTAAGTTTCATAACAATACCACTAGTATGTCTGGTTTTTGTTAGACCACTAATGTTAATTAGTATGTCGGATGTTATTATTGTTTGAAGACGCGAAGCGAGTTCGAATAGTGAGAATGAGCGTGGTAAATCCGATGGGGTAAGGAAAATTTCGGAGGCATCCTGTAGATTTGCTTAATAGAAGCCTTGTGGCGTGTATTAACTTATTCTATTGACTTAAATAGCTATTGCATTATTTTATTATAATGTGACTCTTATTTAAGTTAATGGATCTTGCAGAAGTGTTGTTTGAAAAAATTCGCAAATGGAATGGGTGGCATGGTAGATACTTGGGACTGTGCCAAAATTTGTTTAATGGGCTAATAAGCAAGAAATTGTTTTTGCAATCAACTTAAGGGAGGACACAAACCCTTGAAAATCCGAATGGCATGACGTCATTTTCCTGGCAAGTCAGTAAAAGTTAAATAAATCTTTAAAAAAATTTTTTGATGAGAAGAAAGTATCTTTTAACGTTTTTGTTGGGTGCGAAATTGAATAAAATCGGTCCGAAGTACGACTACTTTCAGTGCCTAAGAAGTTGATAAAACAGTAGTAAATGACCGGATATTCATAATTACAGGGGGGGGGGGGATGCGTGAGACAGCTACACAGACACACAAAGACAGACAGGCAGTCTGATTAAAGTCAATCAAAGCGTTATAAAAGTACCGAAAACGAATAATAATAAAGAAATCTCGGTTTCCGATTAATAGGGTGAACGCTATACTTTTCCTAATTACCTTGAGCTGTAGGTGAGAAAAAGTAAAAATTCAACGGCGATACATTGGCCTCAAAATTGATTCATCAGAAACCACCTAACTTGGGACAGTTTAATACGAGCGAATAAAAACATAATTAATCAATTAATCATTAAAGATTTAAATCATGAATTTAAGTTGGAACCAATTTTAAAATTCACTAAAATGATTAAGTAAGATATTATACAATGCAAGCAAATTTGTTATCACGATATGCTGTAATAATACGAAGGGATAATATGGAGAGGGAAGGGTGGAAGCCAGGCGAGACCAAGGGAGAGAATGCTCTAATTTTAGGGTCCTCCACAGGGACATCATGTGCTGCTAATATTCTTTTTGTCAATACTTGTTGCTATGTCATCGTTACTGAGTTCCCATACATGTTTAAGTCTAAGGTAGAGAAAATGGTAATATTATGTATAGCATAAAGGTAATGTTTTTATAGGGAAAACTTTACGGTTATAAATTTATAGTAACAGATTCGCTAATTGAAATAACATGTCTTTCAATTTAAGTTTGAAATTTAAAATAAGTTCACATTAAAATTTAATAACAGTGCCCCAAAAAAACTTTAAAAAGGACACCCTACTTAAGATTTATTTTTCATAGACCGTAAATTTGGTTAACGGTAATTTAACGTTCCTTTCAACTTGTAGGCACTTCGGAGTAGAAGAGTAGACGTATCGACTTCGGACTAATTAATTCAATTCAGCTCCCAAAAAAGCAGATATAACGACTTTTTTAGCAGCGTAAAATAATAACCTTGAATTTAACTGATTTCAAACAAAAAAAATAATGTTTAAGTGATTGCGTGTTGCGCATATACATGTATATATTAAACACACACAGATATATATATATATTATATATATATATATATATATATATATATATTGTATGTATGTATTATAACTTACGTAAAGTTTGAGATTTGGAAAGTATGTAATAGATTTGTATCATGGTCCTAGGTTCCACTTCCACCATGACGCCTATTCTATTTCCATTTTTTCCAAAAGAAATTCGTGAAAATGACGGCTGTAAAAACTTATGTTCTAATTTAACTTGTTTTAAATTTTAGTGTTTGTGGTTTTTTGTGGTATGTATTGTTTTAATTCTTAGATTGGCGTTGGTAACTTTTTATCAGTTAATGCCATGTTGAGATTTGCTTAGTGAAACCTGGTAAAATGTGTAATTATTAAATAAATTTAAAATGCAGAACAGCAGTCTCCATAAATCTTGACATTATCTTAATTGTCGGACTCTTGAATTTACTCTTTTAACTAGGCTTGCTCATTGAAAATAAATAATTAATGTATTGTTTAGACTGTCTTTAAATAACGCATGATTCCTTCAAAATATCGTACCTATCACGTTGCTTGAAAATACTTCAAATAAACTAACTTTTAGCTTTAAAACTTTCCCTCTCCTAAAACTTTTAGAAGAGTGAAAACATTGCACAACAGATTTTAAAATAAAAAATCTCTAAAAGTAAAATTGTGCTTTTTAGCAAAAAAAATATCCAATTATAAATTAAGAATAAAAATGGAAAAGTTTTTAATAAGACGTTGTCTGGGAAGTTAACTAAGTTTAGATTCAATTTCGTTTCCTTACTCTTTGTTTCAATTTCAAAGCTATAATATTTCTAATCGTTTTCAGAAATATTTTTAAAGTTTTTCAGATATATTTAGAAACTTAATTAAGTTATAGACTGTCCGTTATTATAGTTATTTCAAAATTATTTGATTGGAATTTAATTTAGGTTTTTGTTAGATCATAAAAGTTGAGCAACATCGAGCTAAGACTGTGCCTGAATGGGTGAAAACAGGAATAGAACTGATACAATTATTATCTCAGGACGGGGGAAGCTAGTCCGAAGAGGCGTTGCAATTAAATTTAACGACTTGTATATTCTGACGAGGGAAGCGAGACCGGAAAAATCAGGTAACCATACCCGATTTTTGAGAGTATTCATGACATTATCAGGTTCGATTTAATGAGAGTTTATAGTCTGGTGTTGACATGAATGCAGGAATAGAATTAAAAAATCAATTAAGCCACCTATAACGATTTCTAGAATGATGTCACACTCTATTCATAAAAAGTTTAGGTTATAACCTCCGACAGTGTTTGGTTTGTTTACATCGAAATATATTATTTGTCTATTCTTGCTCTAGTAAAGAGAAGTGACAAATCAATCTTCACCATGCTGTTTTGATGTCATTACATTAATGTGTTTGATAAGAATAAAATAATACATTTTACTATTTTATTAATACTTAAAAATCTGGCCATGGTCCACTTGTCGGGCGAATTTCCTTTGGTATGCGTGCTCCGTTTTGTGCTTTATAACTTGGCAGTTACTTTGTAATTCAAAGGAAATTCCCTACAAAACATTTAAATATAAAAACTAACTGAGCTTTAAACTGTTAAACGAGTGCAAAATTGGCAGGTGTGCCCTGCCAATTTTAGAGGCATAATTTTGTATAAGCAACAGGAAAATTATGCGCATTTCCTTTAAGAAAAAAATGAGTCATAACTAGTGCTTCATAGTAGAGTAACTGTTAAAGCATGAACCAGAACAATAAACAAGAACACCCCCGAAAACACGTGTTCGCCCGACATGCGACCGCCGCACAGAATTTCTATAATAGTTGATGTTGTAAATTCCAAGATAACAAATCAAGATCTAGATTCATTGATTTTCCTACAATCCAAAACAATTTTGAGCACCATTTTTTAACTTCATGGTTACTTCAAGTAGTCGTATCAACTTCTGACGGTTATCCGTCGCTTTAGTGCCCGAAAAACATATATCAATCGGGTACGGGGTACCACGGAACTTTTCTTCACCACATCGGATTTCTTAAGCTTATTCTTCCTTCTTCGGACTCGCTTCGCTGGCCCTCAGAATATAGAATTCGCGTACCCTCTCTCCCTTAACCTCCCCTCCCCCTTATTTGGATTTTTTAATTACTTTAAGCCTTTACATCTTTAATATGAAAAAACCTGATGTAGGTAGAAAATAACCAGTATTAAAAATGTTGGTACTCTTAAAACACACGACTGAAATCAGTTGACAGCGCGGAAAAATAGTGTTGAGGAACCAATGAGGTTGATCCGATTAAAAATTGTGGGCGTGGATTAACATTCAGGACTTACCTCATTTGCTTCCGAGCATTATTTTGCCACGCTGTCAACTAACTTTAGCCGTGTGAGTACAACAAATTATATTAGTATTATCTCCAGAATTTTTAAAGAATAAAATAGTTAATAATTTTCAAATATTCCCGTATAGGCATATTGTCCTATGACTGAATGGTTGATAAATTTTAAAGGCATTGAAAATCACTCCGAGGCCCCGGATTATCTTTTCTCCCTCCGTTCTTCTTAAATAATTTATAACGCAATTTTAATGTAACCCATTGAAATTTTATAGTCATATTCAAATAAAATTTGTTACCTCGTTAAACAAATAAATATTACAATAGGGTAATAAATATAATTAAATGAAATGTAAAAGATAAAAAATAATCAAATAAATAAAATGAAAAATTGTTTCATTTTAGACATAGGAGAATTTTCCCATAAAGACAGATTTTCGGAGCAGAATATTGACGTAAAATCAATAATATTTCTCTGTTGGAAGTCAGTCATAATTTAACTACAAAGAGATGAAGCCTTCGAGACTTTCCTTGTATCACAGAGTTCGCTCTATGTTGTAAACATAGAACTACTTATTACATAGAATCACTTTGTTGGGGACTTAAAGTTCAAATCAATGCTACACACTACGTATAATGTATATTAAGTAAGTAAGAAAACAAGCTGACAACGCAAACGTAGCTTTCCTATCATAGCCTTAAAATATTTAGTGTATGTAATATTACCAAATAAAAATTTAACAAAACGTGCCCATTCATTTTTTACTTTTCCTCATTTACACCGTAGGTATATAGTAAAAGTATTGTGTTTGCAAAAAAAAATCCGAAGCTGGGAGAGAAACGGAATTATCCGTTTCAGGTGTTTTAAGGCCTCCTGAGTGGTTTTCTCAAAGTTGTCTGTTCAGTATCAACATTAGTTAATTTTTATCAATAGACTTTTTGTGTACGTTTTTTTAAAATAGTATCGGAAAATAATCTAACTGAGTTAAAATTTAATACATGTATAATCCTTTACGTAATACATAAGTATATCCATAATTTTTTTGTTGGATCATTGTACTTAAGTAGCATTGAGCGAAGTCAGTTCTGTATGGGTGACTGCTGAGTATGAAACGGGTGTATTTGTAGACGTGTTGGAGTATAAATTTGACAAATTGTATATTCAGGGGACGAGCAAAACGAGTCCGAAGTTGGGAGGATGAGCGTAGCGAATCCGATGTGATGAGGAAAAGTTCTGAGGTACCGAGGTACCCCGTACCCGATTTTTATAAATATTTAGAGAACAGTGGAGGATTTTTTATGAGTTTAGAGAACTACAGATTTACACTGGGTAGTGTTCTCTTTGTACTCAGACAACTTCAAACATCATTAGAAACACTTTCAATCCAAAAATACGTTTTTTTAATTTTCTTAATTAATACCGTTGGGATAAGAAACGCGTTGTGTTAACAAAAAATTCCGAAACCGGGATGTCGCCGAATTGTTCGTTTTAGGTGTTTTTCAAACCTCCTGAGTAGTTTTCACAGATTTGTCTTCCTGTATGTGTGTGTGTGTGTAGTGGTGCGTGCGTGTGTGTGTCTGTTATCGTCGTAGCTTCCAGTGTATTTATGCTAGAGTTAAAACTTTGTACAAAAAATCATTTATGGAGAATAATTTTTATGGCGTCATTAACCCACAATAATGACAACAAAATTGTCGAAAAATGGTAAAATGCGAACAAATGTTTGATATTTAGCATGCAGTTAACCATGTATAAGACTATTATTTGTGATAAGTTTCATCTCCTTCTCAACATTAGTTCAACTTTTAGCAAATGACTTGTGTACGTGTTTTAAATAATTGTAAAAATCGGAAAATAATCTAATTGAATTGAAATTAGTGCAAGTGTATATCTTTACTAAAAAATAAGTGTATTAAGTTTCGTTTCAATACGGCAAGTATATCTGTAGTTTTGTTGGATCATAAATGTTAAGCAGCATCGAGCGTGGTCATTGCCTGGATGGATAAATATTGAAAACAAAATTTCCATCGATTTTGGTTTCTGGTCATTTATTATGGTTTTTTTTCTTTTTGGTAACTTAGAATGGTCGTAACGACTTCAGAACGGTTTTATTCTGTTTAGCGCTCCGAAATCAATTGAAAGGACTTTTTTCGCAACGGAAAACAATAACCTTGAGTTTTGTCAATTTTTCAAAATGCTGCTTAAGGGAGTTAGCAAAAAGAACCTAACGACATGGCCTACTTGCTAGGTGATATCACCTCTCCCTGATTACTATCACTATCACCAACTCTTTAACAATAACAAACGAAGAAGATAGGCGTGACACAGATACATACAAACGTATATAACAGAATAATATCAATCACTCAGATCATCGTATGGTGATAGTGTTTCAGGTTTTTACCAGAAACGGATGATTGTGACAAAATCTTGAATTTGGGTTTCTATTGTGAACACAATTATTACTTTTTTCATTTAAACCGTTGATTAACAGGAAATATTGTGTTTCCACTGAAAATCCAAATTTTTTCACGTATTTCACTTGAAATATCTGTTTCAGGTGGTTTTAGGACCTCTTGAATGGTTATTACAAAGGTTTCTTCTGTATGTCTGTTATTATCTTAGTTCCCAGAGTGTATTTATGCTAGAGAATTGAAACTTAGTACAAAAATAAATATTTGGTTTTAGTTGTGCTATCCGAAATTTATTTCTTTTTAACTTCATTAATTGGTAGAAATCAATCAGTAATTATTTTAAAAAAATTATAAACCGCGGAAAAATGATTTGATCGATTTGAAATATTGCACGCGTGAATCAAATATAGGTCCAATAATTGTACCAAGTTTCGCATAATTTTCAATATTATTTTAATTTTTATCGAATGACATATAAATATATTTTTAAACATAAAAATATAAACATAAAAAATAAAAATATAAAAATATAAAATAAAAAATATAAAATATAATATAATATATATTATATTTATATTATATTATATAATATATATTTATATAATATTCATAAATATAATATAAATATAAAATATAAAAATTGAAACATAAACCAATTAAGTTGTACTTTAGTACTAGTGTTACCTTTTACACTAGTACAATAAAACTATTTATGTTATGAATAAGTACAATAAAAGATAACGACTACAAATTTCAGTTTGTAATACGGCTAATTATACCCAAATAATTGTTACTAAATAACTAAGTATTAAAATTACTAAATAACTTTTTAACCAAGATGCAAACAAGCATTGTTAAACCAATATGTTGTTTTTGTTGTGCGTAATGTTGTTAACTATTTAAAATTACGTTAACCTAACCTGTTTACTAACAAGTTCTAAATGGTATCAGTTCAAATATCGTTAAACTTTCCATTTATCTGAGATGGGAAAAATGCATCAAAAACGAACTGTTCGAAATATCGTTAAGCTAAACGTAAAAGAAAAAATTGAAAAACAATTTTAGTTAAAAAGAAAAGTGGAACGAGCTCGTTAAATCAACATTGAAAATCCCTTGTGGTAAAATGAGAATAGGAAATCGTGTTCTATTTTTTCCGAACCGATGTGAGGACTTGGTGGAAAAAGCCGATAAAAATACAGTAAGTCCACGTAAGGACTTATTTTCACAGAATCTGTCCAACATTGAATTCATCTTTTCAACGAATTTTCAACGAAGGAAAACATTCCTAGAAGAAGAGGGTGACATAGTCGGACACGGGAGTATGTCAAAAATCTTTTTAGAGTTCCTAGTCACGCGAATCTTATATATATGTATGTATATATATTATATAATATATATATATTATATATATATATATATATATATATATATATATATATATATAACATTAAAGATAATAATAATAACTTACAGAGGGTGAAAATATAGGTATTGTGGATTTTAGAAAAATTTCGACATACGTCTTCGTCGGTCTGTAGAGGAAGGAAGTTTCCGAGCTACTCAGCTCAGTATTCCGAGTACAGTAGCTCGGAAACTTCCTTCCTCTACAGACCGACGAAGACGTATGTCGAAAATTTTCTAAAATCCACAACACTATATTTTCACCCTCTGTAAGTTATTATTATTATCTTTAATGTTTTATTAATACGATTAGTATTTTTGTTCATTATTGTGTATTATATATATATTATATATATATATATATATATATTATATATATATATATATATATATATATATATATATATATATATATATATATATATATATATATATATATATATATATATATATATATATATATATATATATATATATATATATATATATATATATATATATATATATATATATATATATATATATATATATATATATATATATATATAGTTAACTATCAAGTTTAACAAATTAAGTTTTTAAAAAATGATTTATTTAATTAACACAAATAATATAATCACAATTAGAAACTAATAATAATAACTTTTACTTCGTAGAGAAGGGAGCTAAACGTAACTATAGAATTAGACTGAAGGTGGCCGCTTCCTGTCTAGGCTTTTATACTACTTTATATTGATGAGTCAGCTTATGCTTATATCCACAGTATTTGGGGATAACTCCTCCATCCTTAGAATGAAGCATCCCGGGTAGGATAAGTCTTGTAGGCGGAGTTGTCCTTTCTGCAGGTTGTGGAGTTGGTTGAAGTTGGTTGAACAGGTTGAAGATTTTCCTTCGATGGATGATAATGATTATTACCATGATCAGGATGACGTAGAGAAGTCCTGTCAAAATGCTGGTGATATGATGAGTATATATGTTGTGTCTTCTACTGGATAAGCTGGCAGAAGAGTTAAGTCTCTTAGAGCTAAAGATTTAAGATCTAACGTGATATTAGGTCTTTGTGCTGCTGTCAGCGTTAATTCTATTTCTGGAAGGATGTGTGGTTGAGCAAAAGATTTTAATTTATAGATAAGTTGAGTTTTCTTGTAGAATATCTTTTTGGTTTCAGGAATTAAAAATATTCCTTGTAGGGATTTAGTTTCAATATTTTTTGTACCCTTTATTTGTAATTCGTCCGGTTTAATGAATATTGCTAAATATTGATTAATTTCTGAGATGTATTGAAGATCATTGTTCATAATATTGAGATTTATGTATCGACAGTGCTCGGATTTTTCCTTCAGGATGATGTTTTTTTTCGCAAGTAGCTTCGTTGGCTGCGATCAAGTCTTGTGAGCATTGGTACACCCCTTGTTTAGCACATATACCATTCAAAGGCTCTATTTTATCGTTCTCAGATTTTAATAAGTATTTTGACTCAGGAATTATAGTGACATAATTGTTTTTATGTTTGGTAGGTATGGGTAGTAAATGGTAAAGTTCATACTTTATTTTAGAGTTAAGGGGTATATCTAGGTAAAATGTAATCTGTTCAGGATTTAACTTACAATTAATTTTTATTACAGATTCAAAGTTAAGAATATTTTCATATGTTACTTCGAAGGGCAGCTCTCCATTTAGTTTGTGTTTTGATATTTTCATTAAATCTGTATATAACTCATGAGATGTTATTATACTTGGATGAAGAGTTTTAAGTTTACAAAATGTTACTGAGTTTTCAATGTCTTGTAAGAGATTCAAAATTTCGTTATAAATTATTTGTATTTGATTTAATAAGTCTTTTTTATTTAGAATTTCTATTTCAGTGGCACCTTGTTTTACACTATTACTTAATTGAAGGAATTTAGATTTTACTTCTAAAGTATTAAATTGAATATCTTTTATACTGTTATTAAAGGCTACGATTAATTCTTTATTAATTGAATATTGTTGGGCTATTTGGCTCTCGATTCTGTGTTCGTTAGTTTCAATGTGATTTATAATTGTATCATACCTTTCCCCATCGTTACTATCTAAATTCCCTGAAATTAATTTAACTATGCTACCTAATCCATTTATTAGTCCACGCTTTGCTCTATGCGTAGACATTCTTAATCCTATATTATTAATCTTATCACTAATTAAATTTCTGGTATAGTCGATTAGTTTAAAGTAGTTCGAAAGTTCGGTTAAGTTAGAGTTTGTTAGTTTAATACTATCCATAATTTTAAAGTATTGTGTCGTAAGGTGTGTTAACTGAGATTGTAGAGGATTCAGTCTGTAGTAATGCACCAACGTGTTGTGAAGTCTCAAGTCTTGCTGGTCCTAATTTTATGGGCAGTATTCCAAGATTATTAGTCAGTTCTTTGAACTCTGTCCCTTGTCCGATTGAGCAGATGGATCTGTAACAGGAAATTTATAAGTTTCTTTCCTGGGTCGTTTAATGTTAGACAAATGGATATTCTGTCTGGTATTGTAGTGTTGAGGCTGTATAGTCGCAGTTTTCTTGTCTTTGTTTATTGTCGTGATAGTTTCGGGTTTATATCTGTTATTTGTCTTTTGTTGTTTTTGTTTGTTAGCGACAAAAACTTGCTTGGGTATTTCCGGAAGTGTTTCTCTGGTTTCATTGGCTTTGTTAATTACTTTTTCTTTCGTGCTTGCAATTTTGTCATTAATTTGTGTATAAAGTAGTTTTGTTTTGTCTCTGTGTTTAATGATATAGTCGTTCGTCAGCTGTTTTTAAGTCAATGTCCAGTTGAGGGTTCGATTCTATATGACCGGATATTATTTCAAATGGTGTTAATTTTGTAACAGAGTGTAGTGAGTTATTATATGCCAACACTGCATATTTCACTTTAATGTCAATAGGCTCTTGTTTGAATTCTTCTCTATTATTAAGTAACCTGATATGCTCTACTAGAGTTGAATGAAATCTCTCGGCTACACCGTTGGATTCCGGATGTTGTGAACTGATCAGGTGTAAATTTATTTTGTGCAGATCAAGTAATTCTTTACAAGGCTATTACTTATTTCGAGACCGTTATCAGCGACTATTTGTTTTGGAATATTGTGGTGGGTGAAGAAATTTATAAGTTTATTAACTACTTCTATACCTTGTGCAGCATTTAAGCGATACGCTTGAGCGTATTTTGAAAATGAATCTACGATTGTCAGGAATTTATCTTTTTCTAGAGTTAGGGTATCGATGTGTAGAATTTCAAAAGGACGTGTGGCGGTCGGTGTTATGTTAAATTCTAACCTAAGAGGATGTCTATCATATTTTGATGCTTGACACACCGTACATTTATTTATATAAGTTTGAATAGATTTCTTTGATTAGGCCAATAGTAAGTACGTTTAATTTTATTGTCTGTTTCGTCTACGCCTCTATGATTAGTTTTTCCTAAGTGGTAGTTCTCTATTATCTCGATAATACTGTTCTGATTGGTCACATCGACAAGTTTCTGAGTATATTTAACAAACTCAATTTGTGAGTGAGTAAAATTTCTCATTACAATTTCACAGAAACGTTCGTATACATCGTTTTCAAAGTATAAACAATACCTGTTCTTTGGAACAATATACGTTTGTATAAATTTAATTACGTCTTGTTCGAATTGGTTCTTTGAAAATTGAACGTGCATCCTAGTCTTAGTGTCAAATAGCTTATCGATTTTTACCGCAGCAGGGCTATGATCCACTAGCGAAATTAGTACTTGATTAGTACCATGATTGACTGGAGCATCAAGTATTGGGATGGTAATTGATGTGTTCCCTATTGCGTTCGAGTGTACTGTGTGATCGTCATCGTCGTCATCATTTATGTTCTGTGGGTCGTTATCCGGGTGTACAAAAAGTGATTCAGTTTCTATATTATCGTTGTGTGATAGTAATTGTATCGTGATAGTTCGGATAGTGTCAGTGATGTCCTGAGCTAAGTTTGACGGTCCAGGTGTCTGGTCAGTCATCGGTGGAAATAAATTGTCTCTAACTAAGTCACTTAGAAATTTATCGTCATCTTCTGTTACGTTTATCTCTACTCTGGAGAGAGCGTCAGCATTAAGATTATGTGAGCCTTTTTTGTAAATTATTTCAAAGTCATATTCCTCTAACTTGAGTCTCCACCGCATAAGTTTAGAGTTGGGTTCGTTGAGATTAAATAACCACTGTAAAGGCTTATGGTCTGAGAAAATTGTAAATTTCCGCCATAGAGGTAAGGTCTAAAAAATTTTACACTCCAGACAATTGCTAATAGTTCCCGTTCAATCGTTGAGAGATTTGCCTCAGCGGTGTTTAAAGTTCTACTAGCATAAGCTACTGGTAGATCATTACCGTTTTTAATTTGACTTAGCACAGCTCTAGTGCTACGTTTGAAGCGGCGGTAGGGAGGATGAAAGGTTTAGAAAAATCAGGGTATTGTAGGATTGGTTCGTTAATGAGTAAATTTTTACACGTATGAAAACTTTGCACATATTCAGGATCATTTAAATCTAACTTTGTGTTTTTCTTAAGGTACTTTGTCATCGGTTTTGTTAGTCGTGCTAGGTCCTTTAAAAATCTTCTGTAATATGAGAGAAGGCCCACAAAGCCTTTAATCTCTTTTTGTGTCTTTGGGAGGGGTAATTTTGAATGGCTTGAATTTTAGCAGGGTTTGGTTTGATTCCTTCCGGTGAAACTACATGTCCTAGGTATTCAACGGAATTCTTTAAAAACTCTGTCTTGTCAAGTTGAATTTTAAAGTTAGCCTGTCTAAGTCTTTCAAAAACTTGTCTTAACCGTAATAAGTGTTGTGCTAAATTGGTGCTGAACACAATGATGTCGTCTAAATATACTGCACATGGCACTCCTCTAAGCATGTCATTCATTACACGTTGAAAGGTACGCGGACTATTTCGAAGGCCAAAGGGCATTCGTACAAATTCAAAATGACCATTTTCCGTGCTAAATGCAGTTTTGGAATACTACTCTCATCTAGTTCAATCTGGTGGAATCCGGAAGCTAAATCTATTGTTGAAAAGTATTGACAGTTGCTAGTTGGTCTAGTAAGTCTGTTATACATGGAATTGGGAAGGGGCAGTCCACTGTTTTTTCGTTAAGCTTACGGTAATCAAAAACAATTCTCCATTTTTGTTTACCAGAAGCATCTAATTTCTTTGGAACTATCCATAAAGGTGAGTTCCAGGGAGAGTGAGATGGTCTTATAATGTTTTGCCGTAACATGTCTTCTATTTGGGATTGTACTTCTTTTTTATGAATAACAGGATATCTGTAAGTCTTAGTGTATACAGGGATTTCGTCTGTCGTAGTAATGTTATGTTTGATTTTATTTGTAAAGGATAAAGGTTGGTCTCCTGTATGGAAAATATCCGAAAATTCGTTGACTAATTTTTCTATTTTACGTTTCTCTTCAGAGTTCATATGATTTGTTCTAATTTTCGAAATGTCAAATGTAGCTTTTTTATTATCAAAAAATGTACGTTTGGTTCTAATTCCGTAAAATCAGAGAAAGATTGCAGTGAAAAGGGGGTCAGGTTAGGAATGATTTGCGAGTCATCTGTTTGGTTTCGTATTACACAATAAGCCATGTTATTAGACACTTTGAGTATTCCTTCTGGAATTTCTAATAGATTAATCTGTACATTAGGCATTAATGCTGTACCGTTCTTGATATTTTGTACCTGAATTTTGAAAACTTGTTCGGATTGAGGTTGTATTACTGTGGTCTTTTCTGATTTTCTTTGTTTTGTTTTGTCTGTGTCTCGGTTTTTGTTTGTTTTTGTTGAGTTTTTGTATTTTTATGTATTTTTATAGGTTTTATTTGAGAACTAATGGCGGTAGTATGAGTACTATTATTATTCGTGGTACGGTACTGTATTGGTATTGGACCACCTAATGTTTTTAGTTGGTTTTCTGTTAGATTAATTGTAGCTTGTAAAAGTCTTAGATTATCAAGTCCTAAAAGTCCGTCAAAATATGTATGGAATTTAAACAAATGAAATTTGAGTGTCATCGGTCGAGTCTGATAAAATTTATCACCTGGCACCAAGGTACTAAATTGTTGAATTGAGCAACCATGGGCAGATGCAATCTGACATGGATCAGTATGTATTGATTGAGGGAAAAATTTCTGGGCTATGTCAGGAATAATAAAAGATTGGAACTTCCTGTATCGATCAAAATTTAAGGTTGTCTTTTGTAATGATGTACGGAAGTGAACTCTCGGTGTTATATAAACTCATGAGCTCAAATTTTCGTCCGAGGCCAGATTCTCTAAAAAATACTCTGACAATTCATCAGGGTAATAGGTTTGTGTGTCCGTCTGTAGTTCACATGTTGTGTCTTGAGTTTCATTTTTGTAGTCAGTATTTACCGCGTTAACTGTGTCTATTGCTGAACTAATGTCTTCCATGTTATACATCTGATCATTTGATCTAAAAGTGTTAGTTTTAGCCACTGTATTCCGCGTCGAAATCGACATCGGAGTAGGCACATATGGTTTAGGAATATTGTTAGATGTGCTGGGACCGGGTCGAGCGAAAGCATATTGGTTTTGATTAGGCGTCACAGGGTTAGGTTTGGTACGAAAAGTTTGGTTAGTTGTTACTGGTTGCCTATTTTGTGTATATGGTCTTTGTTGAGTCCTGGGGGAGGGTTGAATGGTTGTCTTGTTTGTATGTTTTGTTTTTGCTGTTCTAAATGAAACTGGAAGTCATTTGTCAACATGTTCAGTGCAGTGTTCAGGTCCGGTGGGTTCTTGGTCCTCATGAGACTACCTATTGGTTCTTTAAGACCTTTAAGGAACACTCGTAATGCTAAATTACGCGTATATTCGCAAATTATTTGCTTCGGCGGCGATAGCACAAGTATTCTTCCAGTAGGGAATTTGTAAGTTTAACAGTTTCTGTACTCGTGTGTAGAAGTCGAAAGGTGTTTCTGTCTGGTACTGTCTCATACACGACATTTCTATTGCAAGGGTATACCCGTCTCGTCGGTCACTGTAACTGTGAAGTAGTGCGGTTTTTAAGTCTTCCCAGGTTTTTACTCGCGAAGTACTAATTACTTCCGCGGCGGGTCCTTTTACTTTAGAGTATATCCCGTACATAAGATATTCATTTTGGAAATTGTCCGTTTCGTCTTTGTCATAAAACTTATTAACTAATTTTTCACATATTTCCAGAAATCGAGGTAGTAAGTGTGCCTCGCCACTAAATTCAGGCACCATCTCTAAATATTCCTTCTTTAAGGTTGCCATTATAAAAACTTTAAATAAAATAAAGAAAGTAATATGAAATTAATTATTTTAATAAAATTGTGAGTACACAATATCCTTTTTAAGAGGTTTTAAATATTTAACTTTATTTAAAAAAAATTTAGAGTGTGTATATTTTACTTATTTAATTTTTTAAAAAGATTAGTTAAATTTTATTTAAAATATTAGAAATTTGGTTTATGTTTTTTTTGTAAAAAGAAAAATTATAAAAATGTGTGGAATGTCACTATTCCTTTCGTCAAACTCTCATAAAACGAGAACTGCTCGCTTTAATGAACAAATTTGAGTGGTAAAGTACTTACAGAAAGGTGACCGTTACTGCCAGCATATTCCGTCTATCAGCCGCGATCATCCAAGCACTTTTAAAAAAATTTTTGGTTCAAGTTAGTTAATTGTTAAACAAACCGGGATTGTCAAATTCCGCTAACTTAATCCTGCCGACTGCGCCAGTTAACTATCAAGTTTAACAAATTAAGTTTTTAAAAAATGATTTATTTAATTAACACAAATAATATAATCACAATTAGAAACTAATAATAATAACTTTTACTTCGTAGAGAAGGAGCTAAACGTAACTATAGAATTAGACTGAAGGTGGCCGCTTCCTGTCTAGGCTTTTATACTACTTTATATTGATGAGTCAGCTTATGCTTATATCCACAGTATTTGGGTGGATAACTTATATATATATATATATATATATATATATATATATATATATATATATATATATATATATATATATATATATATATATATATTATATATATATATATATATATATATATATATATAATATAATATATATATATATATATATATATATATATATATATACATAAAAGTTATTCTATATTGAAATGCTTACATCTGTGCTTCTGTTATATGATTTGTCACTTACTTTGTCTGGATTTATTAAAGGAAGTATTCTATAATCTTTTAATTGAAAGCAGTTACTAAAGCCAGTAACTTTAAATTAGTGCCAATAAAAATGTTGACAACTGATACATTTCTTTAGCAGATAAGATAAATAAGCGTTTTTTTTAAATATCTGGACTTATTGAGTTACGTGTGTTATAATAAGAGCACGCAATTTTAAGGAAATCCGTCTGATATGCGGACCTCAGTGCCAGAATTGTTTTAAAACAAAATCTAGTTTTTGGATAACTCTTTTAAACAAATCTAAGAGGAAAATATTAGGTAAAAAATTAAAAATATGTAAATCCTTTCTTTCTGTTAATCCTTGTTTAACAAAACACTAGAATGGTTCAACTCAGGCCCAAAACCTGGGGCTCTAAATCTTCAACCCGCGACACAAAGGAAACACAAATAACAACCTACCTGTAAGGGGATTAAGCACAAATGAACGGATTCCCGTCGGAATCAAAACATTAAAAAACAAAAAATTTTTCAACCAGAATAATTCAGGAGCCCTTTTAATTCTCAGCACTATGAAAAAGACCTTTTTTCTCTATAAGAAAATATATTGTTTCCTATATTCTCCTACCTAGAAGAGTTCCTACATAGAAAACAAAATATAATGAAAAGTTAGGAATTCTGGGAGTAAAATTTCAAGCATTCCTTTAGAAATAGGGTAATGACTTCCGCTCTAAAAATATTCAATGACGAAGTCTTTGGTTGAAATTGGGGTCCGGGAGACTTTGGACTGCCTTTGATCCGGAAAAGAAAAAATGGGTAGGAGGTACCTCCGAGCTTTTTCACAAGTACGTCTTCAGACTCACTTTACTTGTCCTCAGACAGTAAATTTAATCGTTTTATTCTCAGCAGTCACCCATCCAGGCACTGATCCACCTCAATGCTGCTTAACTTTTATGATCCAATAAAAACCAATAATATTATATTACATTATAGTAAAAGATAAATAAAAAGATTTTGGTTCCACAAATAATTTTTAAAAAAATCGGGTACGGGGTTCCTCGGAACTTTTCCTCACTTTTCAGACTCGCTTCGCTCCTTCAGAATAGGATGGTTAACAATTGGCCTAGGGTTTTCAGTCATGCAGCTATACAGTACTGCCAAACATAACTTTTGTTGAAATCCAGGCAACACTGTCATTGTTTAACGAAAACACATTTTACGAAGTAAATAATGGCGGCTTGATATCACTTCAGTATTTAAGCATATTTTTTTAGATTATTTTTAACAAATAATAATTTAATTTGTATAAAAAAGCATACAAGAACGTTAAACTTTGCATAATCTTAAATAAAAAAAAGTTCCGATTTTTACTCGTTTTTTAAATTTATTTGAATTTTTGGCGGAAATTTGTAACCTTAACAAACGTAAGCAAGCTTTTACGTTTAACAAAACTAATTAATAATTAAGTTCGCTTATAACTTTTTAACTAATTAGTAAATTAAGATCGGAGTTTTTATATTTGTTCCTATTTTTTGCGGTTCCAACGACGTGTTATATGTCAAAAACACGTGTATACTTTTGGTATTATTAAGCGTCAAAATTTTTAATTTCAAAAGTAAATAATTTCAAAATGGCGGCCAATATCAAAACGAAATTTAAGAGATTTGTTTGTCATATTGAGATGTATATTCCAGCCAAATTTCAAGTTCATCGGGTCATTTTTCGATTTTTTAAAGATTTTTTTAAATTTTTGCTGACTACGCAAATAGGGTTAATGGTGACATAAATTTTGATATTCCGGGTAGCCCAACAAGACCCAAAGACTGATTTTTATACTAAGTTTCACTATCTAGCATAAACAAAGTGGGAGTTATGCGTAACACAGACACACACACACACACAGACATCAAGCTGAAATCGGTTCAGATGGTCCTAAAAATACCTAAAATGGATAATTCAAGTGAAATCTCGGGTTAAAATATTTTGGGCGAATCCAATACTTTTCCTCTATATACCTTCTGTATAAGAAGGTGAGGAAAAGTATAAATTGGAATATATATTTCGGTTTTCACACCATCATCAGACAAATAAAATAAAACAAAAACTACATAATAAACACAAAAAGATTAAAAATTACAATCTCGTTGCACAAAATACAGAGTTTGGAAAAAGCTTTGGTTTTTTTTGGTAAGGTTAGGTTATGAAGGTTAAGTCTGATGATGGTGTAAAAACCGAAATATATGTACATTACAAATTATTTAAAAATTATTTGTGGAACTAAAGTCTTTTCATTTATCTTTAATTATCATGGAGTTCTACACAAGAGTCATAAACATTAGAAAACCTATGATTTTGAATGAGCACTAGTGGAGTTGTTCATAATGAAAGGAACGAAGAAAAGAGTCTCTCCACAAAATTATTAATTTATTCAAAGCGCTTTCAACCTACATGAGGCCATCATCAGTGCCTGTACAAATAAGTAAAAAAACAAATAATTAAAACAGTTAAAAATGTATAAAATCAAGTCAAAATACAGTAAAGACAATAAAAATTAAATAAATAAATAAAAGACAAATGAAATTACCAGGAATAATTATAAGAAAACAGCTAAAAGAAAGACATTATAAACGTAAAAACTAAATAGAATTAGTAATATTCTTCTTCTTTTTCGACTCAACGATGTCGGTGAGTCGTGATAGACTGGTTGGAGGCGGGGGCGGTACCTTCAGGAGAGCTAGTAGAAGGGGTGATCTTTCCCCTCTGACGTTCAAGTTAAGTTCTCCCACTGCTTCCTGACTCCTTAGAATCTCTAATTTCTCCAAGAAGTCTAGCTTACGCCCTTTATTTGCAAAATGAAGGAACCCAACCTGATGCGGACCGTTCATATGATCTTCAGCATTAATATGGTCATAGAACCTGCTACCTGTATTCTTTAAATGCTCCGAAATACGGGTACTTATGCTCCTACCTGTCTGACCTAAGTACTCCGACTTACAAACACCGCATTGAACCATGTAAACACCACTCTTTGATTTATTAGGAACAGGGTCCTTAACCCTACTCAAATGATTGCGAAGCGTGCTACATGTACTAAAACTCACGTTAAAATTATTATTTTGTAAGACGGAAGCTACTTTCTGGGATAAGGGGCCAATGTATGGAACGGAACACCATCTCTTATCATCTAGTGCCTGCTCTTCTCCCATAGATTTAAGAATAAGACGTTGCCTCTTCTTTGTTATAAGTTTATCAACAAGGGATGCGTCGTAGCCGTTGTTATTAGCTATAAATTTTATTATAGACAGCTCCTTGTTGTAAGCTTCTGGGTCAAGGTTGAGAGTTAGAAGGCGGTGTATCAAGGCGTGAAACGTAGCCATTTTATGACTCCATGGGTGGTAGGAATCCGATGGAATAATGTTGTCTGTAGCTGTAGGTTTTCTATAGACTTCATAGCGCAAACTTTTGTTTTTCTTAATTATACTTAAGTCTAAAAAATTAAGACGATCTTCTTGTTCTAATTCATGAGTGAATTTGATAGACTTAATATGTTGTTTAAATAGTCTAAGAAAAGTAAAAGTTTGTTTCTGGAACCAGTCCAGATACAGAAAACATCGTCCACGTACCTCTTCCAAAAATGAATGTATTTCTTGAATGGATTCATAGCATCAGCCACAAACTCGCGATAGAAAAAGTGCATAAAAATGTTGGCAGCTAATGCGGATAATGGGGCGCCCATGGCTAAACCAGCTTTACCTTCATAGAACTTGCCGTTATAACAGAAATAGTTTTGAGATAGGCAAAGCTCTATAAGTTCTAAAAGTTCAACATTAAAGATCTTATCACTACTGTGTCGCTCAAGAATAGCCTTAAATAGTATAATACATTTTTCAGTAGGAACGCTGGTAAAGAGATCAACCACATCAAAAGAAACCATCCAAAACTTATCTGGTAACTGAACAGACTGCAGCGCTTCGGTGAATTCTAATATTGTTAATAGAGTCTATAGCTTTAAAATTAGTTACTTTCAAAATAATCTATTAATATATTTTGCTAGTTTCTCAGTAGGCGATGAACAAAATGAAACAATAGGTCTTATAGGCTCTCCATTTTTATGAATTTTTAAAGCACCATAAAACCTAGGTGCTAGAGGGTTCATTTGCTTAAGACTATTTTATTATAATCTTCAGGAAAGACAGAAGATGGCTTGTTCAGTGCAGTCTTGACTTTATCTTTAAATTCATCCGTTGGGTCTTTATCAAGCTGCTTGTAGTTATTGTCCTGAAGAAACATCTGTACTTTACTCTTGTAAGCATTGGTGTCTAAAATTACCGTGCAGTTACCCTTGTCAGCTTTAATAATAGTAAGATTTTTGTCTACAATTTTATTCTTTACGCTACTAAGAATCTTATTTTCTTTTTTAATATTAAAAATCTGGGCTTTATTTAAACTATTATTTTTGATATATTTATTAATATGTCTGGAAGTTTCCGTCTTAATCACGCTGTCAATAGGTAGTGAGTCGATAGAAGAAGCAAGCTGAGCATAATCTTGGTATCTAGGTATAAATTTAGGACAGTATTTAAGCCCTTTGTTTATAAGATCTTGTTCGTCCTGGGTAAAGATTTTAGGGTCAACATGTAAATATTTAGTTCTATCCGGAAAAACGTGAGGTGGTATAGAAAGGGAGACATGGCTTGAACTCGATGACGCTACTGGTGCTGTAGTAGGGATGTTGGAATACGGATCTAATGACGTCACAGAGGGTATAACCTTAAGGTTGTTAGTACTATCATCCACGTGACTCACGATATCAACATTATTATCTCCTTGTTTAGTACTCAGTGTTGTATCTTGTGACAAAGCCATTTGACGTGCGCCAACGTTGGTAGCACTGTTGGACGGTTGAGCAAGCGTAATATCATCCGACACGTCAGTGACGATAGTAGTAGGAATAGATGTTAATAAATCTGTATTAGATACACTAGGAGTAGAGTTAATCATAGATTTTTCTTGGCGTTGACTAGTGATATTGTTATGTTTTAGTCTGTTTACTTTAGATATTAACCTCTTATGTTTAATTCTACCTTGATCCATAACAATAATATTGACTGTTTTCTCAATATCTTGCACTCGGATCTCCCCGTGTATACTCGCAAGCTTACGTCTTATATAATTAATATAATGTTCCACATTGTCCCTCGTTCGATACCATCTATGAAGTTCTTCTTTTAACAAAATATTACAAAATCTGCTCTTAATTTTTGCATTTACCTTTAATTTACCGACGCCAAATCTCAAAAGAAATATAGGAATTAAACAGTAATTAATGCATTGATTAATAAACCAAATGCTTTCTCTAGCCATTTCTCTCTTAATTTTCAATTCTTTATATATATTTTCCAGTTTATTGATATTATATGAGTTTATTTCGTTTACAGTTTCTTGACAAATGAATTCAAACTTACTTGTATCGTCGTTGTATGTGCTCAAATTAGCTCGACTAGCCGCAATATATGATTTTGAATGAGCACTAGTGGAGTTGTTCATAATGAAAGGAACGAAGAAAAGAGTCTCTCCACAAAATATTAATTTATTCAAAGCGCTTTCAACTACATGAGGCCATCATCAGTGCCTGTACAAATAAGTAAAAATAACAAATAATTAAAACAGTTAAAAATGTATAAAAATCAAGTCAAAATACAGTAAAGACAATAAAAATTAAATAAATAAATAAAAGACAAATGAAATTACCAGGAATAATTATAAGAAAAGCTAAAAGAAAGACATTATAAACGTAAAAACTAAATAGAATTAGTAATATTTTCCTCTTTTTTCGACTCAACGATGTCGGTGAGTCGTGATATGGTTGGAGGCGGGGGCGGTACCTTCAGGAGAGCTAGTAGAAGGGTGATCTTTCCCTCTGACGTTCAAGTTAAGTTCTCCCCACTGCTTCCTGACTCCTTAGAATCTCTAATTTCTCCAAGAAGTCTAGCTTACGCCTTTATTTGCAAAATGAAGGAACCCAACCTGATGCGGACCGTTCATATGATCTTCAGCATTAATATGGTCATAGAACCTGCTACCTGTATTCTTTAAATGCTCCGAAATACGGGTACTTATGCTCCTACCTGTCTGACCTAAGTACTCCGACTTACAAACACCGCATTGAACCATGTAAACACCACTCTTTGATTTATTAGGAACAGGGTCCTTAACCCTACTCAAATGATTGCGAAGCGTGCTACATGTACTAAACTCACGTTAAAATTATTATTTTGTAAGACGGAAGCTACTTTCTGGGATAAGGGCCAATGTATGGAACGGAACACCATCTCTTATCATCTAGTGCCTGCTCTTTCTCCCATAGATTTAAGAATAAGACGTTGCCTCTTCTTTGTTATAAGTTTATCAACAAGGATGCGTCGTAGCCGTTGTTATTAGCTATAAATTTTATTATAGACAGCTCCTTGTTGTAAGCTTCTGGGTCAAGGTTGAGAGTTAGAAGGCGGTGTGTCAAGGCGTGAAACGCAGCCATTTTATGACTCCATGGGTGGTAGGAATCCGATGGAATAATGTTGTCTGTAGCTGTAGGTTTTCTATAGACTTCATAGCGCAAACTTTTGTTTTTCTTAATTATACTTAAGTCTAAAAAATTAAGACGATCTTGTTTAATTCATGAGTGAATTTGATAGACTTAATATGTTTGTTTAAATAGTCTAAGAAAGTAAAAGTTTGTTTCTGGAACCAGTCCAGATACAGAAAACATCGTCCACGTACCTCTTCCAAAATGAATGTATTTCTTGAATGGATTCATAGCATCAGCCAAACTCGCGATAGAAAAAGTGCATAAAAATGTTGGCAGCTAATGCGGATAATGGGGCGCCCATGGCTAAACCAGCTTTACCTTCATAGAACTTGCCGTTATAACAGAAATAGTTTTGAGATAGGCAAAGCTCTATAAGTTCCAAAAGTTCAACATTAAAGATCTTATCACTACTGTGTCGCTCAAGAATAGCCTTAAATAGTATAATACATTTTTCAGTAGGAACGCTGGTAAAGAGATCAACCACATCAAAAGAAACCATCCAAAACTTATCTGGTAACTGAACAGACTGCAGCGCTTCGGTGAATTCTAAAGTATTATTAATAGAGTCTATAGCTTTAAAATTAGTTACTTTCAATAATAATCTATTAATATATTTTGCTAGTTTCTCAGTAGGCGATGAACAAAATGAAACAATAGGTCTTATAGGCTCTCCATTTTTATGAATTTTTAAAGCACCATAAAACCTAGGTGCTAAAGGGTTCATTTGCTTAAGACTATTTTTATTATAATCTTCAGGAAAGACAGAAGATGGCTTGTTCAGCGCAGTCTTGACTTTTTCTTTAAATTCATCCGTTGGGTCTTTATCAAGCTGCTTGTAGTTATTGTCCTGAAGAAACATCTGTACTTTACTCTTGTAAGCATTGGTGTTTAAAATTACCGTGCAGTTACCCTTGTCAGAGACAAGGGTGGAGATTTTTGTGGAGAGACTCTTTTCTTCGTTCCTTTCATTAGAAAACCTATTGAATTATATTATATCCAATTATTTCCAATAATACATATACTTGCCATATTCAAAAAAAACTTCATGTACCTATTTATCACTTATACCGAATTTCAAATCAATAACATTATTTTTCGATTTTTAACCATTTTTGTTTAAAACTTATATAAGTCATTTGATAAATATTGAAGTAAATCTGAAAATGAGATGAAACGTAAATATTCTGTAGCATGATCACAGAGAATGTAGGGCGTGACACAGACCCGCACGACACACAAGCAGCATAACGGAAACCATTGAAAACGTCATAAAAGAGATAATTATAAATAATCTTAGTTTTTAGGATGAATCCAAGTTTTATTCTTCCTACCTACAGGCGTAGGCTAGCAAAGATAAAAACCTTTAAAGATTTTTTATAATGAAAACCTAAATAGGATTCGGCAGATCAGTTTAGTTTCAACTATTTTCAATTAAGATTATATGTCATGACAAGGAAATTCAAATTTTTGTTATTTGCTTTAGACTAACCTGGCGGTCTGTAAATCAGCCCCTTAACTGTTAACATAAAATTAACAGCGTTCTGTTCCATCTTGGATTTTCTGCAACAGAGAGATGTGGTTTATTAATTTTCAATGATATTTAAATTTATTGTAAGTTATTTTTTTATTTGCAAAATTTAATTTGAAACAGACAGCATGATGGAAACCAGTTAGAACGTCAAAAAATGCCTGAAACAAATAATAAGGATGATATAAATAAAGCAACAGTCTCTCCACAAATGTAAAAAATATATTTACAAAACCGGCTTTCGACTGTTAACAGCCATCATCAGTGCCGTAAAGAAGCGAGAAAGGAAGAAAAATATACTATATCATTTGAGACAGAGGTTAAAATCTGACTCAAACAGCGTATTTACCTCTCAAATCGTCTCAAATGATATAGTATATTCTTCTTCCTTTCTCGCTTCTCTACGGCACTGATGATGGCTGTTAACAGTCGAAAGCCGGTTTTGTAAATATAGTTTTTACATTTGTGGAGAGACTGTTGCTTTATTTATTTAATCACTACCTCCCACGGTTCAGAATAAAATAAGGATGAAACCTTAGAATAATACTATATATAGAAGGCGCATAACTGATAACACGAAAGGCGGTTTACTGGAGGTCTTAAGTATTGCTGCCACCCTAACAATATGCAATTTTCTTATAAAAAAGTTGGCAATACTTATGTTGGCTGAATTATTATGTTCTATTATTAATTAATGATCGATTATTCATAAAATTCTAATATAAATATCGGTGCATTACAATTTTTAAGCATTTTAAATTGTATTTCAACGTTTTTAATTAAAATTATGTTAAAAGTAGTTCTCGTCAACTAAATGGAGATTATCGTATTCCCTTACCCTTTTGCAATCTAAGACCGATTTTACTTAGCAAGGATTTTAAGTTATCACATTTGTTAGTTAAGATCTTTCTTCCTTAGTGGATATTTATGATACATTTATAAAATAATGTTCTGTTGTTAGGGTGGTACACCTACTTAAGACCACCAGTAATCCGGTTTTCGTGTTATCAGTAGAGTTAAATTGTGTTTACGGTCAATTCTAAATTGAGTTAGTATTATTCTAAGGATGACACCTTGGTGTAGGATTTTATGGGTGAAGACATTACGTTTCCTCATATACGTATTGGAAAGGAAAAGTAAAAATGAAAATTAACCAAAAAAAGTCGAAACAAAATATAACTCGGATATAAAGAAAATAGCTTGGGCAACCTTCATATTTTTACCAATATCCCATACTTTTTTACGACAGTGAAACATATATAAAAAGGTGTTAGTAACATATTAGGGGTTTTGCGAATACATTGAATAGAACTGCTGGGGACGGCAGAGAGACGGCTAGGGAGGCAAACAGAAGGGCGGCTACATGTTTTCGTTTTACTGGGTCAAAATAAACTTAACTTTATTCATACCACATACTAAGAGATAGAAACACCTCGGCTAAGTAATTTAAGGCTCTAAACATATATTTTTCTTATAAAACTTTACCTTTTACTTTCTGCATTACTCTATTAGGGTAAAGTATAACTTATAGTGATTGTTATCAGGAAAATGAACGAATTTTCGTATACATTCTTGCCTTCGTTATTTTATTTAACGTTTGCAAATGCATTTTTTAAAGATCCGTTCTGTAGTGGAAGCATTTTATAAAGGTCTGTTCTGCAGTGGTAGTATTATATTAAGCTTTGATCTGCAGTGGTAGTATATTATAAAGGTCTGATCTGCAGTGGTAGTATATTATAAAGGTCTGATCTGCAGTGGTATTATATTATAAAGCTCTGATCTGCAGTGGTAGTATTTTATAAAGCTTTGATCTTCAGTGGTAGTATTTTATAAAGCTTTGATCTGCAGTGGAAGCATTTTTAAAAAGGTCCGTTCTGTAGTGGAAGCATTTTTAAAAAGGTCCGTTCTGTAGTGGAAGCATTTTATAAAGGTCTGATCTGCAGTGGTAGTATTTTATAAAGCTCTGGTCTGCAGTGGAAGCATTTTTAAAAAGGTCCGTTCTGTAGTGAAAGCATTTTATAAAGGTCTGATCTGCAGTGGTAGTATTTTTAAAAGGTCTGTTCTATAGTGGAAGCATTTTTATTAAATTCTGTTCTGCAGGGGAAACATTTTTTAAAAGTCTGACCAGCAGTGAAAGGATTTTATAAAAGTCTGTTCTGTAGTAGAAGCATTCTATAAAGGCCTGTTCAGTAGATAAGCATAGCATTTTATACCACAGTTTCTGTTTTATCTTAAGTTTTTAGCTAACAACCCTATTTTGACTTTTTTCCTTACTTTCTGAAGTCGAAAGCTATGTGTGGAAGCTGGCTATGTCATATATATATATATATATATATATATATATATATATATATATATATATATATATATATATATATATGACATAGCTAGATTTCAGTAATATTTTATATAACGTCTATTATATGTTATTCGCTAGGTTACTTTACTCATTGAAGGTCTGTTCTATAGAAAGATTTTTCGTTACAAAAGTTTATTTCATGGAAGAATTTTTTGTTAAATTTATTTTTTCACGGCACGTTATTTGAAAATAGCTTTTTTGTTAAAATATTAAAACATATAATATGATGAAAATATGTGAGCTTATTTTTTATTAAAATTTTCTTAATTAACAATAATTTTCATTACGTAAAAAAGATTAAAAACATAAATATTTTCCTTCAAAATAAATTTGACAAAAAAAATATTTTTAAAGAAAGTA
This sequence comes from Microvelia longipes, assembly GCA_018340805.1. Classification (NCBI taxonomy): domain Eukaryota; kingdom Metazoa; phylum Arthropoda; class Insecta; order Hemiptera; family Veliidae; genus Microvelia; species Microvelia longipes. The sequence goes on along the minus strand of JACMZG010000008.1, from coordinate 78,032,529 downwards.
ATTCTAAATTTAGAGGAGAAACAAGAAATTGACTCTTACTTAAAAAATAATAATAAATACAAAGCTAAGAGATAAAGAAAGCTATAATACTCTTTTGCTGAAATTATTTTTAGCGATTTTTATTTTTGGGAAAAATTCGCTGAAGGGACAGGAACCTCGGACCATGACCTAAATCTGTTTCAACGTTCTATTTAAGGACTGTTCTATATAATTAAAATTCTGGCACGGTGGTCGGCTCTTCGGGTGGATTTTCTTTGGAATGAGTGATTCCGTGCTTAACAATCCATTTCTTGTTTAAGGTTCCGGTTTATGCTTTATAACTTAAAGTTATAACTTAACTTAGCAGTTACTCAATTATTAAGCACTGATCGTAACTCATTTTTTCTGTATTTTTTAAAGGAAATACGCTAAAACCTTTAAAGAGCCCAACCATGAAACTAACTACGCATTAAACATTATGCGTATTTCCTTTGTAAAATTCAGAAAAAAAAAATTAGTTATGAGTAGTGCTTGATAATTGGGTAACTGCTTAGTGCTTAAGTCATAAAGTATCAACCGGAAACTTATGCAAGAAATGGATTTATAAATATGGAAACATGCATTCCAATAGAAATTCGTCAGACATGCGGACCATTGCGTCAGAGTTTTCCTATTTAGGTTATAGAAAAATAATTTGTGGCATATCCTTATGATGACACGTCGTTATAAAACTATCGAGAGTGGTATCGACGTCAAAAGAGAGCTACTTTATTTTATACTGACTTTTAGAGATATTCAAAGGAAAAATGAGCATATGAGACTGGGGACATGGAGTGGGAGGTGAATTTTTTGTGAAGGCGAGGGATCACAATTTTATGAATTCAACATAAGTATTCATATAAGTCCTCTCCACTTCCGAGTACGTACCGACTTATACTCCACTTCCAAGTACGTACCGACTCATACAGTGGCCTGAAAAATACAATTTGTTGAAACGTCGCGTTATATCATCACCATCTGTAATTTTGTAAAGTTAATACTTATGTGTGTTTTAAAATTGCATTTAATTCAAAAATTTACAAATAAAATAAGCAAGATGTAGTTTAAACTCTACTTTTTGACAAGCAAATCAGCTTTAGATGATAATTAATCGCTCTCAGGAGATAGCGCGATAATCCTGGGCGTCTCCACGAACTCACATACAAACGGGTTTCAACAGGGTTCAAATCCCGACCGATGCAGTATCGGTTTCAAAGAAGTTAGCTTCAACGTTAGCTAACGCCGACAAGCAAAACTGTTCTTAGCGAGAAAACGTTTTAGCATGTAATACTTATTTATGCACCAAGGAAGTAAAGAATGCTATTTCCCTAAGCAGTTAGTTGGTTTCTAAGGCGTAAGCCGAGGGAACCAACTGCATCATTAATTTGATGCAGTTGATAAATGAATATTGATAATAAATTATGTTCGCCACAAAGTTCTTAAAAAATTCTGGCGCGGTGGTCCGCATGTCGGGCGAATTTCCTTTGGATGCGTGTTTCCGTGCCTTTTACATTATATAAGTTTACAACTACTAAATAAATAATTCCGCCGCGGTGGTCCGCTGTCGGGCGAATTTCATTTAGAATGCGTGTTTCCGTGCTAAACAACCCATATCTTGCTTATGCAAGAACCATGCCCATTGCGTGGTTCCGGTTCATGCTGTCAAGCACTGCTCGTAACTCATTTTGTCTGTATTTTCCAAAGAAATGCGCATAATTATCTAGTTGGTTGTACAAAACTATGCCTCTAAAATTAAAAGTACGCACTATTATTTGCACTAGTTTAAAGCTTAGTTACTTATCTTTAAGCTTAGTCAGTTATATTTAAAGGTTTTAGCGCATTTCCTTTGGAAAAATACAGACAAAATGAGTTACGAGCAGTGCTTGACAGCATGAACCGGAACCACGCAATGGGCATGGTTCTTGCATAAGCAAGATATGGGTTGTTTAGCACGGAAACACGCATTCTAAATGAAATTCGCCGACAGCGGACCACCGCGCCGGAATTATTTATTTAGTAGTTGTAAACTTATATAATGTAAAAGGCACGGAAACACGCATCCAAAGGAAATTCGCCCGACATGCGGACCACCCGCCAGAATTATTTTCTAGTTGTAAACTTATATTAGGTAAAAAACGGTAAAAAATTATTGTCCCTACTAGGATTTGAACCCAGGTACTCTGGGTTTGAGTGCTCGCATCCAAAGGAAATTCGCCCGACATGCGGATCACCGCGCCAGTATTATTTTCTAGTTGTAAACTTTTATTAAGTAAAAAAAAAACGATAAAAAATTATCGACCCTTCCAGGATGTGAACCCAGGTACTGGGTTTGAGTGGTCGTATTGACTCCGCACCACTGGCATTCAACTCAGAGGCCCAAAAAACATTGAAAACGACACCCTACTCGAAATTTAATTTTCAACGACCGTAATTTTGGTTTTCTATTATTTTTGTGGTTTTTTCGACTTTTTGGTCACTTAGAGTGGTCGTATCGACTTCGGACCGGTTTCATTCGATTCAGCGCCCAAAATTACATAGAAAACGACACCCTACTCGAAATTTATTTTTTATCGACCTAAATTTTGGTTTTGGTAATTTACAATGGTTTTTTCGATTTTTAGGTCACTTAGAGTGGTCGTATCGACTTCGGACCGGTTTCATTCGATTCAGCGTCTCAAAAAACATAAATATTGACCTTTTTCGCGGCAAAAAATATTAACCCTGAATTTTGCTGATTTTTTGAAAATTTCGCTGACTCAGCAAACCGGGTTAATGACGTCACAAAAACCTGGTTTTCAATAGGGTTCGTGTCCTCCCGAAGGTTGATTTTTGTACCAAGTTTGGTTAAAAAATAATAATCCGTTCGAAAGATAGAGTGTTTACAAGAAAGTGTCTAGAATACATATATATATATATATATATATTATTATATATATATATATATATATATATATATATATATATATATAAATATAAAGTCTCGCGAAATTTTTTTTCTCGTCATTAGGGACCTCTGAAACGGATTTGTGTCGTGGTCCGAGGTTCGAATTCCGCCATGACGCCTATCCCATTAGTCGAATTTCCAAAGGAAATTCGCTAAAAGTGGATAACGCTCTGAGTCGATTAGCCATGACAAAGTGACCCACCCCGTTGAGGTAGAGGAGAAGTATTCTGCAAATCAAAAACAAACTGCACTTTCTTGGTAGGAACTGCGCATGCTTGCAACAATTACATTAACTGCGCAGATCTTAAAATTAGAGGCAAACTAACCATCTGACGAATAGTTTCTAATTGTAGGTTATAAACAAATGGTGAAGAGTAATGAGCTATAATAAATTGCTTGGTCCAACTTTGTGTCTTAATATTTTATAGTTCAATACATGGCTAAAATCAGTTGACAGCGCGGGAAAATAGTGTTGAGGAACCAATAAAGTTGGTCCGATTTAAAATGCTGGGCGTGGTTTAACATCGAGGAATAACCACGCTGTCAACTGACTTTAGCCGTGTGTTACACTATACTTAAAACAATAAAGGTTGGTCATTTAAATGTATTTTTGTCCTGAAGTGTTAATATATGTTGAACTCGTTTTATCCTTGATACAGAATCTGCGTTTCACGCCTTTAGCTTTTACCATGCTAAGTTTGCTCTTATTTCTCTACCTCATAAAACATTCATGGGATCAGTACAGTTTCCTTATCGCGTATTTCCTTTCATCAAAGATGCTTAGTTATATATGGTTGTCTTGCTAAGTTCTCTAATTAGGTTGGGCAGAGTATTATCCCTTGCTAGCTAGCAGTTAACTTTTCTAAATCTTTTATAGTCTTTTAATGATGTCTTATACCTTATTGAAGAAGAGAAAGTTCGTAAAAATGTTGCAGATAAATAGATAAAAAGACAACCATTTCCCAACATCCCCTTTATCAAAGTAAACAGAAACTGCCGTTGAGCTCTTACCTAACTTACTAAAAGGGCCAAGATCTCTAAAGATAGTAACTCTGGTCAAAACCCATTATTTCGAGTTTCAAACTATGAGTGGGTTGCCACTCTATATTTAGGACATAAAATCTTCAATGAAAGGGACTTGTTACGTGAAATTTCGTCAGGTCCTTTTACTTGAAAAAGGAGACACAAAGAAGCAAACGAGATACCTATTTTTGATAACGAAAAATATCATTATTTTATTTTTCTTCTATTACGTTTATGAATTGCTTTGTTGAGGAATTGTTAGAGGAACGTTGTTTTCTCTAACATACTCTCTGAAAGTACTGCGTGACGTACTTCAAAATCCAACGTAAATTAACGCAGATAGTTCTTGTTTACTTGCTTTAAGTAATGTTAACTCATGAAAAAATCTTTTAATAAGTTTAAAAAGTAGCAATATGTTTTGTTTTGGTTTTCACCAAAACAAAACATAATGCAACACTTTAAACTCATTCGAAGATTTTTTTTCTAAAATATAAAAAATCCAAAATATAAAAACTTGATATTGACTAAAATTGGAAAAAATAATTCTAAAACTGCGAAAGAAAAAAAATCAGGAACAGACTACCTCGATACTTTTTCCTCTCAATTTCGGACTCGCATCGCTCTTCCTCAGAATATCATGATTCCTTAGATCTGAAGGTTACATTACTTCGATCTCGCTAATCGTAACCTCAGAATGAATTAGTGGTCTAAAGTCTAGAGTGGTAGATAGTGGTGATAGTAAGAAGGGAGAGCTGATAGATCACCTAGCAATTAGGCCACGTTGTTTAGCCCTTTTTGCTTAACAACCTCCCTGAGATTAAAGATAATGTTCTACCTTATGAGCTCTATAGTTGGCACTTTTGCGACTAACCCATTGAAGAGCCGTGGTTTTACTATAAGTTTCAGTAGCTTCATCGAGAATCAACACATGCCCAACTCCCTAACTAGGCTTTACTGGTCTCGAAACCATAAAGCAGAAACATATATGTATTTTATTTAAGCTACTATTGAGGGTTCTAAATTTTGCCTAAACTCAGATTCATTTTGGGTTACGGATCTCTATGGAGTACCTGACAACGCACAGGCTCCAAACCACCGGCTTAACGTCCTTTTCGAAGGACGGCACGTGTAAATATTTCCATCCATAGCACAAGACGAGGGATGGAAGTCCCCTAGAGGATTTCCCTAGAGGTCCCGATTGGAATCGAACCCGGTCTATCTAGGTGGTAGCCGCACGTGTTAACCATTACACCAGCAAGACCCTCAAAACTTCAAAAGTGTTATGACTTTGGACTCGCTTTACTCGTCACTCGTCAAGTGGTATTACTTTGGTCTCGCTAAGATGGACCTCAAAATTGTCAGGTAACCGAACATCTAGGGTGCAATTGAGTAAGATTACTTGAACCCTAGAAAATAAATTCACATTAGATAGGCATTCAATTAATTAAAACAGTGTATACTTTTATATTTTGTTCATGATTGCATTAATGACCAGTGACCATTAGCTTAGCAGCCTATTTTTTTATTAGTGTAGTTTTTTATGAATATTTGCACTATATATCATCATCATATTATATGATGACAGAGCAGGAGTTATGCGTGTGCAAGTCACACACAAAAAAGCTCAAACGCAGACATACATCATGATAAAAAAGACTCAAAGTGAAATTGAAGTACCTGAAACAGATACTTTGGATGAAACCTCCGTTTCGAATTACAGAGTGAAACAATGCTTTATCTTAAACATAGGTCAAAATAATTTATTTATATCTACAATGAAAACCCCCCTGAAAATAGTACAAGAGGAATTAAAAAGTTTATTCTGCCTTTAGTGAGAATAGACTGGTACTACAAATGAAGTGGCCCCGGTCGTTATCTTTTCTAATCTGTTGGTAAAGATTTCGAAAGATTCCAACATTTTTCAAAGAATATTCGCAAACAAGTTGTAACCTGAATTACCAGAGACCATCGAGATAAAATTTAAAAAAAACTCAGGTCAAAATATCCTTTATTTATATCTAAAATGAAAAATCTCCTAAAAATATGATAAGAGGAATTAAAAAGTTTATTCCGCTCTTGGAGAGAATATTTTTCCAACAGATTGGAAAAGATTGCGATCGATAGCACTTCATCAGGAATATCAGACTCTTTATTTAGATACTTAATACATCAAAAAAATCTTTTAAAAGGGCTTGAACATATTTTTAGATTTGGCTGGAGTTTGCTTTTCATCGCTAGATCGAGCTCATTACGAGGTTTACTTTCAACGATTTAACATTTTTCCTTACAGTTTTAAATGGTTTTCTTTGTTTTTAGCTTTTGGATGACTTTACATTTTTTCAAACTTTTAATTGATCACTTCTACTTTTTTTTAATAAAATCGCTTTACATTTCAAGTTTATATTAAAATATAATAGGGTGCAGGGTGCCTCGGGAACTTCTCCTTACCTCATCAAATCCGCTACGTTCCACCTCATTACTGTGGTTTTGCTTCGTTTGTCATCAGAATATTTATTATTAATTTCTATTCATTAATAAATTAATTTATTAATAAAAAATTAATATATCATAACCTAATTATAAAATTTAGTACATCATCCTTTTGACTATCCTTAGACAACAATGACTAATTTAAAGCCAAGCGGTCACCCATCTGCAAACTGACTTCACTCGACGCTCCTTTACAAATGTTAATCGACATAACACTCTATCATAAACTTTTAATATTTTGTTCACACCAGTTTTAATTTTAATTTATTTTAAAATTTTAGTTCAGAGTTTTGTTATTTAATTTGGGTTTTTATATATTAAGATTAAACCCAAGTTTAGGGTTTTGGGGAATGTTAAACCGAAGCAGGTTGTTCTAGGTGGTTCCGAGGTGAACACGTTTTCTGTTAGGTGCTTTTTCGGCCCTAATTTTAGTTCAAGTTTAACTTCACCCTTTTAAGGGGATTATCTGGGTAGTTCAGGTTTTCTGGATTGGTGGGAGTAATAACTTCCCACTTTGAGGCTGCTCGGTTGATGAAGTTAATCTCCTGGTGTCTGGTAAGTGGACGATGTGCCACTGTGATTGTGCTGAGGTTTAGCCACAAATCTTAAAGTGTTCTGGTGCCTTAAGCCAGTTGTTGCTGCAAACTGTTCTCAATATTTTGGTTGAGGCCGTTGGGGCAATGTATCAATATCAGGTCATACAGATACCGGAAATCCTTACCTTATCACCTTTCAAACTGGACGCTCGAATCGGATGGCCTTCTCATCATTATTTTATTTTTATTTTATCAGAAGTTTCTTTTTCTTTTGTTATTATTAAGTCTCCATTTATTGAAAGCCCTTGGAAGTCAGTAGCGGCAAGCAGAACCCTACTGTGCATAGGTAGGGATCAATGTAGGGGGCCTCATAGTTTATTAGGCAGATCTTTATATATTAATTTGATTTATTAACAGTTAGCAAGATCAGAACACTTTGGAATTAAGTCAGAAATTTCTTTTAATTTTGAGTCGGTAATTACTTTATATTTAAATCTTCAATATAGTTTACCTTTATTTTATGCGTTTAATCTCTTCTATCAATTTTGATTCCTTGGCAGAACTTAACTACAATTCTGAACAAGAATATAGAATTAACTCTTTATTTAAATTCAAATATTTGTCTTGGTTAACTTTATTACTGCTTGAATTAGCCAGCTCCTGGATAAGAGTTTGGTATTTCAGCATCCAAATTTATACCTTTATTTGTTCCCAAATAAGATTTAATTGACTGGATTCTTCGTTCACCAGTCTACACCTTAATCTCCCTTATTCCTCTTCCTTAATCCCTCCTCTGCCCCACATTTGTCTGTCCAGTGTTGTCTATATACCTTGGTCACCATTTGTGTTTACTCCTCTCAACATAGTGTTAAAAGCTGAACGAGGTGGCGCTCAAATTAGTTAAAAAGAGAGCTTAACTCTCTATGACTGTATATCTAAAAGTTCAGGTCGCTCAAAAGAAGCCTACGCCCTTAAAGCGCACCAGACTAAGTTGGGTACAGATCATTACTCAAAACATAGCCGTTAAAGGCTAAAACACGTTGATATACAAGCCAAATTGAAATAAAACTTCGTATGCTTATTAATAAATACGCTTATGCCAAACTTCAACTTGTTTAGATAATCTAAGAATATTAACGAATTATTGAAAATCATACATGTTATTTAATAAAAAATAAAACAAATGTTAATAACAACACTGCGATTTAACACAAACATACAGACAGATCACAGGGAGAGCATAAAGGTTAAAAAGTGTCGCCACCGTTTTCAAGGGAAATAGATAAGCATGGGACAACATATCTCATATAGAGTTTAATAGTATTGGAGAATCTTATAAAGTATGTTTTAATGTTCTGAAATACTTATATTTTTTCTACATTTACAGCATTATTATATTGAAAAGGTATATTCTTTGCATTAAAAATCAGAAACCGGAATTTCACTTAAATTATCCTTTTTAAGAATTTTTAAAACGTCTTGAGTAGTTTTTACAAAGTCATCTGTCTGTATATGAGTTAGTGTGTGTATGTTACTATCATGTTAATACAAGAGATATCTGTCTGTATATGAGTTTGTGTGTGTATGTTACTATTATGTTAATACAAGAGATATCTGTCTGTATATGAGTTTGTGTGTGTGTATGTTACTATCATGTTAATGCAAGAGATATCGGTCTGTATATGAGTTTTTTTGTATATAAATTACTATCGTATTTATGCTTAAGACTTGAAATTTTGTTCAAAAATCAATTTTTAGGTCTAGTTGTGTACTTTGAAAAATAATGTTTACATGACGTCATTATCCGAAAATACTGACAGCAAAAATAACGAATGAATCGACCTATTTGAGATTTAGAGCGCATGTAGACATATAAAAAACCAACATATGTGCCAAGTTTCATTTCATTATTAGCATTAGTTCAATTTTTATCGTAATGGGCGTTATGCTTTTTAATAAAGCAAGTTGAACACCAGCCTGTGGATGCTCGTGACACTAATGGCAGATAAACCACATTTTCAAAACAAATTTATATAAAACATATAGATTTAACATATTTAGATAAAACAAATTTCGGAGGCGGGCCATCCTGCGCCCTCTATGTCGTATGCGTCACGTCATACGACGTGATCTCATTCGTCATTATTCTCGCAGGCGCGAACTAGCGACCTAGTTTTGAATTCTCAACGGGGTCACGTGAGAGTCCACCATTATCCTAACGTAGACCCAACATTCTTGGCCACAAACCAGTCTCAAGCCAAACCCGGCAAAACGGTATGCGGGTCTCACCAAAAATCCACTACATCGAATTACATGAGTGTCTCTGTTTGTATCGTAGCGCCTACCAGTGTGTGATTATGCTGGAGACTTAAAGCTTTGTTAAAAAATAATCAATATTTATGTCTAATTGTTCGATTCGAAAAATGTTTTGTTTGTTTCTTTGCGGTAAAATGTTTGGATCAATTTGCAATTTAGCACGCACAAACATGAGACCAAAAAATGTGCCAATATTCATTTCAGTAGCAGCACTAGTTTAATTCTCGTCAAATGACATGTAATTGTTATTTTAAAAAAAAATCGATTAAAAAAAAATAATTTAATCGAGTTAAAATTCGATACTTGTGTGTTCCTTTATGAAATAAATAAGTGCAATAAGTTTCATTTCTAGGCGGCTAGACATCTACGGGTTTTGTTAGATCACTAATTTCAAGAAGTATTGAACGTGGTCAGTGTCTAAATGAGTAATACCTGGGAAAAAACGGTTGCAATCATTGTCTGACAACATACGAAGGGAGTCCAAAATGTACTACAATATAAATTTGGTTATATTCAAGCGAAAGGAGGCAGAAGTAGTGAGGAACACGATATGGTGAGGAAATGTTTATAGGAGCCTCATACCTAATTTTTAAATTCCTTTCATCGAGAAGTAAGAGTTACATATATTTTAAAGTTGTTTTTCTAATGCGTTGAAGAAAATAATTTCTTTGATGTTTTCCTCTCTCTCCTCTGTTTTTTGAGTAGACATACTGGTAGAACATACTGGTTTATTTCCTACATCTGAATGTAGAGGTTTGGTGTTTTGTCTAAGGAATTTTTCTCTTTCAGCAGAGTTTCTAACTTAGAGTTTTCTTTTCAATAGACCTATTGGTTTCAAGTACAACAAGCTCTTCCAGTTTTTTCATGGTTTTGTTGATTCTGGAGTCACCTTTTTCTTGGGTTGTTTTTCAAACCTTTTTTTGTTCTACAGACATGAGAACAGGTTTACATGTCGTGTTAGAACTCAGTAGAAAAATCTTCCTTTTATTTTATGTTTTATTTTTGTAGCGAGTATTTTTGTGAAATACTTGGTTGCACTTTTCTATACCAGAGTTAAAAATCTTGCATATTTTTATAAAGAAATCTTCCATATTTTTAATTTAGATTAGAAATAGGAAATCTGAGGGTCACTGGTGTACCATTCTTTACAGGAATCATATCGAGGCTATTTTCACTCCCTCGTATCTTTTTATATTCTTATTCATAAAGCATCTCTAATAAATGAATTCATTAATCTCATGACATTATTTATGCGTCAAGGGAATCAATACATTTAACTCACGAGGCAAAAACGAGGGAATTATGACAATTTCCTCCCAAGGCGAACTAAGTAAGGAAAATATTTCGACTGAAAAATAGAATTTATTTCTGATGTGCTTTCTCCAAATCGTTAATGTTTGAATTATATTGTAAAGTTATTTTTAAATGTTTTGCTGTATTGATTTTTCGTTGGTCAGTTTTGAATTTTTATTTAAAGTTTTAGATAAAACTTTAAAACTTTTAATTTAATATTTATTGCAAACAACTACTTTTGGTCTAAAACGGATTTTGAGCCATTTTTTAGGTACACATTTTAGGGCCTTACCCCATAAAAATCAAACATTTTGTTTTTGCTCCAAACACATCCTTTTAGCCTTAAACAGATTTTAACCGTATAAATTTTGGGGATTGCTGTCCCTGAAAAAATATTTAAAAAATTTGGTCGGGCATTCTTATAAATGTATGGAGTGCCGCTCCAAAAATACCCCGTGTTATAAGATTTAGGGGCTCTAACCCCAATTAAAGAATACACTTTTCTCCCCAAGAGAAATAAAATTACTTTTTAGTCTCAAGGGAGTAAAAAGAAACTTTTTCATTCTGGACAATAAAAAGTGTTTCATTTCTCCCTAAAAACTACTTATTAAAATGCAGATTATAACACCGTCTAGAGAACTATAGATGTGAAATTGTTGTTCATTCAAGGTTAAAACAAAACTTTTTTTACAGAAATTTCACCAAAGTTTTAAAAAAATAAATATCTGTACTTCAGTTTAAGCAACGTTCCAATTTATTCAACAAACTACAAGATTGAAGGTGAAGTTTAATTTCAGGTTTAAACTTTTCGAACAGTAAATATCGATCTTTACTCTTCCTACGATGGAGAGCAAATAATAGAAGATAATAACTATAAATTAGTGGCGATAACATTGCCAAAAGATAAATTAGTACCATAGTACCATTTTTATTAGCTCTGCTAAAAATAAATAAATAAAAACAATAGCTATGTTATTGTTATTTTCCAAAATTAAAAAAAAAAATAAATAAAATGCCCGTTTTAGGGCCTTTTGGCTCATCAGGGTATTCACCCTGCGGGAACAACCTCAGGTGGGTTGCATCTACTACACTCTAAGAATTAATTAAAGTTGGCGAAATCATTTTAATACAAATACTATTTATAAATCTTAGAGCATAGCCCGGGCTGCGAACCCCGGACCTCCGGTGCCGAAATCGAACGCCTTTACGATCACGGCCACGGAGGCAGACTTTTTCCAAAATTATTTATTTATATTTTCATGGGCCTCCTGGGTAATTATAAACTCTGAGAATCAATTTGGAGAATGTATTCTCTGTGATAAGGAGTCTCGTATGATAATTCTCTTTACTTTCAACAATTGTGCAGAAAATGCAGACATTTCTTTATATCTCGGCACTTGTGCCAAAAATAAAAAAAATTATTCTACAAAAATGTAAAGACGTATTTTATAGTCCAAGAGTTAGGCCTAAAAATGTGTCTCATTTTGTACTACTTCAAACCAAATTTTCTGAAAATATACCTTAATTATGAAAGAAAAGCATAGTCTTCCTATCCCAATATAATGCGCTCGTTCGAAATATCAGAAAATCGCACAAATTCCAGTTTTCATCCGTAAAAACATGACCCTGTAGGTTATGTGCAAAACATGAAGAGAGCATACATTTTTTAAAGCTAATAAAATTTTCTATTAAACGAGTGTTATTTTGTCAAAATCGGATAACTATACAACTAATGTTATTACATTTTTTGTAAAATGTATTTTTGTAAATGTAAATTTTTTATTGCCGATGTTTTTTCATAGGAATTCGCTGACATTGCATACAATAACAATTTTTTAGGTGTCTTTTGAAGAGCCATAACTTTAATTATATTCATCTGATTTTGATGATTAAACACTCGTTTTATAGAACAATTTATTAGCTTTAAAAAATATTATCTTCTTGTTTTGTACCCGACTCACGGGGAACCACTTATTTCTAGAAAATTGAATTTGTGTGAATTTATAAAATTTGAGCATGCGCAATTATACGAAGGGCTCCATTTTGTATAGGCAGACTATGTTTTTTCTTCATAATGTATATTTTTCAAAAAATATGGTTTGAAGTAGTACAAAATGAGTCACATTTTTTCAAGCCCAGCTCTTGGACTTAAGAGCATTTGACTCGGCATATTTGTTGTTGTTGTATATGACCACATGTGTGCCAAATTTAACACGATGCAAACATGTTTTGTGTTTTATAAATATTCGTGATCTTTGCTGAGTCATTAATGACAGTTAATGACGTCATATATCATAAATATTTTGAGGATAGCACAAGTAGACCCCCCAATGATTGATTTTTGTATCGTGTTTCAACTGTCTAACTTACACACGTTGAGAGCTACGATAACAGACACACAAACAGACAGACAACTAAGTAAAACCACTCAGGAGCTTTTATAAACAGAAACGGATAATTTGGGTAAAATTGCGGTTTCAGATTTTTGTGCAAACAGGATTGTGTTTGCACACACACACACACACACACACACACACACACACACACACACAACATATATATATATATAATATATTATATATATATATATATTTATATATATATATACAATCTACTTTTTTCAAAGTTTTTTAAGTGTTCATTATTAACCTGCGCATTACTATCCATTAATTTTACTTTTCCTTATTGTTAACGAATATATATATATATAATATATATATATTATATATATATATATATATATATATTCGTTAACAATAAGGAAAAGTAAAAATATTAATGGATAGTAATGCGCAGGTAATAATGAACATAATGAACACTTAAAAAATTTAGAAAAAAGTAGATTGTTAAGCAAGGAGCACGCATCTCAAAAGGCATCTCTTTCCTTATTAACTGTAAACACGTAATTAAAGTTTATCATTTTATAAATAAAGATTATTTATGAAAAATCGGGTACAGAGTACCTCGGAACATTTCCTAAACACATTGGTCTCGCTATGCTCATCCTCTTTACTTCGGACTTGCTTCGCTCGTTTTCAGAATATACAATTCGCCAAATTTATACAGCAGCACATTTAAAAGTACATACTTTAGTTTTATTCTTAACAGTCACCCATCCCGGCATAAGGGATTTTTTTCCAGATAGTACAAGTAGACCTAAAGTTTGATTTTTGTTCTACGTTTCAAAGCTCTAGCATACACACACTGGGAGACACAGTGTGACAGATAACATACTCACACACACATACAGACAGACAACTTCGTAAAAACCACTCAGGAGGTCTTTAAAACACCTGAAACGGATAATGCCGGTGACATCTTGGATTTAGATTTTTCGCAAACACAATACTTTTCCTATTATTATATCTACGGTATAAATGAGGAAAAGTAAAAAGGAGATTCGTCCAAATTGCGAGCCTCTAGGTTTTACATATTTTTAGAGTCGTTGGCCATACTTTATAGAAATATTGGTTTACACAAAAAAAATAAAAGATCAGTTGAACAAAATTTCATGAAAATTAGAACACAACAATTTACGTTTAGCTCTTACATTATACGCCTGAAATAAAACTTGTATGCTCCTTGAAGTAAAGGTTCATTCTCAACCCGCAATAATTACCTTCCTCGGCTTTGCTTTGGTAGTAAATTAGTTCATTGTTTCATTGGGAAATAATATTTTTTTACTTCCATAGAGCATGAATAACTTCATGCATTAAATGTATCAATTTAATGCCCTCTTTAACGTCAAGTAGAAAAGTATTTTCTAGAGTAATTTTTTATCAAGTCTGAATTATTCTACTTCAAAAAACTTTTTAAGTGAGTTACTTAATATTTCCACTCTATAATTTTTATTTAGTTATTGTCTTTAGAATTTATTCGAGGAGCTGTAAAAGCGTGCGCTTCCTCGGGATGTTCACGTTGCTTCCCCGGCAACCTGTTCATCTTCTCCTCAAGTTTTCTTATCACGTTCAAGTTGAACATCTAGGTCAAAAGAAGATTATAAATATTTTACAGTTAAATTATTCAAGAAAAATTTTATAAAAATTTATATTTCATTCTCGCAAATGTTCAATTTTATATGAAATAGATTAAAGTTTTTACTTTTTTCTCGTAAATACCATCGATGTTTAGGAAAAGTATTGTGCTCGCACTTAAAATCCGAAACCGGTTTTCATCTAGATTATTCGTTTCAGGTGTCATCCCGATTTTTTTAGCAAATAATATTCAAGAAAAATGAGCTTTTTACAAAGTTGTCTGTCGAGATTTTGTTTTCTTTTATTAAAATTAAATTTTTTGCAGCCTACTATTGCAAGCATTAAATGCCAGGCCACGGGACCACGATAAAATCATAAACTGAAAGAAAAGGGCAAGGATATGCGGCCGGTCGTGTGAGAGACGATCTCGGCGGCGAAAGCCAGCTTTGATCAACGAAATAAATAAAGCTTAATGA
>JACMZG010000008.1:77936111-78016629 GCA_018340805.1 Microvelia longipes | reverse complement strand
AAGTCGATTAAAGCATTACAATAGTGACACCATCGAAAACCAAAAAATAGAGAGAATTCAACACGAAACACACGTCAAAAACCACTGCACATCTGGTACAAACTGCAAGCCATTAAATGCCAGGCCACGGGACCACGAAATAATCATAAACTGAATGGAAAGGCAAGGATTGCGGCCGGTCGTGTGAGAGACGATCTCGGCGGCGAAAGCCAGCTTTGATCAACGAAATAAATAAAGCTTAATGAAAAGTATGGAGAAAGTTAATAATTTACGAATTAAGAGATTAAGAAGGAAGGAGAAGTAATAAATACCTAATAAAATGATAACGGAAGTAGAGAGACAGGAACGGGAGACGCCGGGAACCAGACTGAGGGAAAATTTGGCGGTTGGCGGGGGGTACCCACGGCGCAGGATGGCCAACCTTTCAACAGAATCCCCCAAAAAGCTGAGTCAGCGCGGGCGTTTCGAAGCTACAAAACGCCCTCACTGCCCCAGATTAATGGACGAAACTGAGATTGGAAGGCAGGATTAGGATAGGAAGGTTAAAATAAGGAAACGGGAAAAGGAAAAGGTAAATTGATGAAGGAAACCAGCAACAATGTTGCATCACTCCTCTCGAGGGGGGGGGTTGATCAAAATGTAGCACAGTCACTGAAACCCACTAAAATAAGAAATTAAACTAAAATCAGATTGACATGGCATGGTTTTAAAATGCTTATAACTAGGAGATACAACTCTAAATTACCTATAATACATACACGAGTAGTGGTAAATAAGGATAATAAATAAACATTAAATAATACAATATAAATGCATAAATAAATGGATTTTTTTTTCTTTTTTTTTTTTTATATTTGACCTCTTTTAAGATGGGAGTCTTTCATAAGTTTTTTGTTGCTCCTCTTTTATGGTGGGTTCTTATTGGTATTTTCTTAACCTCTTTTATGATGGGAGTCTTTAATAGTTTTTTGGTATTGCTCCTCTTTTATATTGGGTCTATATATTTTTATTTTTTTTTTTTTTTATTTTTATTTTATTTAATAATAATAATTTGATGGGATGAGATGAACAGGAAAGAAGTCCGGTACATGGCAATTTTAACATACAATGATGAGGGTAGATGTGATGATGATAGCTGGAGTTCCCTCTGTTCTAGCAAACTCAGACTTACCTGATGTTTCTAACTTGCAGAATGATGAGTCTTAAATCCTCATGAGACAGAATGTAGCAGGAGGAAACACTCCCCTCCTCCTGGGCGCGCACCAGAAAGGTGAGGGTGTCTTTAACAAAGTTGCTGTAAGGACAGAATTCAATCCTAGGAGCCATGCTTATCTTCTCTGAATCTCACTAAAGCTTCACTTGTGAGTGATTGTAGTCTTCACAGCTGACCTGTGTCTGATGATGGCTCAACACTTTCCTAAGGCACAAGTCTGGCCAGGACTTGGCCATAGAAGAGAGACATTTTGTTATAGTTGAAAAGCATTATGTCTGCTGATTATAAGAATGTTTGGGATATGAAAACTAGTTGACGTTTGCTCCTGGGTGTGAAAACATAGGTGGTGATTACACTTGCTGTCCTTCCTCTAGTAAAATAAACGTACATTGAACACTTCAGCTACACTAATGAACAAGTAGAGCGGCTTCACGATGCTAGAAACATTAGTCAGTCAGAGCTGCTTGAACAGTGGGTGGAGATAAAACAAGTTGTCGACAACTACAGGTGATACAGGTGATGATGTCTGTCATAGTCCAAATTGGTGATGAACCTAAATTACAAGAAAAGGAACATACAAAAATGTAAATACGATATGATGAAGTTATTATCTAATGAAAACATCTCTAATGCTTCTATTAAAATTTTAAATTAAAACTAGATTAAGTTTATAAATTTTTATAATACAATTAATAATAATTAAACAATTGGCATTTGCCTGATTATAAATTTTTAACATTCATTAAAAAAAACCTGCTACCAAAAATAATAAAAATAATGTGAAAGCGTTAGCATAAGCACACTAGATTAGTGATGAAAATTCTCACAAGCATATGTGTCCAGCATTGGATAAGCACAAACTCAAAACAAATATAAGGGTTAAAATATTAAACTTAGCATATTGCTTAATTCCCTTGGCCACTGGGGCTTAAGCGAAACGTGAATCTCAAGCCCGAGCCCCAAATGGTCAATATAGGGGGGGGGGGGTACAATGTTAAATCCATTTACCGCAGGAACTGTAGCGAGACGTGAGTCTCAAGCATCAGTTCAAGGAGCAAGGGGAAATATAAGTGACCAAAAAAAAACTAAATTACCAAATAAAAATTGCAAAACAATGGCTACCAATGCTAGGAACACACTAATCAATTAATAATGGGCCATAGTTGCCCTTCTAATTATAAAAAAAACATCAATAAAATATTCAAAGATTAATTAATCTTAAATAAATCAAAGAGTGAATTCTCTTCTTACTCAAAATGAGTGTAAATTGCGTCACGTCCGAAAAGAGCAAGGAAAGCTTGACTCTGGTAGAGAAAGGAGGAATGATTGAAACTCAGGATTACAATACTTCCTTATTGCAATCATTCCTGTCATATCATTAATCAAAATCATAATTAATACTCAGCCCATTCATCAACGTGAATTTAGGCAGGGACATATTTTCAAAAGAAAATAGGTAAAACTTAAATTTTTAATGGAGATTAATTAACCTCAATATATATAATAATTTGGGCTCAAAGCTCACAATTACAATAATATGTAAAATAATTAAAATGCATTAATTAATGGTGAAACACAGCACCAAAACAAGGTTAAATCATACAAGAAAAATGCTTACAAGCAATTAGAAACAATAATATTGGTAAAGTGCAATAAACCATAAACATACCATGTCAATAAGTTAAATAAAGAAATTAAACAAAAGCAATTAAATAAGGCAAGGGAAAAACCTTACAAAACCAAAAATTAAAGCATAATGTGGGTGACGTGCTACATTGCAAAGCGTAAGGACCAAAAACACTACGGGAAAATCCCAACATGCACAAAGAATAAACACAAAAGGTGGAATAATAATATATAATAATAATGTTAATAGTAAGCATGATCACTAATGATCTTACTGAGAAAATAAACTGAGCTCATAGCTCGAAGACAAGGATAAGTTAATGAACTTTTCCTAATATAAAGACCCTAATTGTCTAACAATTAATTAATTAATAAATAAATCCTCATCTGATACCGGGTACAGATGAAAGGTAAATTGGTAACCATAGAAGTAAATGACTAAGAGTATATTAAATTAACCTAATATCACTTATCCGCTCGCCGGCCTCTCACAAACGAACCGCGCGAGGGAGATAGGAGGGGGTATAGGAGAGGAAGGGGAAAGGTGCTAGTTAGCCGAGTCTTCAGCATAATATTTCTTTAATTTTGAAATATGCGTGGAGTACTGGCCTTCTGTGATTATATCCTGTATTAAGGCAGTAACAGGGGTGATAAACTTAATAATTTTGTAGGGGCCATCGTACAGGGGGGCCAACTTATAATTGATCTTGAGGGCCTTATTAGACAGAACTTGGGTTCTCATAAGGACTAAATCACCAATGTTGAACGGATTCTCAACTCTATCCTTATTATAATTCCTAGCGATCCTCTGGTGAGATTTCTTCAGGTGAGTGATAGCCTTCTCCCAGATCACATTGCTGTCAGACTCGGGCTTATTGTCAATTAGCTCTGACAGGTGCCAATGGTTATCCAAGGGGTCTCTCACAGTAAACCTAAACATAAGGTGATTGGGGGTGGTTTGGATGGCCTGATGATGTCCTGAGTTGAAAGCACTTTGAAATGTATGGATATATGAATCCCATTTTGAATGATTCTGGTGATGAAAGATACGGAAAGCTATTTTGAGCTGCTTGTTAACTCGTTCTGAGTGATTAGGTTGAGGGTGATACGGGGAAAGAAGTACATGATTTAACCCATATTCAAAACACATGTTTTGAAATTTTGAAGAAATGAAGGCTGGACCACGGTCAGAGATTAAATGTGTTGGATACCCAAACACAGAGAAAAACCTATTTTGTAGAGCTCTGATAGTCGTGTCTGCTGTGCAGTTACGAGTAGGGATGAATATTGAATATTTACTAAAGCCATCAGTGATTACAAGTACATATTGGTTACCCAGACTTGAACGAGGTAGGGGACCAATATAATCTATATAAGTTGCTTCAAGGGGCCTGGTCCATGTCTTAGAAGATAATAAACCTAATTTTGAATTATTAGCCTGTTTACATGTTTGGCAGTGATGACAGGACTTAACATACTTAGAGATGTCTGAAAACATGTTTTTCCAATAAAATTTGGCTTTGATGGCTTTGGTCATCTTCTCTACTCCCGGGTGGGCAGCAGATGGAGTAGAATGAAAGTACTGTAAAACTGCAGGTATCAACTTACGGGGACCATAACTAGGTGGGGGGCCTGGGGCTTAGGCCGGTAAAGAAGTACATGTTTCTTAATCAGATATTGTTGGTTGACTTAATATTCGGGTCTGTTTTATTTTTTGATTTCGGGGTCTGCATCCTGGTGACTTGCTATATTTTGAAATACCTCCGGGATGTGATAGGAACAGAGCCAAATTTGGTTCTTTTGCCATATTTATATTTTGATGCTCATCAGTTCTGGAGAGGCAATCTGCAACTTTATTTTCTGTGCTCCTTATGTGTCTTACAGAAAATTGGAGGCTCCCAATTTGAGCACTCCACCTTGCTAACTTGCCATCATTCGGGACCCATTTAGCAGGTATGTCAAGGCACTGTTATCCGTTTCCAGGGTGAAATGGCCACATTCTAAATATTGCCTAAATTTTGTGTGCCAAATATATGGCCATTGCTTCAAGTTCGAAAATGGTTTTCTTACGTTCGGGGCAATAACGTTCGTGATGCATATGCTATTGGGAGGCGTGTCCCGGAGTCATCTTCTTGGCTGAGTACAGCTGCCAAGGCAAGAGAGGAAGCATCGGTTTGAAGGATAAATGGCTTATTAAAATCTGGTAATTGCAAGATGGGGGCTGTAGTCAATGCAGTTTTAAGGAGTTGAAATGCCTTTTCTTGACTCTCAGACCACAAGAAAGGCACACTTTTCTTTCTTAAATGGTTGAGAGGTGCAGCTATTTCTGAGAATTTAGGATATATTTTTGGTAGAATGCTGTCATGCCGATGAATCTGGCTACTTGTTTCACAGTGGAAGGTTGGGGAAAATCTATAATTGGCTGAATTCTTTCTGGATTAATAGAAATAGTTCCGTTCTCAATTACATGGCCTAGATATTCTATCTTTGTGGATGCTACTTTAATCTTCTTGGGATTAATGGTTAAGCCTGCCTTAGCCCAATCTCTCAAGAACTATTTTAAGAATTCTGTATTGGTCTTTGAGATTTTTTGTGTAGACACAATGTCATCCAAATAATTGAATACATATTTATATTTTAAATCATAGAATATTTGATCTAGTAAACGGGTCAGAACCATTGAACTATTCCGATACCCCATGGGTAGATAATTATATTCAAATAAGCCAAATGGCACTACAAATGCTGTGTATTGTTTGGATTTTTCTTCTAATGGGATTTGCCAATATGCTGAACTCAGGTCAAGTGTGGTGAAGTATGCTGCTTGTCCGAGATGTTGGTGAGCTATTTCCAGGGTGGGAAGGGGCGTGGCCTCAATGGCTACCTTTTGGTTTAGCCTACGGAAATCGGTGACCAACCGGTGGCCATTTCCTTTCTTTGGCACTAGGAAACTTGGGCTTGCAAAAGTTGAAGTTGATGGGCGTATGATACCTTGGTTAACCAGGTTGTTAATACATTCTCTGAGGGAGGCTAACTTGGGTGGAGCAAAGGCATAAGGTTTGGATCTCACTGGGGTGTAATCTTTCAATTTTATTTCATATTGGACAAGGTCAGTTCGTCCAATACGTGGCGACAGGACATTGGTTGAACTTTCCAACAGGTCAAGAAATTTTTCCTGTTCCTCAGGTGGGAGATTTCTATCGATAATTGTTAAAAAATCTTTCCTAGACCATTCTTCTTCGGCACTGTCGTCCTCCTCGTCAGGCAACAAGTCCTCGTCTGCTTGATCTGCCAGTGGGTTTTGAATAAGTTCAGCTAGCATATTTTGTGAAAAGTTTATATTGGTTTTAAATGGGATGGTGAGAGCTGGTGAAAACTGAAAAGTAATTGAAGTTGCTAGACTATCTATAGCCATTCTAGCATGAGTTATAAAATCACGTCCAAAGAGTACTGGGACTGGTATAGGGGCTACGCCAAATGGAAAGGTCCATGATAAATATTCAATTTTAAAATGTAAATAAACTATTGTACGCACAGCCATGTGTGAAGTATCAGCAAGCTGGACATCTTGATGACAAGGTGATATCTTTTTAATTACTCGGGGTATGGCTGTTAGTTTATACAATATTTCTTTATTGATATAGCTCAGAGAACTGCCTGTATCAATATGTGCAGGGAAAGCATAATTATTGAATGTAATATCTATGGCTATGGGTGGGATGAACTGTTGATTACTTGAAGAGGTTGAGGGATGACTGAGAAATATTTTGTTTAAATTAAGTTGGTAGCTAGTATGCTCCAGTTCTGGCTTTTTAACACAGATGGGTACTGGTGAGGTAGGTTTAAAAATGGTGACAGGAGGAGGGGGCTGACTACCTTTCAATCCCCTCTTTTTTGGTTTAAATTTCTCCTTGTGTTAGCGTTATGTTTGGCAGTGGTGGTAGTTGGCTGGGCATATTTAATGTCAAGTAATGAATGATTGTTGTGGTTGCTCTCGTCGTAGCGGCGGATGTGTAGAAAAATTTATTTGATGCAGGGGTGGGTGGAGTAGAAGAAATGTTCTGCTGATTCCTTTGTTTAAATTTGTTATATTGATTATTGTTGTTATTATAATGTTGTCGGGGTTGACTTTGATTTTTCTGATAGGTTTTCCCTATATTCTTGCTCTGCTTTAGCTATTTCGTTAGTAGCACGAGCAAGCTCATAGAGCCCTGCGAAAGTCGTAGGCGTTGTTTGAAAAACTATAGCTCTACGTGTTTGAGGATTTATGTTTTGTAGAATTATTGACACTATCTCTCCTTCTGTGAGATGAGGCAATAAAAGTTGGGCATTATTTGATATATCTGATATGAATTGATTAAAATTTTCTGCGGGGTGTTGAAGTCTATAGACTTTGTCTATTGTTACTTTCCTTAAAGTCCTTGCGGGTAACAACTCGTTCTGTAGACGGGCTCGTAATTGAGGCCAGGAATACCTATAACGTGATGCCTCAAGCCACATTTTGTTTATATATCCTCTGTATAAGGGAGTGAGTAAATAATAAAATCTTGGTCGGGGACTAGACCAAGGTCAAATGCTGCGTTTAGCTTTTGAATTTGCTCACAAGTACAGCTGAATCAGCTCCTGAAATTTTACCTATATCTTTAAATGTTATCTGGAGGATTTTATATGCATCCTTATGTGCTATAATTTGTTTTTGTGGCGAATAAGAAGTTTGACATTGAGCTGTGCTGGCATTCTGAGGTCTACATGAGTTAAGTTCATAAGGTGGTGGTGGTAGATTTGATGTTTGAAGGGTGGGGGGCACCGATGTGGTGGGGTATGACCAGGTTGATTGAGTCGGGGCATTAATCACATACTCATGTTGATGTTGAGTTGTGTTGATATGTGGGGGGTGAATTAATGTTGAATTTGTATTTTGATTATATACTTGGGTATTTGAAGTGTGGGTAACATATTCATAAAAATGTTGTCTTGTGAAGGAAATGATGATGGTTGAGGTATAGTGTGCCTCGGTGGATGAGGGTTGACATTGTAGATGGTAGTTTGTGAAGGTGGGCAGGTATGAGAAGTCCATGGAGGTTGAGATGATGAGGTTGCAGAAAAGTCGTGTAGTTTGATGGTGGTGTAGCGTGGAGGATGGTGTATGTGGTGGTTGTCCGTAGTTTGTAGTGGTTGTTGAGTGGTTTGCCACAGGGTTGGTGGTAAAGAAGAGTGGGTTTGCGATGTCAAACAAGGCTGGTGGTGGGGGAAGTACAGAAGTTACTGCTGAGATACTGGTGGTGGGTTGAGGTGGTGGTTGACTATGGTGACTATTGAGTGAGTGAAGGTGATGTTGAGAAGTATAATGGTTAATTGAGGTAGGTATTGGTGGTTGGTGGTGATAGGATTGGGGTGGGGATATATGAGGAGGTGGAGGTTTAGGTTGTGTTGGTGGTGGAGGATTGGTGGTGGTTTGCTGCAGTTGCATAGGCTGATAAGTGTTAGGTTGGTATGGAGTGTGTGGTGTATAGTTGGTCATTGAAGTAGGTGGAGGTGCATAAATATCCGCTTGTGGTGGAGGATTGGTTGCCATTCGTACTGGTGGCTGATTGCCATAATTTGCATACGGTTGACTTGAAGGCTGGGTGATGATATTTATGAATGATGACTGTGGTTGGTGAGTGCTAGACTGAGCTTGCGTCACATTGTGTAAGCTAAAATTAGACTGAGGGAGGGGGGCCCCTGAAAGAAAAGCTGGTGAATTTTTGGTGATTTGTTGTGTCGCCAGATGTGTTGGCTGGTTGACATAATTAAAGCTTGATGATTGATGAGTGCTAGGCTGAGCCTGAGTATAATGGTATGAAGTTAATGTTGGCTGGGGAGGGGTTGTGCTTGGTAGTATAGTGTCACAATCTATATGTGATGTATTTAAAGAAAAGGGCAGCTGGGTGGAGGATGCCGGTGGTGTTGGTGGATGTGGAGGTGGTTGGGTGGAACATTGTCCTGGACAGTTAATGTTTAATTTTAATTGGTCATGATGATGGCCTCTGAGGTTTATTTCATTAGTTGGAAGGTTTTGACATAACTCCCAGTTATTATCCTGAGCCATATTGTCACTCACTTTAACTGATGATAAGTTCGAAATGATTGCTTGGACTTCGGCTAACGTGAATATGGGTTGAGAGGTTGGGGTCTGGGGTGGGCTAGGATGGTGGGAGGATGTGGGGGAATGATCTGGGGTGGTGGCCCTAGATGGCGGGTTACCGAACATAGTCTCGGTCGCATGGTTCAAATTTAGATTAACGTTATTACGGTTGAAACTGGTAGGGTCATTTGGCAAAGACAACCTTACTTGTTGTGCTGTATTGACAGGGGGGTCTGCACTAGCGCTGAGTTCCAATAGTTTGCGCGTAGCCATGACGCTTAACTGAGTCAATAAAGATCGCTCAGATGAGTTAGATATAGGCCTAGGAGGGGGGGTATTAATATTAGTTAATGACGGTACAGAGCTTGCTCTAGCAGCCTCAGTAGGTGGTGGGGGGTGTTCTAAAGTGGCTTTAAATACAAAGGTGTCATGTGCAGTAGTAGTACTAGAAGAGGAGGGCAAGGCCTGACTATAATTGCCTGGCATATTACCATCAGTATGAGCTCCAACAGTAGTAACGGCAGAGACCGTTTGGGCCACTGTGGTCGTGGTCGACTGCGTAGTATCTGTCACAGTTGTGACTACTGGCACGTCTGTGCGTTTGTGACGCCTAACAAAGGCATGTATTAAAGCTCTCATGTGTTCAGCGTTGTCAAACTCGGCACATATGCCCCACTCATTGCATTGTTGCCTAAGTTGGCTCTTACTAAGTGTTTTTATCCACGCTACCGTGGTGGGCACTTCCGTTAAATCGTACGGGAAAACCATGACTAACCTTAAATATATTACTTTTATTAAAAAAAATTGAGAAAAGGAAAAGAAAAATTTTTTTGAAACACAAAAATAATTAAGTATAATACCCAGCCACCTATAGGAGGTACTAGCGGAAGCTACTGTACCAATAGTAATTAAAATCACCACTATTATAAATTGATAAATTGGAAAGATCTCACCGATAAAGGCAGGTATGGTACTGTACGTTATGTGGGCTATAGCTCCGGTTTGCTTACTGCTCCAGTTGGCTTACTGCTCCGGTTTGCTTACTGCTCCAGTTTGCTTACTGCTCCGGTTTGCTTACTGCTCCAGTTTGCTTACTGTTGTCTCGGCTTCTAACGTGGCCGTCTTAGTCAATATATGCCTCTCTCGTCCTCAGACAGGTTATAGGGTGATTGATGGTTTAACAACAAAAAAACTGCATTAATTATCAAGCTTAATGGAATAAAATAAAGGTAACTTATTATGTTTGGGAACTCTGAACAGTAATTATCATATAAGAGATAGCTTGTGCACACAAAGTCCAAACTAGAGACTGATCCAATTTCCAACCAACGTTATACAGATTTTTGCATAATTTCTATAAGTATGGTTATAATTTGAGTGAAAAGAATGTAAAAATTTTTAATGTAAGTAAGGGGGACTACGTCACTTCGCCTACGCAGAAGTGTACGGTTGAGTTTAAAGTTATTGAATATGTGAGAATTACTATTAATTATATCAATTAAATTTAAAGAATTTATTAATTTAAATAAGGGCCAATGACCACTTCTTAAACAATGTGAGCCAAGTGGCCGAATACTCACACTTTTTGGGACGGGCCGTTGAGCCAGCTCCTGACGTCTCTCGTTCCTGTCGTCCTTCTGCTGCTACTAAGTTAAATTTTACGCCGGTTTTATGCAAATTAGTTTTATAATTAAATGCACTGTTAAATAAAATGGCTATTTTTAACAAGATAATGAAAATTAAAGAAAAGTTACGTAAAAATCGGGCGATCCTAACCTCCGTTTTGACCTTTGAACAGGACGCCGACACGTTTTTCACAAAAAAAATTTCAACAGATTTCCCTAAATTTTGGCTTAAAACGATCGTTTTTCGCTCTGTTACCATGCAAGCATTAAATGCCAGGCCACGGGACCACGATAAAATCATAAACTGAAAGAAAAGGGCAAGGATATGCGGCCGGTCGTGTGAGAGACGATCTCGGCGGCGAAAGCCAGCTTTGATCAACGAAATAAATAAAGCTTAATGAAAAGTATGGAGAGAAGTTAATAATTTACGAATTAAGAGATTAAGAAGGAAGGAAAAGTAATAAATACCTAATAAAATGATAACGGAAGTAGAGAGACAGGAACGGGAGACGCCGGGAACCAGACTGAGGGAAAATTTGGCGGTTGGCGGGGGGTACCCACGGCGCAGGATGGCCAACCTTTCAACAGAATCCCCCAAAAAGCTGAGTCAGCGCGGGCGTTTCGAAGCTACAAAACGCCCTCACTGCCCCAGATTAATGGACGAAACTGAGATTGGAAGGCAGGATTAGGATAGGAAGGTTAAAATAAGGAAACGGGAAAAGGAAAAGGTAAATTGATGAAGGAAACCAGCAACAATGTTGCACTATAACGGCTCAAAATGCCGAGTGCATTTATTAAAACAATAAACCAACCTAATAAAGAATATTTAATATGAAAATTGGAATCAAATTTAAATAATTACTTAAGAACGTGTTAATAAATAAATAATAGTGCGAACAGGAACTAAAAATTGATATTGATAAAATTTATGCGTATTAAAGTTTTTTATATTACTCACACGTAAAACAGGTTTTTACGTTATTTACACGTAAAAATATTTTTTACACGTAAAAAAATAACTATGTTATAGGCTCGAGGACGTGGTGGACAGGTGTCATGTTTTATTGCACAAATTTCCTCTCCTATATATAGAATAGAATGCAGTAAAGATAAGCAATTTCTTTAGTATTATATGGCTTGAGGTAAATTATGGGATAGAGTATCCCAAGAGTTAAGTTATGAGTTAAGACAAAGAAACTTAGGGTTTACTTAGTAAAATTATTAGGGTCGCAGATGTTTCTAATAGTTTTACATGTTCTTCAAGTCTTTATATTACTAAGGTTTCTTTTTACTTCCATTGGTCTTCATTTTAAGGGATCGAATCGTTTTAGGTGCAATTTAAGCTTTACTTACACTTTGTCGCCTGTGATGTAATTCTATTTAATTACAGCACTTACCAGAGTTTTAATTTCTTTTTTCTACTTATCATATCCTAGCTGCAGCATTTCTATTTGCTGACGATTATGGGGTCATTTTAACTTCTAAATCCTTTTCAAACTTAAAAGAGCTCGAGTCTCTTGCTTTAAGTATTCTGCTAGACTGGTGTAATGCTAATAAGGTTAAGCTTAACAGCGACAAAAGCGTAAATTTATTTTTTGATTTCAAATCTAATACATTAAATTCATTTAAATTTTTAGGCATCCACTTAGATAACAAGGTTTCTTGGGAGCCCCATATAGATTATTTAGCTAAAAAATTAGGTACCAGCATTTATATGCTTAGGAAGGCATCTAATTGCCTATCAAGTAATTCGTTAAGAATTATGTATCATGCTCATTTCTTTTCTCTCCTATCTTATGGTACTATGATATGGGGCGGAGCTCCCTCTGTAGATAGAATATTTATTTTACAAAAGAGAGCAATTAGAATTTTATTTAAGCTCCCTCAACTACAATCTTGTCGAGAATCCTTTAAGAGTAATAATTTGTTTACACTGTATTCTCTGTACTGCTATCAGTTACTCATATTTGTTCACAATATTAAGTCTAGTTTGTCTACTGTAGAGAATGTCCATTCTTACTTCACAAGACAAACCAGTCAGTACGTTGTACAGAGATACAAGCTTACCAAAACAGCCAAATATCACTCAGTTAATACTGGTCTGAAACTATTCAATTTCTAGCCTGAAAATGTAAGGTCCTTAGAAGGCAAGTTGTTTTGTAAATATGTGAGAAATATTCTTATAAGAAATCCGCTGTACAGTCTATCAGAATTTCATGCTATAACTTTTAACTAACTAAAGATATGTAGATATTTAGTTTATTTGCTTAAGTACAACTTATTTATTTTGCTCATGTATGACAATTAACTATATGTACGTTTCTGTATATTTGTTAAATAAAACTTGTTTATTTATTTACTTCTAAGTGCTTTCAGGTGCTGATTTTTAACTATTTTAATTTTATATGTTACCTTGTCTAACCGCATTGAGTCCGTCCAACGTCGTTTTGTTCGTATTGTTTATATTCGTTATTTGTATCGTCGTTGTTATTATTCTTATGAATCTATGTGTAGAAGATTAGGATTAGACTTGCTGAGCAGTATAAAATCGGCTTATGAAGCAGTTTTTCTCATCAAGGCCTTATCTGGAGATGTATCGTGCACTCAGGTTCAGGATCAGGTCGAATTCTTACCAGCAGGTCGTAGAGCTGGTCGCCTATTGTATATTCGCTTATTATCCTCCCTATCCCCTCTTGTCCGTCTTGTTAGTGTTGTCAATTCTCTACCAATCTCTCGTGATAATTTGTTTACTTTCTGTACTTTATTCTCTGCTCTGAATCTATTGGCTTGATTTTTATATTTAAGTTTTAAGTTACATAATTTTAATCAAAAGTACGCTGTCTAGTCAATTCGGTTAAGTTTAATTTTATTCTTAATTTTTAAATTTTTGATTATTATAATCTGTGTTATTATACGCAGAGTTCCCTACTTGTGGTTTATCTGTTTAGGGGCTCTTCAAAATATAAATAAATAAATATACTGTAGAATTTCCCTGCTAAACAGGAAGAGCTTTTTGTTGAGATCTGGTGCACGTCGGCAATACAAGATAAGATAGTTCCTTCGTTTTGAGTTTTCAAAATAAAGTTTATTGAAAGGGATCGTTTGAAGACTGGATATTTATTTTATTGCTCTAAATATTGTTTAGAAAATTGTATATTTCTATTGCAGGGGGGTCCCTCCTCTTAATGTTTGAACCATATAGGAAAACTATTTAAAATTCGTAAAAATGATAAAACACATGTACTATTATATATGTATTAAGTCTTCAGTCCATTACGAATAGTGAATTCCATCTTAGTCACCCCTGTGACTGCAATGCCCAACTTAAAAATTTCAAATCGGACCCAACATTTTCTTGCAGATTTTAATTCTATGAACAAAAAAAAAATACTGTTTTGCTCGTCGAATCTTTTTACTTTTCCTCCGTAGGTATAATGAAAAAGTATTGTTTCATTAATCCGAAACCGAGATGTGACCGAAATTATCCGTTTTAGATGTTTTTAAGCCCTCCTGAGTGCTTTTCACAAAGTTGTCTGTTTTAATGGGTGTGTGTACGGGGGTTCCAGCAATGTAATGTTTAGCACGTGCCCCTGCCACCCAGAGTCCGGGTTCGATCCAGGTCGGGACCTGGAAAGGATGTGCAGTCCTTCGAAAGGGACGTTAAGCTTGTGGTTCCGAGCCTGTGCGATGTCAGGTACTCGTAAAAGATCCCTAATCCTAAATGAACCTGGGTTTAGGCCATATTTAGGGCCTTAAATAATAGTTTAAATATAATATATGTTTCTGCCTTATGGTTTCGAGAGCAGGAAAGCCTGGTCTGGCAGTGGGGCACGTGTTGTTTCTAGTTAAAGCTACAGAAACATAAGGTAAAATCACGGCTCCTCAGTGGATTAGACGTAAAATGCCTGAACCACGACTCATAAGGTAGGACACTATCTTCTATCTAAGGGAATTAGCATAAAGGGGCCCAACAACATGGCTTATTTGCTAGGTGGTCTATCACCTCTCCTTACTATCTCTATCACTATGGGTATGTGTCTGTTATCATCCCAGTGTAATTATGCTAGAGAGTTGAAACCTAGTATAAAAATCAATCTTTATGTCTCATTGTGCTCTCCGGAATTTTTTATGACTTCATTAACCCGCAATAATAATAATAAAAATGATGATATCACATTTATGTATTGCCATTTTACCTCTTTCAAAGTTAGGAAAAACAGGCAAACCATTTTGTGGTGCTGCAATATTCAAATCCTAAGTGGGATTCATCAAAAAGGATTATAAAATATTTAAGAAAACCCATTACTGTAATTTCTTAAGGAAACGGGCTGGAGGAACGAATAAAGTTTTCTTTTTTGTAAGCAAGCATTATAAAATTACTTTTCACCAAGTTTTTGCCAACTTTTCAATCATTCATTTAGTAAATAATGAAAAATGAAGAAAATCGATACCTAGAAACAAGAAAAGTAAGTTGGCAAGGATGATGAGAAATAACAGCATAAATACAGAAATAAATTAAACTGGGAGGGGAAACAAATTACTGGTTTCTTTTGAAAAAACGGTCGTGCTAAGTAGTTAAATTTAATTGTTCGGCAATACAGAAACGTATTTAGTAGTTTTAATTAAATTCTGGCGCGGTGGTCCGCATGTCGAACGAATTTCCTTTGGAATGCGTGTTTCCGTGCTTAACAATTTAATTCTTGCTTATGGTTCAGGGTTATGCTTTATAACTTAAGCAGTTACTTAATTATCAAGCACTACACATATTTTTTAAAGGTAATGCGCATAATTATCCTATTGGTTATGAAAAAGAATGCGTCTAAAATTGGCAGGGCACACCATTATTTTCACCAAATTACAGATCAGTTAGTCTTTATCTTTAAAGGCTTTAGTGCATTTTCTTTGAAAAATATATAAAAATTAAAATGGACAAATATATTTACAAACAAACTGGACAAATGATCGTATTTAGTAGGTTTATTTAATAGCTGAGCTTATTTATAGAAAAAATAACTACCCCCTAAAATAACAGAAGTTTAAATAACAAACATTAGACAAAAGTTATAGAATGAAAATGCGATTTGAAATATTTTAGAAGAGAGAAAACCAAATGCAGAAAAATGGTAAGAAAAAATACACACCACCAGCCGTTTGTTGTTTGGACAGAAATAAAAACAAAGAGAGTTGAGATAATGAGTGATGATGTTCTTATAAAACTTGTTTTCTACGGAGGCGTTTCATCCCAGTGAGTTTATTAGCAATCTATCAAACTTTGTTATTGACAGTTTGATAGAAGAACTATTCATATTATCAAAATTTCATTGGACACAAGGTAAAGAAACGAACACAGCTAAGTAAATGATAAAAATGCAGTAATATTTGCTCTCATATCAAGATTACAAAATTTATAAAAACGAAATTTACAATCGGACACACTTCTTTTATGGATGGTACGCGTTTCAGCACCTGTAGGTTCAAAAACGTCAAGAAAAATTGCCTTCAGTTTTGATATTCCATTGGTTAAATCCGTTAAATCAAAACTAGAAAAATTTGAATCTATTAAAAAAAGTCGGTTCTATTAGAAAAATACTACTTCGGCTTTAGAAGAAATCCAACCCGCTATGTCTCAAAATAATGTTGGAAAATAAGCCTTAAAATATCAGACAAAATATTGACTTGCCAAATTGACAAAAGTATATTGCCAAGAATACAAAAGAATACATATAACACTAAAGTATCTTCCCTAAGTTCTCATCAGTAGACTCTAACCATAGCTATCTGTAATTCGAGCTTCTACTCTAAGCTAGCTATCTAAAATTCGGGCAACAACTCCAACCATGGATATCCACATTTCGTGTTACGACTCTAATCTTGGTTATCTAAAATCCGGTTTGCAAGTCTAGCCTTATCTATTCACAAACCGGGTCACAAAATAAACCTTGATTACCCTCGATTTAGGTTACAAGTCTTGCCTTGGCTATTGAAACTTTCGGGTTAGGATTCTTACATTTGCCACTCTTAACACGTGTTGATATGGAGACTAAACAATCACTTTACATTACATATCTAGGAGCAGTACTTATATAACCGACACATCTGATAAAATTGAAGAGGACTCCAGGATCTCCAGTACAACTTCCCTTTCCATTAATGAAAGGGACGAAAGAATTAATCATGATTCATTCATGCCGTATACGTATAACATCTAACAATGACAAATTAGAGTAAAAAACTTTTCTGAGTTTTCCATTTCAAATCCCAGTAGAGTTCCCAAAACCAGGTTCCTACCTCCATTTTCCACTTCTCAAGTTTACCGACCCGGATATATTATTGTTAAAGTAACATCAGGGCTTTAAAATAAAGCCAGGGCTTAGCTAACGACTCTTCAACACCTCACAAAAGGCTTTTGACCGTAATAGTTCCGGCAATCTACTCCTAACAAGAAGTATAATAATTACAAAAATACTTCAAAAACCAAGTCGTAATTACAAATTTTATGTGCATAGTTTAAGATACTGTCCCTCCTGTCACCATAGCTAGTAGTAGGGTGAGGTTCAAAAGTATAAAAGTCCCCTAATATACTTTTAACACCAAATTCATGACGAAAATCCAGATTAACCAGTTACTGCTTCTGAAACACACATTAAAGCGTCGCAACTTTTCCTTAACATACCGGATTCGCAATGCTCATACTCACAACTTCACTCTCTTCTCTCAGATTGAAAAATATCTTTTTATTTGCAGCTGTCATCTATTCAGACACCGATTCCGTTAGATGCTGTTTAATGACAGAGACAAAAAACCCGTAGATATAAAGCATCGCTTGTCCTCAGAAATCTCATAATTTACATTTAACTCGACCTCAGACAGTTAAAAGCTAATTATACTTACTTATTACACAAGCGAATAAATACGCTTGTACTAAATTTTCCTACTTTATTGTTTGAATTTTTAATGATGAATTGGATTATCCATAGTTTTTTTCGTGTACATGTCATTTGATAGAACTTGAACTAATGCAAAATTTGGATAGAACTATGTCACAATGTGACACACACACATTTCAAAAATTCAGGAGGTCTTAAAAATTAGGCTTAACAATTTTTAAAGCCGTTAAAGTTCAAAAATTCAAAAGTTTATATTTTAAAATGGCAGCTCATATAAATGATTTTTGTGAATCTATTCAGTTCTAATATTTGAAAATTTGTTATTTTCTTTCGATCGGTCATATCTTCGGTTGTTATATATATTTTTTAAAAAACTATTGATGTCTTAGTGAAATAAAATCAAGAAGTTTAAAAAAATCGTCGGGGCAGCACAACTAGATCTTAAGTCAGGTTTTCGTGCCAAGTTTCAATTCTCTAGTACGACTTTCACGCAGAGAGGGGATTATGTGTGACACAGACATACAGACCTGACGAATACCACTCAAAACTGCATAAAGTGCCTGAAACGGAAAAGTATTATGAAACCTCAGTATCAATTTTCAGGGTTAACTTAATACTTTTCTTATATGCCTAGGGTATTAGGTTAGAAAAACTTGTTGTAATGTTTTGTATTTTTATAATAATAGTTATTTATGCCATAAGGCTGAGAAGTGTGTCTTTATGTCACGGCAATTAGATTTACCGACGAGCGAAGCGAGTCGGGAAAAATTGCCAAGACATAAAGACATTCTCAGCCAGATGGCATACACTATTTTTTTTGAGGTAGCACTCATTAAATAAAGCACTCATTTAAAAAAAAATCAAAGAATAGCACTCATTAAACTGCGCTAATTGAAAAAAAAAACAAACGTCCAATTATTATTAACTCCATATTATCGCCGTCAGTAAATTCATCCATAGCTTCACACTTTTACTCAAAAATGTAAAAGCTTTACAAATAAACACACAAAAATTGTCAATTAGAACACCTTTTAAAAACGAAAAAAAATTAGTCTACGAACAAAAACAGAAAAAAATGAACGTTTTTAAAGAAAGCTCATGAAGGTTTAACACAGATTGTTTTTTGAACACGCTATATTACAGTAATGGCGGCAACATATGAATTACTTTTACGTCCTAGGAGTTTTTTTACATTTATTATTGTCCTCGGAGGTGAAAAGTACTAAATAACCTCCTATAACAATAATGATTGACTTTTCATCCTAAAAACGGTCCAATAAACGGTCCAATAAAGTGCTCAATTACGTACTACCTCAAAAAAAATTATTTGATTTGATTAAAACTTTTCCTTAGCCAATGTGTTTTAATGTTTGAAAATAAAAAAATTGATAATATTGCCATTTGCCAAAATCTCAAATATACTCATTCTTAGTACATGAATTACTTATCTGTCTTCCTACGTGAAATATATACATAAATAATTTGTAACTGATATAAGTGACACACTTTGCTTACAGTACCTACTACTTTGACCTCACAGACGGGAGAGCGAGTCTCGCACTCAACCATCTGACTGTCACTTGTTACTCTGTCCGACATCTAGTGTTTTATGCACAACGGGAATAAATCATGATAAATCACATTCTTTTCCATTCATCAACACAGGTTCTCACTAGAGACTAGTTAAGCAATTATTTATAAATACAAACAAATTAGAGATTGGTAAATTTTGCTGAAGTCTAAAACTATAACAAAATAAAGAAATATTCATTAAAAGATATATGACTGTAAGGTAAGATAAATTAAGAAATACTTGTAAGGTTTATATAAATTATAACCTTTGTTATTATTTATTTATTATAACAGTTTCCGTTGCATCAGGAACTCACATCAGAAGAATATAAATAAAAAAAACAGGCACGTTTCGAACATTAGATTAATTCGCTTTGTTCATTATATACTATAAACAAACACGTGAAATATTTGTATTTAGGCCACTTTAATCGCTAAATTGCTGGGTATTAAGTACATTAAAAAGTGTGCACTTCCCTCGCTAGAATAAAATAAATATATACCCTAAATGTGGGAACATAAAATAGGCTCTCTTTGTTTGCTACATTGCAAGAAATATAAATTAACTATATAAATTAGGGGCTCGCTTTGCTCGCTTTAATCCAATAAATATTTGTATAAAATATTGTAAAGATGCACGCTTTGTTGCTCCTACAACATATGCATAGAGCTTGCGAGCGGTTTATACAATACGTAACTTGTTTTCTTCTTTATCTTTACAATAAATAGTCGTTCAACAATTAGGAGCCGTACAAAAATCATGAAATCTTACTAAAAACCATTTGCATGGGAAAAAACTCCCTGCCAAGTCTTTGCTCCAAAAAAGTTGTGAAATCCTATTTTCTGTCACGACAAGTCATGTCCGTTTTGGTTGAACCCGTTCATTGGCGTTTCAAATTGAAGTTGTTATGTTTGGCAATACTAAAGGGCATTTATATAGTGAGATAATAATCAGCTTCTATTCTTTGGCGGAAGAATAGATGCCACTTGGCCTAGCAAAGTGCATAAACAATAAAGCTATTCAACTTAGAGGCATAGTGTTGACAAGACTATATTAAGGGTACAGTTCCAAATTATACGATAAAATCGTATAGTCATATAATCGTATAAAACGACAAGGGTCGTTTTCATTTCATTTGGATGCTCCTGGGTCAATGGAGATAAAACTCCTGCAATTAGTACAACTCCTGAAATGTGTTATGATTTATCTTTACGAACACCTCTGAATTCTATGATATCTCATAAAATTGCAGATGAAACTATAAAACTTGTTCACACTGCTAGCGCGCCGCCAAGAAGAAGAAGCTGATGATTGCCCCTCAATTTCAATAAGACCCTTCAGTACGGCCGACATAACAACTTCACTTTGAAACGCTAATGAACGTCTCTAACCAAAACGGACTTTTTTGGAGCAAAGACCTGGCGGAGATTTTTTTAGCAAATTTTCTTTGGGGTCATTCGATATTAAATAATCTCAGATAAAAACACTTGATATCTAATTATATAACATATCATTGATGTATAATTTGGCTGACAGGTAGACACTATAGAAAGAACAAAAAAACCAAATTTTTGGCTCATTTCGTACAACCATATAACTGCAGAAACGTATTGTATTTTCCAAAAAATATGATTTCTGGACATTTCTTTCCAGAAATGTCGAAATTTAAGGTGACGTCACAGTTCTTTTATCAAACCTTCTAAGGATATTTCCGAAAACTATTAAATATTTTTATCTTTCCAAACGGAGTCACGCACTAAGAATTTATCTTTGTTATAAAATACGTTTTCAATTCGTTTAATAGGTTTTGTCCGGTTTGAGATACCCGAACTAATGTACGACGACCTGAAGATATAAATGTTCATTGAATCAGCTTAAAATGCGATGCGTTCTTAACTTGAATTTTATAAGCTAACATCACAGCCGCTCGGCCCTTGTATTTTAGACATTTATAATATATATGTCTGTATTTGTATGTGTTTAATTTATATATATATATATATATATATATATATATATATATATATATATATATATATATTATATATATATATATATATATATATATATATATATATATATATATTGAAATTAAAGCTTATTATTTTTTGTCGCCCAAAAAGTCAAAAAACCAGTCGTATATTACTGAAATCCATAAGTACGGTGTCTGAATTTCAAGTAGTGTTATAAGTTATGTTATTTGAGGCACTTAATTGTATGAAACCGGACCAAACTCGATAAGATTACTCTCTCGATAAGAAACCAAAATGTCAAAGAAATCATGATACTAAAAATTAAGATATCGGTCGGCGTTTTTTGAGCCGCTGAATTGAATAAATAAGATCATCCAGTGTTAATGCGACTACTAAAGTTACACAATAGTCGAAAAAACATGTTAAATTGCTGTAAAACTTGAAATACAGCTGTTAACTTATTTTAAGTGGGAAGTCGTCAATGTTTTTTTTCCTGTGAGTTAAATGAAAATGATCCAGAGTCGTTACGAGTACTCAAAGTAAAGGACGATAACTTTTTACCGTTTGATTTACAATATATAAGGTTAAACACAAAATGAATGCGGCACAGTGGTACACACGCCGAGAAAAATTTTCTTTTGCATGAAAACGTATTTTCATGCTTAATAATCCATTTCTTGCTTATAACTTGAGCAGTTACTCAATTATCCAGCTGGTCGTAACATATTTTTTTCTGTATTCTTCATAGAAAATGTGCTAAAAGCTTTAAAGAAAAACACTGGCAGAACATTAAACTAGTGCAAATAGTGGTGTGCACTGCCGATTTTTAATAGAATAGTCTTGAAGAACTATCAGGATAATTATTAGTATGATACTGTTATATAACCCTATGAAAAGTTATAAAACTCGAAATGTAGGCGAGAGAGAGTGTTGGTAGGATATTGTCTAAATGAACACAAAACTAAAGCCAAAGCACAGGTAAAATGTTTTGAAAATTCTCTTGGATAATGCGAACAGTATTGCATCAATTTTAATACGATTGTTGTCTAAACAACTCGTGCGTAAATTTTAAATTGTATAGAGGAGTGATGGATGCTGCTTTGAGGACACATGTGATAGCTAAACATTTATTAGGAAATGTATAATTTAATTCTGCAGTGTCATTAACACGAGATAATTGAAGCAAATCTACATGTCTTTGGCACTTTGATGTACATTAAATCCTTCTACATCGATATATAAAAGATAAAAAACGTAGCATTCATCGCGCTATCAATTGAATGACGTTTATTACGTTAAATATATTTATTTTATACAGGGTGGATCAAAAGTATTTCCCCTTTTCAAAATTTCTGACCGTTAGATGTAAATTAACGAAACTTGTTAATTAAAAAGTTAATTTATGTTTCCCGTGGATCACCCAATTTCGCGAAAACCAAATTGGGAGGTACAATTTTTTGGGCTTTTTTTGGATCCAGGGAAGAATACAAGACATTTTGTCAGTTACTTTTTTTTCTAATACCCCTATTTATATGAGAATGAGCTTAGAATAATACTAATATAGAAGGAGCACAGGGCCGTAAACACAATTTAATTCTATTGATAAGACGAAAGCCGGTTGACTGGTGGTCATAAGTAGGGGTACCACCCTAACAACAAAACATTATTTTAAATATGTGTCATAAATATCTATTAATGAAGAAAGATCGTAAAGAACAAATATAATAACTTTAACCACCTGCTGAGTATTTAATAAAACCTGTCTTAGACAGCAAAAGGGTAGCGGAATACAAGAATCTACATTTAGTTGACGAGGACTACTATTAATATAGTTTTAAAAAAACGTAAAACTACAATTTAAAATTCTTAAAATATTGTAATGCACCGATACTTATATTAGTATTTTATGAATAATCGAACATTAATTAATAATAGAACGTAATAATTCACCGGAAGTATTGCCAACTTTTTATAAGAAGATTGTATATTGTTAGGGTGGCAGCATTACTTAAGACCACCAGTGAACTGGCTTTCGTGTTATCAGTAGTGCTCCTTCTATGTGTAGAATTATTCTAAGGGAATAAGTGTCAAATTGTAAAATTTGGATATTTTATACCAAAATTGAAGAGTAAATATTGATTCGGGAGATTAAATCTAGCAGTATTAAGCACTATAAAGACCTTATTCTAAGCCAATATTACTTTTGGCAAAATCTTTAAAATATGAATACTTATGGGCGTCAATTTTGAGTTAAAATTTGACCTCAAGGGTACTTATTTCAGTAGTCTAGTTAGTCATACGATCGATATTTGCCGTTAGATATGTATGTCCTTTGGAAAGGAGATTTGACAAGTTATTCGCACAAGAAACATGTTGTAGTAAAGAGTATCCAGGTATCGTGTACCCGAATTTTCATAAATATAATAGAGAGGCATATGTTCATACTAGAAAGCTTGGTTTAATTAAGTAGTAGTAGAGTTTCTTACTTTTAAATATTTTTTTTTACTTTTCTTCATGTATACTGTTGATTCATAGGAAGTGTGTTGAGTTAGCATCTGAAACCAAGATTTCACCTAATTTTCCGTTTCAGATATTTTTAAGACCTGAATGATATTGTTGTAATGTCAAAACAATGTCAGAGATTGATTAATTGAATTTTGTGATTAACTAATAGATTATTAAGATCCACGTTATTACTCTTGTTTCTTAGTAGATAACAATTGGTGTCAGGTGTGGGGTGATTGTGTATCTCTTATTAGATAGTTTTTTTGTTTAACTTTGAAAATAATTTAGTAAGTGATTAAAATTGAAAAGTATTTAATGGTAATTACTTGAAGTATGGAACGTATTTTACAAGTAATTCAAGAATTGAGAGAGGACTCTAATAGACAAAGACAAGAAGTACTTCAACAGCTGGCTATTGTACAAGAACATTTAGACGATATCACTAGACGTCAACAGCAGCTTGAAGAAATAACGAACTACCGTTCGTATTATTATTATTATCATTATTAATGTTACCACATTAATAATGATAATAATAGTTTGGTTCAACCTGAGCCTCCACATATAGAACTTAACCAACCTATCAATGAAAACTGTCCTAATGTTGATATAGCTCGACCACAAACATTACTTTTATTTAAACCGCCCTCTTTTGATGGTTCCTCGTCATGGATTATGTTCAAACGTCAGTTTGAGGCAACTTCCTGTAGTAACAGATGGAGTAAAGAACAAATGGCTACTTCTCTGATTCTGTCTATAAGAGAACCAGCCCTCTCTGTTTTACATAACGTTTCAGAGCATGAACAAAATAATTATGATTTTTTGATTAATAAGCTCGAAATGCGATTCGGCCATCAATATCGCCAACAATTATACCGTTCCGAATTAAAAATGAGAATTCAAGGTGCTGAGGAATCTTTACAAACATTTGAAGTTGATGTTGAAAAATCAGTTAACTTTTCATATCCAGATGCACCAAAAGAATTTTTAGAGCAATTGGCTATTCAAACATTTATAGATGGTTTAAGAGATAATGAAACTCAGCAAACGTTGAGGTATGGGCGACATAATACTTTGACATCCGCACTCACAGCTGCTCTAGAATTTGAAGCAGCTAAAGCAGCTTCTAAGTCTAAAACTAAATTAAAAGAAGTAAAATTTGATGATATTTCTTCTAAAATTGAAAAGTTGACAGACATGGTTATTCAGTTATGTTCACAGATGACAGGTAATTTTAATTCCGATACAAATAACATCAGGAGCACCCAGGGCTATACACAGAGATATGGTTATCGATATCCTCAAGATTCTAATTATTCCTATAAAAACTCTAGAGGTAAATCATACAGTCGCTCTCCTTCTCCTTCTATACAGAGACGTAATCAAAACCAACCATCAACTAGTCAGCAGGGAAACGGCAAGTAGTCGATATCTCGGGGCAGATGCCGACTAGCGTGTTACTACAGCCCCAAAAATCTTCCATCAATAAAAATAGGAAAAGTTTGCTGATCCAAGGTAAACTTAATACTCTTTCTTGTTGCTACACTCTCGATACTGGGGCGGCCCGATCCATCATGAGATTCAACCTGGCAAGTGAATTAAACCTTAAAAGTGCTGAACCAAATTTGATGCTTGAGTCTGCGACAGGGGAAGTTAGGCCGATTTTAGGAATATCAACTGCTAAAATTGAAATAGGTAGTATGGTTATGCACTATGATGTTATTGTTGCGCATATAACGGACGATTTTATTTTAGGTCTAGATATAATGGATGCTTATCATTTTGTTATAGACGTTAGAAATAAGAAATTACAATCTGATGGTGGGGAGGTCACTATTGAAAATTATTGTTATGACATTAGGCGTAACAAATATGACCAAATCTATAAATTATTTATTAATGAAGATGAATGTACCTTATCGAGGAGACCATGCTATGAATCATCATGTAATTACTGTGCCAGAATCGACCAAAAAGAACGACTAGCATGTAGCAAAAAAGGTGTAAATGTTTTAAAAACAGAGGTGCGAAGACAACCAAACTTAGAGTTAGTAAATGACCAAAAAGAAGACGAAGAAATTGGTTTAGTATACAAATATGTTGAAACTGGGAGTCGGCCTGAATGGCAAGAAATATCCAGATTTAGTTCAATTGTGAAAAGTTACTTGACCCAGTGGGAGTCGCTAATCATAAAAGACGGTGTTCTGTGTCGAAAGTACGAAAGCCCAGATGGTATGAGAGTTATCTTTCAGGTACTACTGCCGAAAAAGAGGCAAAAGGATGTTTTAAATGAGTTACATAGCACTCCAGCGGGTGGTCAGTTCGGTTTAAATAGAACTTTGGCACGGGTACGTGAAAGGTATTACTGGGTTCATTGTCGAAGGGACGTGGAAAACTGGTGCAAGAAATGTGACCTTTGTGCTGAGAAGAAAGGTCCCAAGAAGAAGAACTATGGTAAGTTGAGCCAATACATATCTGGAGAACCATTTGAAAGAATAGGGGTAGATGTCCTAGGCCCATTTCCTAAATCGGAAAAAGGAAACAGATACTTGTTGGTCATTGTAGACTACTTTTCGAAATGGCCAGAAGTTGTACCGATCCCTGACCAAGAAGCAGTTACTATCGCTAAAGCTTTTGTAGAAAATTTCGTAGCCAGACATGGTGTTCCTCTAGAATTACATTCAGATAGAGGAAGAAATTTTGAATCAAAACTCTGGGAAGAAATGTAAAAAATTTTAGGGATAAAAAAGACTGGAACAGCACCTTTACACCCGGCTTCTAATGGAATGGTAGAGAGACAAAACAGAACAATAATTCAGTATTTATCGCTTTTCGGAGAAGAATCAAAAAAATTGGGATTCTTTGATACCCATGTATTTATTAGCTTACCGTAGTTCACAGCATCATGCGACTGGCTATTCTCCATCTATGATGGTAAGTGGGAGAGAAATGAAGTTACCTTTAGATTTGGTAAGGGGTAAAGTGCCTGAAGAGAAGGCTCGAACCTTTCACAACTTTGTGGCTAAGCTATGTGAAGATTTGCATCAGACACATGAATTTGCAAGGCGACGTTTAATCATCAACTCAGACAAAATGAAGGCACGGTGGGACAATAAAGCCACTAATGTGAAATTTAATCGAGGAGACGCCGTATGGCTCTACAACCCTAAACGAAGAAAGGGATATAGTCCTAAATTGCAGAGAAACTGTTTTGAAAAAACAGTGTTTCCCTATACTGTTTTGAAAAAAATTAACGATCTTATACATCGTATACAGCTAAATCGACGAACTAAACCAAAGGTGGTCCATATCGAGAGACTGGCGAAGTATGAAGGAGAAAATGTTCCTAACTGGCTAAGGGATTCTAACTAGAAGTTAAGCTGTCCGAGGACGAACAGCTTGGAAGAGAGGAGCTGTGTTGTAATGTCAAAACAATGTCAGAGATTGATTAATTGAATTTTGTGATTAACTAATAGATTATTAAGATCCACGTTATTACTCTTGTTTCTTAGTAGATAACAATATTTAGAAAGTTTTCTGTCTGTCTGTATGTTTGTATCTGTTATCATTGTAGCTCCAATTGTATTTATGGTACAAAGATGAATATTTCATTTTAGTGTCAGCATTGGCTCATTTGTTGATCGAATCACTTCAACACGATTTAAAAAAAATAAACATCTAAAAATAATTTAGTTAAGTTGAAATTTAGTTCAATATAATACGACACACGGGTAAAATTAGTTGACAAAGCGGGTAAATAGTGTAGAATAGCTTGAAGAACCAATAAGATTGACCTGATTTAAGATTGAGGGCGTGATTTATCATCCAGGAATAACCTTATTGGCTCCCTTTAATTATTTTCCCACGCTTTCATCTGATTTTAGGCGTGAGTCGTATTATAGTATCCCCTAAAATAATAAAAATGTTTATAAAATGTCAATTTTATGACGCACGTGTATCGACAGTTTTTGTCAAATCACTCGTGCTAACAAGCATCAAGCGTGGTCAGTAGGACGATGGGTTAAAACTGATCTTTCTTTGATCATGAATCCGATGATGTGTGAAAAAGTTCCGAGGCACCCCATACCCATTTTTTAAGACATTTCTAAACTGGAGCAATAAAATCAAGAGTTACTGTGGAGACGCTTTGGCCGAGTTGGCCATAGTCTATTTCGGCCGAGCTAGCCATAGTCTATTTTGTGATTTTCTTTAATATTAAAAGAGTGGTGAAATGGATTGAGGAGAAGATTATTAAAGTGCTTGTAAAGTTATTGATGTTTATACTTTGGTATATAAGAGGACGTTTAAGCTGTTTAAAGGTTGAGCTGGCTGAAGCTAAAGCAGTTTCCAGGGAGAGGATGCTTGGGATTATCTTTGATATTCCTTCCACTTCCTTATCAAACATTTCTATTCAATATCTCTACAATGTACAACCACAAATACAAAATATTACCTCAACTCTTACACGCTTTACTGTGCACAGAGAATACACTAAACACACAGTGAATTTGCGATAAAACTTTTTGATAAATCCAGAAAGAGTGGCACTGTCTTAGCCGAACTCAATACCTTAAGATTTCCTACAGAACACAGGAAATAAATTAAAAGGAAAACAAAATATTTCTGGTTTTAAAATTTTAGCTAGCAATACTCATTTCAGTGACTTAAAATTTAAGAAGTAATAGTAGCTGTTTAAAGTTGAGTCCGTACTTTATTTTCAAATAATCGAGACAGTAAACATATTAGCTCATAACAATATTAATTATAAATTAAGTACTGATAACATTCTATTGTAGTCGTAGTCTACTAAATATATTGTACAAATATTGGTAGATATTATGTTCTCTACCATAAACACGGTGGAAGTACGATGATAACAGACACACACTCACACATACAGACGACTTAGTAAAAACCACTTAAGTCTTAAAATCACCAAATGCAGATAATTCAGGTTAAATTCCGGTTTCGGGTTTTCAGTGCATACACATTTTCTATATATACCTACCCTATAAAATGAGGAACATTAAAAAATTGTATAAACCTGTCATTAAAGAATCCATACTGACAAGAGGATATGGATATAGATTATTTAGTTTATTATATAGATTAATTATTTTTTTAACCTATGTACTTAAAATTAAAATGTTTTTTTTACTGCAAGTTGAAGAGGCACTTGATGAATCAGCTACCGTCGATAATTTCTGTTGGATATGAATACCCCTGGACCGGATTCGGCTTAACGCCATCATCAGCAGACGGGGCAACACTCAAGCTCACAATTAATAAATTTATATCAGAGAGTAACTTCTTGTCTCTATTAGCGCAACAAGCCCTCAGAAGAACCGGTCAAGGGATA
Organism: Microvelia longipes; assembly: GCA_018340805.1. Classification (NCBI taxonomy): domain Eukaryota; kingdom Metazoa; phylum Arthropoda; class Insecta; order Hemiptera; family Veliidae; genus Microvelia; species Microvelia longipes. The sequence continues at coordinate 77,987,741 of JACMZG010000008.1, read as the reverse complement.
TCCATATCAAACAGCAAGTATCGACGGTAGCTGATTTTTCAATTGCTTTGTACTTAAAACTAACGAATTAATTATAATAACTTAAAAAATAACAGTGGAAAAATCGGGTTCAGATCACCTTGTAAATTATTATTCACCCCATCAGATTCGCTACGCTCTCCCAAATATTTAGAACTCACTTTACTCGTCTTTAAGAGACGAGTGTCGCTATAGCGATGAATTTAAATTTCATATTTTATTTTATTTGTTATTGTTTACTTTCATGTCAAATTGTAATAAAAAGATTAGTGTCACATTAGAAGGCATTGAAGAAACTAGTCTCTTTTTTTATGTAATATTAGTAATAGCTAACTAGGGATCAGGACAAAGCGAATCCTATAAAAAATGCCTAAGTTATGATTGAGCACATCACTCGTCCTATACAGGAGAGATTAGTTTCAATCATAGTTCTCCAGTGGTTGCCCATCCAGCTACTGACCCGACTTTTCGTTCAAGCTGGCCATAATCATGCTTTTTAGCATGTAGGAATACTAGTTGTAATAATTAGTTTTCTTATTACCCAGTTCTGAAGCAAATAATCTGGAAAGCAAGCATATAGTTGAAATTATAACTAAACCTAACCACTAAGTGCAATATGACATTGATCCTAATTATAAGAACAATTCGACATTTATTGCTAAAGATATCTGAAAATAATAAATAATTAATTTTGATTGTACACAAAATAAATAGTTGGCCTTGCTCTTATCCTTCCTAGTCCACCTTAAGTCCTACGCGGATGTAGTATCAATTATTGAGCAAGCGTTGGAAGAAAAATGCCTTTCAAAGCTTTGCCTTTTGCCAGCTAGGCTGAAACATCGCCACAGATTTCTTTTAGGTTTACAGTCCCATATTTGGACCTCATACATTAAAAATCAGTTAACACGGTTATACTATAATTTTTTCGATCATCTGTAAATAACTTTTGTTTACATTCATATAAATGAGGAAATATAAAAGCAATTGACTCAGCAAAATATCATAACGCAATAAAAAACAACAATAAAAAAGTAATTCTAAAGATGACTTTATATAAAATTGGAAGAAAAATAAAGACAGTGTAAAACACAGACAAGGAAAATCAAAGCAATTAAAAAACAGCCTCATCAATCTTGGAAAAATCGTGATGTTTTTCCTCTTATTCGTCGAAGATAGAAAAGTTTCACTAGTATACCGAGGGAATGGAGTATGGGTTAATAGCAGGAAAAGCACTATAACTACGGTTATTTGAGAGAAAAAATAAGTCTGGGGAGGAGGTTCGCAAGCCGAGCGAATTTTCTTCGATTTGCGTACATACTTACTCAACAATCCATTTTATACCTAAACTTGTAGGTATATGCTGTATGACCTGAGCAGTTCCGTAACAACTGTTTATTTAAATTTTTCGAATGTTTAAAGAAAATGAGCATACTTATCCCATACATTGTACAAAACTATTTCCATCATTCCTAAATCAGCATTGCACAGCATTATTCGCTCTGTTTATGCAAATTTTTACCTCATTATATTTTTTAAAAAAATACAAAAAATTAAATATCAATCTACAAACGCAATACTAAAAACGTGAAAAACGACACCCTACTCGAATATATTGTTTACCGACCGTTTTTGAAGTATTCATGTAATTAAACACCATTTTTCCGTGTTTGTGGTTACTAAAAATGGTCGTATCGCCTCTGGATTAGTTTCATTCAATTAAGTACCCAAAAACCCTTATTTAAAATTCAAAATTGTATCCCTTAATTTTTCTAATATTTTGAAAATTTTGCTGACTCAGCCATTAGGTTAATGACGACCCAAACAACGGTTTTTTAATTACAAACAAACTGATTTTTAATAGGGTTCGTTTCCTTCTTAAGGTTGATTAAAGTTTCGCGAAACCTATTTTTCGAGATCAGGAGCGATTTTTCAGATTTTTCACCTCTGAAGCGGATGTGAGTCGCACTCCGGGAGTGTGAGTGGCCCGCTATGCGAGCCCCTTCATGAACGAATTTTTTCCCAAAGAAAATTCGCTAAAAGGCGACTATAATTCGAAGCAACATTGAAATTTATTTGGTTTTATTGAATCTTCGCAGTAAAATCAAGGATAAAACTTTTTTAATCTGACAACAAATTTTCACTGTCTCAAAATTTAGTTATATGTATTATGTTAGTTAAACTAAATAGAAATTAATCAATATTGTTTAAATCATAATTTCCACCAAGTTAAAAAAATATTAATATTTTCAAGGAGTAGTAAATTAAAATTTAGCTTTATAATTAATAACCGACATATATTCTTCACATGTTTTTAAAATTATAATCTACCGTATTCCTTTTACTTTCTTATTTCATTAGGTATTGGAAAGTAGTGCTGAGGTAATATAATTAACACCTGTAAGGTTTTTTTGTCAAGTAAAAAGTTAGAAAGGGAGGGGGAAGTTGAATTACATCGAATTACGTCGCCTAATTATTACCGAGTTAATTGATTTTTCCTTGAGACTTTCTGTTAACAAAAGAAAAGAAATATTAATTATTTTTTAACTATTATGGAAAGCTTAAAAGTTTTATTGAAAATTTTAATGGAAATAAAAAAGGATAGTAATATTCACAGCTTTTCCTCAAAGTAAAATTGCATTTTATTAAAAAAAAATAGAGCCTTAAATAAGTTAGCTGAGTTACAAGCTGAATTAAGTTATATATTATTTGAAATACCACGTTTTGTAAAAAGAAATACAATATAACTGTGCGAGAACACCTTTGAAATGTGTCAAGCAAAAGGCTATACTTCATATGGGAACTGTTCGACGTTCGTCATTAACTATTACTAGAGATAATGTCATGTGCCACTTTTTTTCGTTACGTCAAACTCATAATAGAGTTGACAAAGCCTGCACTTACTATCCCTTCTCATTACCTCGTTCTTTAAGAGACAAGCGGTGCTCTTTTACCGCAATCATGCTGCGCAAACATGCTTAACATTATATTTGTTACGTTCCATAGGAGTCTCTTACAATTATATTGTGTGGATTAACTTAATTGGCAATACTGTTCAAATATATAGTTGAGTATAGAACACCCCTACTCTCCGACTATACAGTAGAGTATAGGACACGCCTACTCTCCGACTATACAGTAGAGTATAGGACACGCCTACTCTCCGACTATAAAGTAGAGAATAGGACACGCCTACTCTCCGACTATACAGTAGAGTATAGGACACGCCTACTCTCCGACTATACAGTAGAATATAGGACACGCCTATTCTCCGACTATACAGTAGAGTATAGGACACGCCTACTCTCCGATTCCCAATAGCAAAGGCACGTACCTGAAGTAAAAAAGTCATGTTCCTGAAAATCCCTCAATTCAAACATTAAATAAGACAGGTAGTTTTTAAGCAGGTCCAAAAGTATATATTTCAAAATACTAACTCACAACAGTTCTCACTATTTATGAACATTAAGAATGAAGTATACTTAGTTTCAGAGCAGCCGATAGATGCCAGGACCAAGTTAACTCCTATCTTCTGTCTCCATTTTTTTGTATACTTTTCGACATTCTATCCCTAATATATTCATTAGGCTACACCTATTAATCATCTGTTTATTTGTCTGTTTCAGAGCCTTCTCCCCTGTATGACAATAATCATTATCACGAGGAGTGTCTGAGGTGTAACTCATGTGGTCTTAACCTAACCGGTCCCAATCAGAAACGAGCGCGAAGATTCAAAAACCAAATCCTCTGTGATCTACATTTTGCCGATGTTGCGCTCATGGAGTGTTCTGATTTCATGCAACAGCTGCGCAGTTTCAAGCCGCAGTCGCTAGGATGCGCAGTGGCAAGAAGAAAAAGTTCCACTACCCTCATATTTCCCCTACCCCCGCAAGCATGTTCAGGTAAGATCTATTTTATTAACGGCATTTATAGAATAAAAGTATCTGTTTAAAGCGATCCTATCACCTCAAGCTCTCTCTATTTGGTTGGCAGTAAAAATCCGTTGGTAGATTTCATTAATTTGAACTTCACAGTTTTTTACAGTTGAATCCCGAAAAGTAAAAAATATAAATACAATTCAAGGTAATGCAATTTGAATACTTTGAATACTTTGAATAATTTGAAATTTATGAATACTTTTGACAAACGCAAAACTAGGCAGATCCAGCTTCAACGATTTAGCTGTTCCGTAGCAGCCTCGTTCCCCAAAGTAGCGGAGATAATACTAAGCTTGACGGTTCTAATCGGAAACACTCGTGTATTTCTGGTATCCCTGGAATTTCGATTTTTCAAAGGAAATGCGCATATTTATCTTATTGGTTTTACGAAACTTTTTACATAGTTGGTAATGCCCACTATTATTTGCACTGAATTTAAAACTTAGTTAATGCTTACCACTGAAAGGTTTTAGCGCATTCCCTTTGAAAAATCTCAAAAAAATGATTAAGGAGTAGTGATGCTTCTTTCTACTAAAGTTATATAGAATAAGTTAAGCGGAAATGGATTTTAAAGAACGGACGTCAAAGGAAATTCTCTTGGCATGCGGACGTTCGCGCCATAATTATTTCGTTTCTCGGATAACTTGTAACCATCTCTGACTGATTTGAACTAAAAGAACGAGTGGCCTCCTGCATTTAGAGTCATTGCTTTATCCACTAAACTAGAAGGGAGATGTCGCTACAAAGTCCATTTTATCGTAATAAGCAACACAATATTGCAAAATTTTAATACACCACCGATCTCTTCTGATAACACTTTAACAGATGTTTTTTTTGGTTTTTGGTGTCATATATTGGTTTTACAAGACTCTTAACATAGATAAACAGAAAAAAATTCCACCTTAGTTAAATTTATTGTCTTCTTACCAATCTTTTGTTTTTCTAAATATTTTAACTTTTTTGTCACTCAACGAAGTGGTCGTACAACTCCGACCATTTTTATTTCATTTAGCACCCAACAAAATATAAATACCTTTTCCCCGCTAAAAATGTTTAATCCTTAATTTTACCGATTTTTTGCTGACTCAAGACCGGGTTAATGACAAAACAAACTGATTTTCATAAGAAATTGAGTCCTCCTCAAGGTTGATTACTGTACCAAGTTTGAGTTAAAAATACAGAAGATAGAACGCTTAAAAGAAACCCTGGCATTGTGCTCAGTGCCCGTATTCCCCATTTTGCCCGCAACACATATACAACTTCTAATTTACTACTTATATCAAATCCAATAAATATTAATGTTATGAATTAACATGTAATAACATTGACATTATTATGCTTAGTTATCTTCAACGCATGCAAGAAGAAAAAGCTTCAATCGATATAAGTAAAGACAATTATTGTCATAAAGATTTAGGACTTCCGGTTGCGACCTCGTCTATGTAGATGCAGAATCCAACGTTTTGCTTTCTCTGTGGGAGGCATCTTCAGGGATGTAGGACATTATGGATGAAAACACAATGATTTACAAAACTGAACAGTACCGTTCATTTTTGTTGAGCATTGTGTTTTTATCCATGATGTCCAACATCCCTGAAGATGCCACTCACAGTGTAAGTGAAACGTTGGATTCTAGATTTACATTGAAGCACTCACCATCGGAAGATGGTGAGTGCTTCCTTCCTTTAACAAGTGCTTCCTGCCTTTAACAAGTAAAAAGGCATAGATATCTACATATCTCTGCTACATATAAGATAAACATTTAGATTCAAAAACGATAACTGAAATTAAATATTTAGAAGAACTAGACGAGATGTTTGATCCGTTAAAAAGGCAGAGTTGGTAGACAGCACAAGCTAGATAACTTCAAGTTTGTTTTCTGGTAAAAAACTGTCTAGAATTCATTCTGAAGAAAAACAAGTTTTTCAATAATACTAAAAGCTTTTAGATGTGTAAAAATAACAACTTAGGAGTAGTTTCCACCCAGTATTTTAGCAATGGTATACTTAATAAGATATGATACGGATCAGTATGGCCTGGCTACGTGTAATTCTAAGCAAAATTGCTCTCATGAAAATTATTTAAAGGAAATTAATAAGATGAAAGAATACTCGAGGTTTAATTGAGGAATGAACATAGAGATAATACTGCTAGAGAGGCCCTATCGGTGGAATTTTCAATAATAAAAAAAAACCTGAACACCAAGGATTATTAATATAATCAAATAAGTAGTACAACATTACTGTAACTTATACAAAAACATTTAAGATATAATTATTAAAAACCCCACAACGAATTGATTAATTATAGCCTTAACACACGCTTGGAGTAAGAAGGTTACAATGAGGTTACATAAAGCCCCGGAAAGAACAAAAAGATGTCAAGCGTCTCTATGTACAATGAAATATTTCTAAGGAATAAATAATAATTCTAACGCGGAGGTCAGCAAGCCCACCGGATTTCTTTCGAAATTCCTCCCATAATTCCATTTCAAAAGAAATGTACCTGTTACTTTGGTTGTTCAATACTGTGCTTGCCACTCCAAAATCATATAGGTACAACATTTTGTGCATGCAGAGCACATTTTTCGCTGATTTTTATTTGGTTTACTAGAGTGGTTGTATAGACTCCGGACCTAAAAAGCTGCAGAAATATATATATATATATATAATATATATATATATAATATATATATATATATATATATATATATATATATATATATATATATATATATATATATATATATACCTGAGCCATTCTCATTAGGGGTTAACGTGATTTTAAAAGAAATATTCTAAATAATACAAGTACTAAAAGAGGTAGTAGTGAAACATAAATGGCGATTTTAAGGACATTTTTTCCAGATATCGTAAGAGCTTTCTTCAGTATCTTATATGGTATTTAAGAGTCATACAGTATCTATCACTCATCTCAATCAAATTTGATATCTAAATACATTATACAGCACATAATAGAGTAAATGTGATGAAATTAAAGATCCAAGAATGTAAATTTATGATTTTTAGACCACAATTTTTTTAGAAAAATGCAGCGGAAATTCAGGAATATTTGAAAAAATTATGGATCCAGATTACTTTGACATAAATAATAAGTTTGAGGATTTAGAGAAATACCTTTCAGAAATACTATAGTCCCTTCCCGGGTTCAATATGCGGTTATACTTGTCAAATAGCATTTATTTTATCTGAATAATATTTTCTCATTTTATGTTGAAACTTATTTTTCATTTGCCAATAATTCAACCAATTTAATGTGGCAAGTGCCACAAGTAATCATGTTTCAAAAAAATTAGCATTATTTCGATTTCCCTTTTTTGTTGTCTTCTCCTGAGAATTAAAAAGTTGAAATTTCCTTTTTTTCTGTAACTTTACGTCACAAAAAATTTCACAACGAATAACTAACTTTTATAAAAAATAAAAGTTTATAATTTTTTGACGATGAAAAAGTAAAGAAATTTTTGAAGAGTTTCTTTGTTTGAAAGAATATTATCCACGGGTTAAATGGATACAAATTTCAAGAGTTTTATTAACTTTTCTTTTGGATTAAAACTTTCATATTTTTAACATTTGGAAATGAATGGTCTCTAATGCAATAGCTTTAGATAATTAAACTTTTCATAGTCATCAGAATCTGATCTTAGCTGATAAAGAGGAAACCTCCACTGCAACCAGAAGGATCCGGCTTCAGCGGTTTGGTTGTTTCATAGCAGCACCGGGCGTCTGAGGTAGCAGAGGAAATAGTAAGCTTGTAGGTTATAATCGTTAAGATTCGTAAATTTCCGGTGTGTCACGATAACGCGAGTACACAATTTTTAAGTTATTTAAAATTGCCTAATCTTTATAATTTAATAAATAAACCTTTCCTTATTTATACGGTAGGTATATAGGAAAAGTATTGTGTTTGCAAAAATATCCGAAACCGGGATGAAACCGGAATTATCCGTTTCAGGTGCTTTAAAGGCCTCCTGAGTGGTTTTCTCAAAGTTGTCTGTCTGTATGTGTTTGTGTGTCTGTTGTCATCGTAGCTCCTCGTGTATTTATCCTAGAGAATTTAAACTTTGTAGAAAAATCAATCTACCGCTGTAGTTGTACTATTCAGAAAATAATTTATGGAATGACTTATGTACGTTTTTTAAAAAATTGTAAAAAATCAGAAAATGATTCAATTGAGTTGAAATTTAGAACAAGGGTAAACCTTAGCTTAATACATAAGTACAAATAGTTTCGTTTTAATACGATAAGTATATCCATATTTTTTGTTGAAGTATCATTAAGCGTGGTAAGTGCTGTAAGGGTGACTGCTGAGAATGAAACGGATGCATTTACTATCTGAAGTCAAGCGAAGCGAATCCGAAGATATGTTGCAGTATAAATATGGCAAATTGTATATTTTGAGGACGAGCGAAGCGAGTTCGGAGCAGGGAGGATGACCGTAGCGAATCCGATGTGATGAGGAAAAGTTCCGAGGTATCCCGTAATAAAGAAAAAAAAGCTTCCTAGATTAGTTATCTAAATTCGCTCAATAAATCTTTTGATTTGCTGGAAATTCTCAAACCGTTGTAGGGCGAAAAGATACTACTTTTCGCCTTCATTTGTGCTCTCTCTTTATTTACTTAAATAAGCTCTAATATAGCTCTAATATAGTTCTCCTTCTAAAAGTTATTATTTTCTCCCTTTTTAAAGGAGAAACATATTTAATCAAATAAAAAAAAAAATAGCTACGCACTTAACTAACTTAACGGCTAAAAGCACTTTTTTACTCTCGTATTTTCCAAATATAAATCACAGGATACTAAAAAAGCGCAAGTTTTACGAAGCAAGTTATTTTACAAAACAGGTTTACAATTGTTGGTGTAATTCGTAGGAGATCAAAGGGTTTTTCTAGTGTACACTAAGGAAATAAGAGGTATATGGCTATAATTTCTCTCAATTTCCCACTAAAGGAAAAATTGATATTAGTTATATTATTTTGCCTGTGGAAGCAAAAAAAGAACACTCCAAATCATTCCAGATCATGTCAAATGTCGTATATATATATATATATATTATATATATATATATATATATATATATATATATATATATATAAATATATATGTATATATATAATTATATAAATATATATGTATATATATAATATATATATATATATATATATATATATATATATATATATATATATATATATGTATATAAAATATATATGTATATATATATATATATATATATATATATATATATATATATATTTTTAAATCTTCCTATTTTTACTTACATAGCCTCCCTTTTTATTTTATTCTTCTTATTCCATACGTTTCACCATTTTTTTCATTTAGTTATATTCCTTCTTATATTTTTTTATTCATTTATTTATATTGTTTTCATATTTTTATTTTATATATATTTTTATTTCTTTGACGCTCTCCTTTTTCACCTCACTCCCTCTTTCAGCTTCTCATTATATATTTTTAATTTCCCTCTCTATTTATTTATTTTATTTTATTTTTTTTTTTCCTGTCTTTTTATTTTGATATTTCCCTTGTATTTAGTCTGTACGAATGATTGATTTTTTGAATATGTCTTTATGACGGTACGTGGTGTGAAATTAATGTATGATCGTATAGAGTGTTTTCGAGCAAGTCTATTCCTGTACATGTCCGGTACCGTGCTATATAGTATACCTCCTTCCCATTGGTCCAACCCCACCTCTCTTAATACCCCTCCTAATCCATTTCCTGTAGATCCTATCTCATCTTTACCGTTCAGTCTCTCTTCGTCTGTGGAAGAACTTTAACAGTTCGAAACGTTACGTTTTTATTGTAAGTTTTCTTAATGTTTCTATATCTTTCTTTATAATTAAGTATATATATATATATATATATATATATATATATATATATATATATTATATATATATATATATATATATATATATATATATATATATATATGTATTGTATCTTATTTACCTCTGTTTTTTTTTCTCATCCATTAATTAATCACTTGTTTAATGGATTCTAGAGTTGTTCATGCTATTTATTTTTCCAGTCACACCCAGCAAGGAGACCCCTTAGCTCCTTCCTTGGTTCATAATTTTCTCCTGAATTCCTATTTCCCTCATTTTTCGTCAAGTTTTATTTCGACTATTAAGACTTCATGAATATTACATTTTATTCGTTCTGTATACCTAAGTTCCCTCTAAAAACTTATTAGAAGAATGTTGCAGTTGTCATTTTAAAAGTTGAACTTAAATTTTTGTCTTAAATGAGGTACGGGGTACCTCGGAACTTTTCCTTATCACATTCGTTATGAGAATTCGCTATACTCATCCTCCCAAGTTTAGACTCCCTTCGCTCCTCAGAATGTACAAGTCGTTACATTTATACTGCATACTACATTATTAGACATCTTTGGACTTGCTTTGCTCGTTCTCAGATAGTAATTACATTAGCTTTACCCCAGCGGTCACCCATCTAGGCACTTATGACGCTCAATCTTGCTTATCTTTTATGATCTAACAAAAATTGTAAATAAGTTTCTTATTAAAACATAAGGTTCAAGGTTCACACTTGTACCGAATTTCAACTCAACGTGACGTGAGCATTAGTTTAATAAAAATTAAATCAATGCTGACAATGAGATGTAACTTAACACCTCCACAGACTGCATAGGCAACCCTTTCTGTAACTCCTGCAAACTACCTATACAATATAAACCTATTCAAAACACCACCAAAAATATCTTTTAAACAATCTTAAAAAAAATAAATAAAAAATAATTATAATATAAAAAATAAAATACCCAAACCAAAAAATATAAAATTATCCTTAACCCAAACAATCCCCCTCACACCCTAAAAAGTAATCAAAATTTATACCACAAAAATAAAAAATAAATAAATAAAATAAAGAGGCATACAAATTACCCTAAATCAATTAATAAAATATGGCTCCGGTATACTCAAGATAAATATTGTATTACTTTTGCCAATAAAGAACTTGTTTAAAAGAAAAAACTTAACACCTTTGTTAGCCTTATAAATGGCTGCATACGTGCCAAATCTAAATCCGTTCGCAATATTTATTATTTTTTATGAATTTTTTGATTTTTGATGAGTCATTGCGGGTTAATGACGTCATAATTATTATCATAAAATTATTTTCCGGATAGCACACTTACACCTATAGATTGATTTTTGTAACAAGTTGTAACTTTCTAGCATGAATACTCTGGGAGCTACGATGATAACAAAAAAACACACACACACACAGACCGACTTTGTGAAAACCTCATATAGGGCCTAGAAAACACCTGAAACGGATAATTCAGGTGACATTCCTATTTTGGATTTTTTGGCAAACAATACTGTTCTTATATACCTACGGTATAAATAAGGAAACTTAAGAACGCAGTAAAACTATAATACTAGAAATAATTCTAGTGCATAGCTCCGCAAGTCAGGCAAATTTCCTTTTAAATTAATGTATCCTTGCTCAATAATTCAATTTTTACTTAAGTAACCGGTTTGTGCTTTATAACCTGAGCCATAACAAAGCTACTTGTTTTTAAGTTTTGCTGGTTTTCTTAAAGAAAATACGCACATGCATTCCATAGGTCAGTATGGTGTATACTACTTACAATGACTAGTAATACGATAACCTAATACAGGACAACAACAATGCGGTCACTAAGCGGTGCCGACGCGACGAAGCGGCCAAGAGGCCATCCATGTTAATATCTGACATGCATTTGGAAAATTTAATATTAACTCAAGGAATCATCATGAAAATTGACTTAATTAATTAAAAATCAATTCAAGAACCATGTAACGAGTTTTTGATGCTCCATAGAAGAACATTGCATTATTCTTTATCTCATAAACATCCTTCCCTTAATTACCTTGAGCCAAAAAACATTAAAAGAACCAGTTTCAACTCTGACACAAAATTGGCAGTCAAACCCTGTATTTCAAACCCCAACTGCCCTCAGCATTTCCAGTCAATATCTGCTCGGTTGCATAATACAAATCTAAAATGATTTTCATTTTCGTGCCAAGATATCAGCTTTCAATTATTTCCAGAGCTCTCGGCAAAAACGTTGATTACATCAAAAGACCTTAACCCAAGTTTTTACTCGACCAAATTAAGGCCGAATCACCGATGTAGCTAAAGTGAGTTTTGTATATTTGATTATATTGAACTTTAATATTTGAAACAAAACGTTTCCAAAAGGATTTCTAACTAGTGATATTAAAACCAGTGAAGGGTGTCACCCGTGGTGTAGTGGTTAAGGTACGCAGCCAGTACACAGAATGAATAGACGTTAAACTTTATTTAGTCACGGGTTCAATCCCAGCACGGGCCTGTGGGATTTTTAAAAGAGGGATAAAAATTCCGCGTACCACGTCCTTCAGAAGGAACGTAAAGCCGGTGGTCGAGCCAGTGCGTTGTCAGGCAACCGTTAAAGATCCTTTACCCTAAATGAAACTGAGTATAGGCAAAATTTAGGACCCTCATAGTAGATTCATTATAATACTATAGTGTGTCTGCCTTGTAGTTTAAAGTGTACGGAGGTTTGGTTTAACATTGAGGTCGTTTCTATTTTTTACTAGACTATAAGAGTGAGTGAAAATATGTATGATAGCTTGAAAAACCATGAGAGGAACCATAAAAATCCACGGCTTTTCTGTCTAGATTAGATGAAATATACCTACACTTGAAATTAAAAGGAGTAGAACACTATCTTAGGGAGCTGGCAAAAAGGGCCCAACAACGTGGCCTACTTGCCTGGTAGTTATTATCACTCCTCCCCTCCCCATTACTACTACTACTACTAAAACCGATGAATCAAAATAACCCCTAACCCTTTCCCTCGGACAGCTCACACACACATAAAGACAGATAACTTTGTAGAAACCAATTAGGAGGTTATAAAAACATCTGAAAGGGATAATTCAGGTGACATTCCGGTTTCAGATTATTCGTGCAATCACTATATTTTTACTGCAACTACCATAAGTAAAAAGACAAAAGTTTTAATTTCAACTAATTGTCAGCATATTCATTTAATTACATATCATGCACGTAACAATTATATAACCACGAACGAAAAATGCCTCCGTATATCAGACTTAACCTATCTGGATATAGTCTGTAAGTGACAGTAAAATAAAATAAATAGATAGAAAGAAAACTCACATGGCAGAAACCCGTAAAAGATAATTTGGTGACTACCTGTAACAATAAAAGCGAAAAATAGTTAAACAAAATCTTTAACAATGACAATGTTCATAAGCAAAATTAAAACAGATATGAAAAGTATGAATAAAAACTTTTGTATATTTAAACTTTACTTTCATGTTTTAAATTGGGGCTGGTTGAAGGTTTTCGTAGCTAACATAGCAATTCATTTACTCGTATAAGCTTGGGAGTGTCGAGAATTCCTAAAGCACGTTTAACAACCTTAAAATAGTTTTCCCGCACACCTTTAATGTATTTTAGCAAAATTATAATGTAAGCGGCTGTATAATTCTGAGTGTAACAGCTCTGTAATGGTTAGAAATGTTATGAACCACAATCAACATTGTGAATTCATACTTCTTTAACGTAATACACCAAAATATTCCATGAGCCGCTATATCCTAATGCCAGGATATCAAAGTTTGCCACTATATCCAAATTAAGGCAATATCAAATTAATTTATTATTTTCAAATTAGGTCTTTATATAAACGTTTCATTTGATAGACTTTCGAAATTTATACAACGGAAGTGAAGTGAAACAATTATACTGTCGCACATATCAGTGAAGTCTAATGAAAAACAAAGATATCCCACAGTTCCGATCTGAAACACAGCAAACTTTTACACTTTCCTACGCCTACTAGCGTAAGCGTCTATATAATTTTATACGCATAGTATAAAATTTAACCACAGGTAGAACACAAAACCTATTAAAACCCAATTATTAATGGTGTCATTAACTCAGATTGCTGTGTTTGCAAATTTATCTAAAAAAAATTGTAAAATCAAGGGTTCAATTTTTCGTCGAAAAAAAGGTCTCTGATTATTGTTTCTTGGGGCTTTAAATCGAATGTAAATGGTCTGGAGTCAATACGACCACTCTTAGTGTCCAAAAAAAAACGAAAAAAACCGGGGTAAATGAACGGAAATCAAAATTACAACCGGTAATCTACAAATTTTGAGTAAGGTGTCGTATTCTATATATCGCCGAATCAAACAAATCGGTCCGAAGTCGACACGGCCATTTTATACAGTCAAAAAATCGAAAAACGGTGATAAATAACCAAATAACCTAAAATACAGTCGAGAAAGAACATATGTCGAGTAGGATGTTGTTCTCGATGTGTTTTAGGGTACTGAATCCATTATAACCAATCCGGAATCAATAAGACTACACAAATATAGAGTTCCCAATTCAAAATGCTCTTGAAATAAGCATAAACTGAGTTTCAAACAAGTGAAATAAATGCTGTGCCGTGTAGTGTATAATCTATGGGATAAATATGCGCATGATTTCCTAACATTCGAAAAATATTAAATAAGAAGTTAAGATAATATTGCTTAGGTTATTAAATATGCCGAAAAATTAAAATTCAAATAAAATATTGCCCTAGAAATTTAATCACCTAATAATTCTGCGGTCAAGCCTAGCTAGTGCGAAGAAATGAACTTCTGGGGACAAGCAAAGCGAGTCCGAAGTCTTAACTTGTTAAACTTGGGATTTATACGTCATTCTGAGGTCGAGCGTCACGTGATCGAAGTATTGCCAACTTAGGCTTTAACTAATTATGACACTCTAGACTTGCATCAATATATTTTATTCTACAAAAGAAATCCAATGTTGTGAGAAAAGTACCCCATACCTGATTTTTTAGTACCATTAGCTCTCTGATTCCCATTAAAAAACAAGAAAATTAATTAATCTGAGAGACCCTATATTTATTACTTAATTAATTACGTAAAAAATATCACTAATTAAAAACTTAAAACTGATAAAAATGAAATTGGTTAAAATGATTTAAAACTACTAATTAACTTCTTTAATAAGGTTAGATGATACGTATTGATTTACTTCGCTGTGTTTTACAGTCTTTTCAAGACTTTCCTTACAAGAAAAGCTAGGTTTGAAATTTCCTGAGCACGCAAATCCCGACCTTTTCATTTCCTCAAACACTACATCAAGGTGAAGAAAATCAAATCAACAATACCGCCAAAACTTGGCGGGAAATTAAGTAATTGTTTGATGTACAACTACTTTAATGCCGCTACTTTGGAAGCCTTTAGACTTTAGAGCTAAAAGTGTTAAAAGCAAACAAAAAAGTTTAAGTGTTAAAACTCTTTTAGAGAGAAAGTTAAATAAAAACAATTCAAGATATTAAAACAAAGTAATTGAAGTTTTTAACGCTTGAATTTGAGTGACTTAAAACCCTTATAAAGTAGTGTTCTTCTATCGTCTTAACTTCTTATTTAAGTCCTGATAATTTTTAACAAATTTAAAGTATTAATGATTATTATTAAAAAATCTATCTAAATGTTTTAAAAAATTATTCCAAATTAAATTGGCCCAGCATTCGGACCACTGCGCCAGAATATTTTAAATATATCATCATATAACTTTGGGATAAAAAAATAAAAAATAGACAAAATGAGTTTCGAGCAGTGCTTGATAATTGAGTTACTGCTTAGGTTATAAAGCATAAACAGGAACCTAAAGCAAGAAATGAGTTGAGTGATTTAAAAACTTTATTTGTTGACTTCTGTTCCGACCATTTTTAATAAATTTAAAGTAGTAAAGATTTTTATTAAAAGAGCTATCTAATTATATTTAAAATTATTTCTTCCTTTAAATCATATTTCTGTTGATTTATGATGAATTAAAAATGGCGGCCTTTGGGCTGGCCTAGCCAGTGCATGTCATTTGGCAAATAATTAGACAATTATAACGAGTAGGCAGCTTCGGGTCAAATTGTAGCCCTATTTATACTATTATATCCCTAATGGTATTGAAGGATTACAAATAATCTTGGACTATGACCATGTGATTGTTAAATGTATACCTTCGCTACGAGTATATTTTGCGTTCACCCTGGTGGCTGGTGTGTTAGTCCACTGGTAACACTTTGGCCCCTATCATTTAGCTCCCGATCCATATATTTCATTTTTAAGAAGAGTTTAAAAGAGTTAAACAAAGTTAAACAGAACAAACTCTTTGTTTTGTAAAAGGAACAGCCTGATTGAACTAAAAAAGGAGTTAATGGAAGACCCAAAAACATAAGTTAGCACCCGAAAATCAACAAAAAAAGATTAAGGGTGTCTATGAGCTTAATAATTGTGGGAAATCTTGTCATTATCTGATAATGTAAACAAATCATGTTTTTCCTCAATACAATTGAAAATTCGCTTATATCGTGGCACTATGCTATTTATATTAACCAGTAATATGGCGACGAACTAATAAAGTATAACAGCAGATATATATATATATATATATATATATATATATATATATATATATATATATATATATATATATATATATATATATATATCTGAGCATTCTCATGTGTTATTTAAAACATGTTAAACCATTAGGGTTGTTTACGCTTCGCATCCCTAGAATATATTTATTCATTAACATGTCATTTTAATAAAAGTACTATAAAGTTTCCCTGACATGGGAATCCAACTCATTAATCTTCATATCAAACGTCAAATTTCTCATCTCTTTTCTTACAAAGAGTTTTTCTCTTCGTACATTTCTAACTTTCTTCAGCCAGAACTTGTTCCTCCTCTTTTTTTCTTTTCATAACTGTGTTTTTAAACTTTTTTTTCGTACATATATTTATATTTTATTTATCAAAAGTTATAACTCAGAAGAAAGTAAAATAATATGAGTAAAGTTATTCGGAGTTTACTGAAAAAAGACAAATCTTAGTCTTATTGCTTCTCTACCTCCTAATAGAAAAGGAAAGCATAGCATTAGGAAAAAACTCTCACTTTTGTTAATAAGTCCAAGAGCCAGGCCAATTGTAACTCATTTTGTACTACTTCAAACCAATTGTTTCTGAAAATATACTTTTAATTATGAAGGAAAAGTCACAGTCTGCCTATCCAGAGTGGAGCCCTTCATATGGGCTCATATTCATATTCGCTCGCTCAAACTATTAAAAAGTCGCATAAATTCCTTTTTTTAGTAATAAATGTTTCCCTGTAGGTCGTGTATAAAACATGAAGAGAACTTTTTTAATTATATTAATGATAAATTATATTAATTATTAGGCTTAAGCTAGTTAAATTATTATTACCTTAAGCTGAATAAGGTATATTTTTAGAAATATTTGGTTTAAAGTAGTACAAAATTATTCACATTTTGTCATGTCCGGCTCTAAGACTATATCAGTTGTCGTTTTAGCATTTGTAAATCCCAAAATACGAGAATGCATTTGGTGTCTATATGAGTGTATGGATATTCATAATGCGCATTTAAACTTGTTTCAGCTCGAACAGCTGATCCAATTATAATGAAACTAAACTCGAAAATCAAGTCACATCAGAGGAAGAACAAATTAGGGTTTTGAATAATATTAATAATCTGAGACTTGTTTAATTATGATTACGTGTAGCTAATACTTATTGTGTAAACATGGAAAATAGTTGTGTAACAATTATTGCAAATAAACATGTAACTATATAATATAAACACCAATTATAGCCATGCTACACATGGCTAGCAAAATTATTATTATAATTATTATACGGATTACATACAAAGTAAAGTCAAGTCATATTATATATATAATATTATAATGAAAGGAACGAAGAAAAGAGTCTCTCCAAAAAACTATAAATTTATTCAAAGCGCTTTCAACCTACATGAGGCCATCATCAGTGCCAGGGATAATTATAAGAAAACAGCTAAAAGAAAAACATTATAAACGTAAAAACTAAATAGAATTAGTAACATTCTTCCTCTTCTTTTTCGACTCAACGATGTCGGTGAGCCGTGATAGACACTAGTTAGTTAATGTCTTTCTTTTAGCTGTTTTCTTATAATTATTCCTGGCACTGATGATGGCCTCATGTAGGTTGAAAGCTATTTGAATAAATTTATAGTTTTGGGGAGAGACTCTTTTCTTCGTTCCTTTCATTATGAACAACTCCACTAGTGCTCATTCAAAATCATATAATATTATAATTATTATTAAATTAATTATAATTATATAATATTTTATTATTTGTTGTAGAGATATGTGTTTTAAGTTTTATTTTTTATTTGAGATTCATGTTGTGTTTATGCACCAAGCAATAAGTTGATTCCTAAACCGAAAGACAAGGGAATCAATGCATTTCAATCCCAAAGCAAAGACGAGTATAACTGATGAAGTTAATATTGCCCTAAAAGTTAAATGCAATTCACCATAATAGGTCCGAGGTGCTCTGAACTCGTATCAGCCATTTTCCTTTGGAAAAAATTCGCTATTTTTTCCAAAATTTGGGAGGAGGACACGAACCCTATTGGAAACCAGTTTTTCACAGTTTTCAGTTTTTGTTTATGTTAATAACAAACATGTACGGGGTACCTGTTTATTTATATTAATAACAAACATGTATGGAGTATCTGATAATATAAAATAGAAATAAATAAATAAGGTAAATTAAAATGAATGTATAAATATAACTCTTATAATATAAAATGTATAATTTAAAAATACAAATCGTTATTAAATATTAATTTAAAAAGTATATTTAATTTTTATAACTAATAAAAATAGTATATTTATAAAATAGTATATATAGTGTAAATATATTAATCAAATATAATCTAAATAAATAAATATAAATACTTTAAGAAACATTATCTATTATAATAAAATTAATATGTTATGTAAATTTAATTTAAATATTTATATAGTGTTGTATATAGTGTTATATTTATGTAATTATGGTGCAAACTCCATACACCTACCTCCAACTGGAGGAACCACAGCAACAGCTGATTTGCATGATGTTGTTTTAATATGTAAATTATTGTAAAATTGTATTTTTATTTAAGCAATAAATGGTATAATAATAATAATAATAAATAAAAAATAATGGAGTATCTGATTGTTTATATTATAACAAACATGTACGGAGTATCTGATTGTTTATATAAATAACAAACATGAACGGGTTACCTGATTGTTTATATTAATAACAAACATGTACGGCATACCTTCAATTAAGAAGCGATCTTGTTTTAAACTTAGATTGCTTAACTTATTCAGTATTTCTTTGATAAATTACACTTTTTTTGTTGACCTTGAGTGTTAAACTTTCTAATGATTTAAAAACATCAAATTGAAAATTAAATTGAAAAAAAGTGTTGAGCCGAAAAGAACCTTCACGGGATCAGAGCGTTTATTAAATAACTTTTCCAATAACTTCCAACTCCTCATTTTCCATGAATTTAATTTTAATATTCAAACTTTTTCCTCCCTAACTTATTTTCAGTAAATTTATCTCTAGTTATCCTTCATTTTGCACGTCTATAAAAATATGTATTTTACGAATACCTAATGTGATAGACTATTAACATTCAAACCATGACACCTTTTACAAAACAAGACCTTTGGTCTCTAAGCTCCTCTACGCGACGTCGGCGCAGGGAAAGCTTTGCGGCCCGTATGCCTTCTTTAGGCCGCAACTCGGCCACATGCTTTTTCTTATGTCAGTATGTTATATTACTAGTAATTATAAGTGGTATACTGCCTTGATATAAGGGCTTTTTCCTAATGTATTAGTAAAGAAACTAGATGTGTTGACATTTCGTTCTATATGTCATTCGATAAAGCCAGACCTAATGCTGATAAATAATTTTATGTGTCATGCATACATTATATGTGCATACGTATATGTGTATTAGGTTTCAGCTTAATCAACGAATATTTAAGGGCTTAGTATAAATTTGATGAGTCAAAATTGTTGGTTAATTGTTTGTCACTCAATAACTTTTATGATTTTTAAGAGTCCTCTTTACACATTATACTATATATATATATATATATAATATATATATATATATATATATATATATTATATTATATATATATATATATATATATATATATATATATATATATTTATAATTTATTATTTATTTATTTATATCGAACCACGTTGTCATGACGTGTTTAACCCGATTTGCTGAGTTTTAACAAGTCAGTAAAATTAAGGAGTCGATGTGACTGCTAAAAATGACCAAAAAGTCGTAAAAACTATAGTGAAAACCGAAAATTAAAATTGTCGTTTTCAATTACTTTTAGGATACTAGATAAAAAAAAACAGGCCGGAGTCTATTTGACTTAAAATACAGAGAGTAAACAAGATTTTTCGGGTAGGGTGTCGTTTTTCCATGTATTTTGGGGCGCTGAATCGGATTAAGGTAATCCGGAGTCAAAACTAATACTTAAAGTAAATACCTAAAGTACTAGCTAGGGTTCCAAGGTTTGAATCTTGGTAGTGGTAATAATAGTCAAATTTACAGTTTGTACGTATATAATTACAAAATAATTGCACCGTGGAGGTCCAATTATTTTAGATTAGATTATCCAATTAGATTAGTCCGCAAGCTGGGCTAATCTTCTTTGAAATGTGTGCATTCTTGCTTATCCATCTAATTCTAGCATAAGTTTTCGGCATATGCTTATCATCACGAGCAGTATCGTCGCAATTTTTTTAATTTTCTTAAATTTTCAAAGAAAATGCGCAGTAAATTAACATAAACTGAGCTTCAAATGTATGCAAATAATGCAGTATTGTGAATTGTATAGTGCGCATTGACTTTGCAAAGTTAAAAAAAAGTTAAATAAAAAGTTTTGACGCTACAACTCTTGTTAAAAAGCAGTATCAAAAACTTAAGACAGAATTAAATTTTAAAGAAAATTTTCCTGCCTTGCGGATTCCCATACGCAAGATTATTTATTTAAGAACTTCTCTAAATCTGTCGAATATGACTAAGCTATGAGAATAAGCTTACTTATATTTTAAGGAATCTTTTTCAATAGTTGTTAAAACTACACATAGGCCAAGTCCTGTCAGACGTAAATCCTTCAAAATAGCAAAAGTCATTTTTTGGAATCGTTTCGAATTTAAAAAAAATAACGCTGTTCTGAGAAAACATGTATTCCGCCTAAAATCTAATCAGTATTTTTAATCATAAGACTTAATGTTTTTACAAAGGCTTATCTTATTTGGTAGAATCGTTTGAACTTTTCAGTTTCCATAAGAAAAATATCCATCCATACCTACACTTGTTCCAATTTTTTTTGGAATCTGTGGGTAGATATATTAGAGATATTTCCTCTTTAAAATGCTTTCCTCTCGTATTACAGGCTTCAGGGATGTTAACTTCAATAAATACGCCCTCGATTTAGTGGCTTTTACAAACCTAAAAATGAAATTATAATAACACAAACCCTTGAAAAAAACTTTTAACACAATAAATTGAAAAAAAAAACTGTTGAACTGATTTTAACGAAATTCGAAACGCCGAATGTCCGAAGAGAAACAGACTAAAACAGTTTTATAAGGCTAAAACTCAAATTGTTTACAAATCACTTTAAATATTTTATTAGGAAAAGTTTTAGGACTTTCACTTTCATTTAACTGAATAGACCTTTGATGAAAACATCAAGTTCAGATATTTATACAATTTATTTAAAACTCTGTGACGAGAAGTTGGATTGAGAGCTGAGGTAAACGGGTTAATTAAATAAAAAAGTTTGGCCTGTCGAACGATATTTTGACTCTAATCGTACCTGAAGGGTTGGTAATCGGTAACAAAAGTATCCCCCTCGGCAAGTTATACAAAATCAACAGAAATTCTGACAAATTCTATCTTCTATATTTTAATATCGTTTGGACATAAACCCTTTTCATTTTTTCTTAATATTTTTATGTAGTTTGAAAGATAAAGTGTTTTTTATCTGGACTCGACACATACAAGAGTTTAGGTTTTACACAAACGCACACATACAATTTGCACTTTTCTTCTAGTTTTTCTTCTATTTCGCCTCATCTTTATCCATCCTTTCATACCTTTTATAGCTCATTTATTTATTTAATAATATTCTAGTAAAAATCTCATATAGATGTCGCACAACATAAACTTATCTAGCTAGATATACTGTCCTCAAGTTCTTTAATGAGAGAATAGTTCGCAGCTGAAGAAATTTATAAATGGTTTTTCTAAGTCTAGAACATAGATACTGTATAGATAGTCCGGCGGTTTGGTTATCCACCATTGAACCCACGCATACAGGCACACGGGGTTCATGTTTAAAATGGTTCGGTTGAACCTAAACCATGTTCAACCAGTTCAACCAGAACCATATTGAACATAACCCGAACCACGATCGGTTGAACCTAAACCATGTTCAGTTAAACCTAAACCATGTTCGGTTAAACCAGAATCATGTTGAACATAAACCCGAAAACTACAATCGGTTGAACCTGAACCACGTTGAACATGAAGCCGTATCATGTTTGGTGAACCTGAACCATGTTGAACATGAACATGACTTATGTTGAACATAAACCTCGAGAGTTCAATGGCGCTGAGCCAAACCACCGGATTTACCTACTGAAGTATTATTTCACTCGATTTCAAATAAATTGTAGAACTATTACGACCACACAACAAAATTTGCTTACTCCACCAATCAATATATTCCTATTTATTAATAAATATGTATTAATAAACGTCCCATCTGCGTCTTTACCATGAATTGCCCATAATAATGGAGACTAATACTACTATTCATTATTAATATATTCCTGTTAGTAAATTTCTCCAATATTGAAAGAAAAGCCTGGTGTTATGGAAGAATAATCTGAACACCAGGTGGTATTTACATTTCAGATAAACATTTAAAAATAAGTTAAAATATGTCCTAAACAAAAGAAAATGAAATCTTGGTCCAGTAAACCCATCACTAGTTACCCCCATACCTATCTGGTAACAATTACCCGATAATTATACCACATTTGGTTGTTAAATCTCAGCATACAATAATATAGACTGTTTTAATAACTGCATTAATTCTTATGACATTGGATAATATTAACACGATATTTCGGTAACATTTCACCAAGCATTTAATCTTATTTTAGAAATGATTTAAACATTTTCTAATGCAAATAAAATGTAAAATCATATCAGCTGTATACGTATGATAGTATTTATCTCTAATTCAAACGTAATACCCAGTAAGTTGGGTGAAGTTCCACGAGCATACTAAACCACAAACATATAACAAACCTATTAGAAGTGGTTTTTATAACATCGACCTCTTCGCCAAATTAAACACGACTCAGACGAAACGTGATGTTGTAGATTTTCATATTAACTCTCCAGACAGAATAATTAATTTCAAAACCTCATATGTTGGATTTAAGGGGCTTTATAACGCTTTAATCCTATAAACTTAAAAATATTACTTGCATCTCTTCTTTTAAATGAAAAATAGGACTTTAAATTTTGTGACAACGAAATTAACCACACAGTAGTGGTACCAAGCAGTAATTAAAAGCTGTACCAGATTATTTGCAAACTAAGAGTTATATTCCTACATTAGGCTACAAATTTGTTGATTAACGCATAAAAACTGGCCGCTAATTAGTATTATAAACTTTGAATTCGCATTTATATTTGTTATTAATTATTGGCTTGTCTGCTCTCGTAACCGTGATCATAAAAGGACTCGATATTGGCTCCGGAGGCATTGGGTTCGCAACCCAGGTTCTGCTCTTTACTTATATAATATCTATTTGTTATATAAAAAGATTTCACAAATTTGGACCACTTAACGAAAAGAGAACACGACACACCTGAGGTTGCTCCCACAGGGTAAATATCCTAAAATACCCTTAAAGAAGTAAAGCCCCTCAAACTGGTATTTATTTATACAGGTTATTGAAATAAATCTTTCAAAGTTTTACTACATTGAAATCAATGCAACATTTTGTCGCAAAAATCAATTTTTTCATTCAAATATATTTTTATATTTTTACTATAAACATGAGAAGCACACGCAGCGCTTTCTTGTAAAGGAATATGAACTAATTTAGGAAACAGTCTCTCCACTGATTTAAATAATAATGTATTGACAGTTTAATTATCAGTTTTAACAAACCATCAACAGTGCCTAACAACAAAGTACAACCAAATATGTTGCAAAAAATAAAAAACAATCGCTACTACAGAATTAAAATAAACAGCAACTGCTCTAAAAGAACAAAATAAAAATAAAATAAGAATTAATATAAAATACAAATAATTAAAAAATAAAGTATTTATAATTATAGTAATGAACAATATAATATAAATTAAAAATATATAAATAAATAAATAGATATAGATACAAAATAGATTTAACATTTTATTTAAATTAAATAGATACTATTTATTTATTTATATATTATAATTTATATTATATAGTTCATTACTACAATTCTGAATAATTTGTTATCTATATACTTTATATTATTTTTTTGTTTTTATTTTGTACATTTAGAGTAGTTGTTTTTTATTTTTATTCTGTAGTAGCGATTGCTATTGATTTTTGTAATACATTTGGTCGCACTTTGTTGATTAGGCACTGACAATAGTTTGTTAAAACTGAAAGTTTGCCCTATCAATACACTATTATTTAAATCAGTGAAAAGAGACTGTTTCTTTCAATTCCTATTATTGATTGAC
Organism: Microvelia longipes; assembly: GCA_018340805.1. Lineage (NCBI taxonomy): Eukaryota > Metazoa > Arthropoda > Insecta > Hemiptera > Veliidae > Microvelia > Microvelia longipes. Next base: position 77,963,003 of record JACMZG010000008.1, on the reverse strand, counting down.
TTTACAGCTCAACTTACTTATTATGGACAATAAGTTTTTGTATTTAAATTTAAGTACCAATTTCTTTTAAACATTTGCTAAGAGAGGTAAAATTTTTGCAGTAACGACGTCAGGATAAAAATGAACGCATACAGAAAGTTCATTTTATTATCCTGGTCACAATGTGTTTTAATTAACATTGCATTAACCTATAATACAAAATCTAGGACAATGAAAGTATATTGGTGACAGTTTATTTATTGTTACAGTACATATACATTAAAAGTTGTATTATGTATATTACTGTCATGAATTTTATATTATATTGAAATACTTTAATGCATAGAGGTATATTACTAGAGAGGCCCTATTGGTTGAATTTTGAAACACTGAAAATGTAACCTGACCTGCTTCACTTCACACAAAATTAGAGTAACTTATATAGTAGATCGTTTAAAATACAAATCAAAATTCAAACAATGCATTGGCAGCCGAAAACAATTAATTTATCTTACCCCAACTCACTCTTAAAAGTGGTTTTAATAAGGTTACACAGAGTCCCTGAGAGCCCCAAAAAATGTTTCAGGCCTCTTAATGTAGTAAGATAGGCCATGCCCTTCTAGTAAATATATCTATGCTTTTATATAGCAAAAATAATTTATTACTGTAGAATTATGTGTATGTATATCTTAATTGCATTAAAATATCGTAATGAATCAGTGTCGAAATAGAATTTATTGAAATCATACATTTTATCTAAATATATTCCAGTATTTTGTAATCTTCATATCCCTAATAATATGTTGTACTTATACGTCATTTTTAATAGGTTATGTAACTATATATCTGTAGTATTGTATAATTACATATCCAAATGTTTTTTGTAATCATTATCCTACTATACTTTTATTATCTCCACCATTATCCTAATACCTTTTATTATCTTCCACCATTATTATCCTAATACACTTTTGTTATCTTCCACCATTATTATCCTAATACACTTTTGTTATCTTCCACCATTATTCTAATACACTTTCATTATCTTTCACCATTAATATCCTAATACACGTTTGTTATCTTCCACCATTATCCTAATACACTTTTGTTATCTTTCACCATTAATATCCTAATACACGTTTGTTATCTTCCACCATTATCCTAATACACTTTTTTTATCTTCCACCATTATCCTAATAGACATTTTTATAATCATACATAAATATCTTAATATTGTTTTGTCTTTATATCCTTATAAAAATTTGTTGGATTATTAAGTGGGGCAGGGGTCGAGGATAAACCCCATTTGTATTGCGACTAGATCTTGTTTTATTAATAAGGTGTAATAACTCATTGATGGAGTCCTAAGAAGAATAAGAAGCTATATTTCGGCCCACTCTAAGCTCGAACACCAAGCCCTAGTGAATTCTCGTTTGGTGTTCTACCTTACAGTGAGCTGAGTATGGCAAGTCATCTCTTCACATGAAAGTTGTCTCTTCATTGGCAAGTCATCTCTTCACTGGCAAATCATCACTTCACATGAAAGTTATCTCTTCATGGGCATGGGCAAGTCATCTCTTCACTGGCAAGTCATCTCTTCACATGAAAGTTATCTCTTCATGGGCATGGGCAAGTCATCTCTTCACTGGCAAGTCATCTCTTCACATGAAAGTTATCTCTTTATGAGCACGTCATCTCTTCACTGGCAAGTCATCTCATCACTGGCATGTTATCTCTTCAATGGCAAGTCATCACTTCACATAAAAGTTATCTCTTCATTGGCATGTCATCTTTTTGCTGGCAAGTCAGTTCTATAAATACAAGTTATTTATCACTTCATTTTTCTTTAAGCTTCACTAAGCTTTAACAAAATGTTATACGCAATCTCACGATTTGTCGTACGTAAAAAAACACATATCAAATTTTATGGACTGTCAAAATTTGAAAATTCAAAAGCGTATACTTTTAAAATTATTACTTATTTATTTTTTATAACATAAACGGCTTTTTACAAGCCTTTTACAATATATATAAAAGGTAAAGACTAAAAAAAAATAAATTAAAAAGGAACATTAAAAGTAATATAACTATAAGTTTAAACTAACAGTAATACACTAATTGTAAGTAGGTACAGTTTTATTATGAAAACCTCTCGGAACGTCATGAAAGTGCCTGAAATGTATAGTTATGATAAACTTGAGTTTCAGACTTTTAGGGTAAACACTATAATTTTCTTGTATACTTACCGTACTAGGTGAGAAAAAGTGAAGAGTTTATAACTATATGCAAAATGGTTTGTATACAAACGGCGAAGCGTTGGTAGTATATAACAAGAGCCTTCGGCTGCTAGCCGCTACTTTTATATTTTTTAAGAAAATAAACTTCTTGAAGGTTTATATATGTTTTAAAGTCAGAAGCTCAATGGGATCAGATCCCTCCCTACTGCACAAGGATCTTTAATAAAGGGGATGACGCACTAAGTCGATTTGCCATACAAACAAGTGACCCCATCGAAAACCAGAAAAAAGAGAGAATTCAACACGAAACACACGTCAAAAACCAACTGCACATGCTTGGTACAAACTGCGCATGCTCACAATTCTTAAAACAGCGCAGGTCTAAAATTTAGAGGCAAACTTACGTCACAATGGTTTCCATTGTTTATTTCTTGAGAAGGTTATACAAAACACGCTTAAATAATCACTCACTGAAGAGGCAATTCCAAAATTTAAAATTATATAAGCACAAATGACTTAACAAGCACCACAAATGTAACAATCACGAGAAGCACAGAAGAAAGTTGAGAAGCAAACTCGACAACCTTGCTACATAACCTGCGTTTGGCGTCTTTTTCATTATAATCAAGGGGAAGGGGTAAGTTTGCTCCTGATTCTCTATCTCATACAACTTCCATGGGGTCAGAAAAGTTCCTTAATGCGTCATCCCCTTTATTGAAGATCCTTGCTACTGCACTTCCAAAAAACCTCACAGAGCCGATTGCCGATAATAATTTACTATTACCAAGTGTTAAAAAATTAAATCCTTAATGAATTCTGAGTGTTCTTGACTTCTAATGAAAACTGCCACCTCTTCAGCGATAGAAATTTGACAATAAACACCCATTTTAGACCAAAATAACAGACTCTATAGTATTACTATTATGTAGAAATTCGAGATAAAAGTTTTTTTTTAAATCAAGGAAAAGCATTAGTGACAAAAAGATCACATTATTGCCACACCTAGAAACAGTACACTGTTTCGACCTAATTGAAAATCTATACGAATTCAGTTAAAGTCATTAAAGAGGGAGGAAAAGTGCTCTTGGATAAATTTAGAGCCACATTATTCCTTTAGAGTCCCTGGTCCTGGTCTACATAAAATAGTACTTTTAACAAAAGAAGAGCAGTAATGAAGCAGTGTCGCTCCAAGAGGAACAACTCCCTCAAAACTTACTGCTTCTTTTCATAAACCCTAGTTGTCATTGTACTAAAAGAGAGAACAAAATATAATGAACTACAATTTATACTAAAAAGAAAAAATATATATTTTTAGAAAGCTATAACTTATTTTAAGTTTTCCTCATTTATACCGTAGGTATATAAGATAAGTAATATGTTTTCATTAGAAATCCGATCCCAATCATTTATTAATTTTATTACTACTATACATAACTTTGAAATGTTAAACTGGAGCTTATGGTAATTCTTGGAAACTGAATTAAATTTTAAGAAATTTGAGATTAATATCAACATTTTTCGATATTTTTTATAAATATATTGTTTTACGCATAATATAGATTTTTGTTCACAACCACAAACAAGAACGACACATTTAAAACAAAAATTTATAATAACCAATCTATTTAATATTGATAGCTCGCGTTAGCACAAAATTAGCGTGAGGACTGTATGTTTAGCGTAATAAGAGTAAAATAAACAAAAAAGAAAACTCACCATGAAACTGCTCATAAAGAATAAAGTAAAACGCGACAGGTACCTGTTTTTAAGATGTTAGCGAAATTGACGAAATAATAAAAAACGAAATTAGCGAATAGCGAAATAAAGATTGAGTACGGCTTTGTGTAGACGGCGGGAGTGCGTTAGCTCGACTGACTAGGCTAGCGAGATTATTAAACTAATATTATTTAAGTATCAGAAGTCCATCAAAACATAAATAGTAATATTTATCAGTAAGTCCCCGGCTTTGCAAAGCACTAGGTTTGCAAGAGGAAAAAAATGAAGTAGTTTACTATATGAAAAAATCATTATTGAAACTTACATATATAAAAGTAAAAATTAAAGATTGACTAAAGAACAGAAAATTAACTTCAGATTTCTTTAATAAAAAGTAAAGCGCGACTTGAAACTTAACTAAAAAACTAAATTTTAAATCATAATCGTATGCCAATAAAAATTAAAGAGGAATCTTAGGAAAGTAAATAAAAAATATTAACCTTTAAAAAAATTAAAAAAAAGTAAAGTCACTATGGGACAAGGAAAAATATAATAAAATTAAGATAAGTTTAAAGGGACAAGATGATGAACACACCGTTTTAAAAGTCCCATTGAAGTTCTTACAGTGACTCTACGAACAACAAGATCATTAGGATTAGGATGAACTTCAACTATACGTCCTAGCCGCCACATTAAAGGGGGGACTTTATCATCCTTAATTAATACTAATTGACCAACTTCGACGTTAGGTGACGAAGTGTTCCACTTAGCTCTCTGTTGTAGAGTGTGGAGATACTCTTGGCCAACGGTTCCAGAAACGCTGAACAATCTGTGAAACTAGTTGCCAACGCTTAAGACGATTAGGCGGGACATCCGTGACATCATTCTCAGGAAATGAAAGTAAGGAATCACCTATTAAGAAGTGGCCCGGTGTAAGAACACGGAGATCATTTGGAGATGAAGATTCTGGAGCAAGAGGGCGCGAATTAAGTATCGCTTCGACGCGAGTCAAAACCGTGATAAACTCTTCTAGAGATAATACTGTGAGGCCCACGTATCTAACTAAATAATGCTTAACATTACGTACGTTCGATTCGTAAATTCCTCCCATATGGGGGCTTGCTGGAGCAGAGAAAAAGAACTTTATTTGCAACTTAGCTAAAGTATACGCTATCTCAGACTGATTTTCTTTATTACGAAAATAAGTAATTAACTCTTTATGTTGTTTGGCAGTAGCGGTAAAATTACCAGCGTTATCACAGTAAATCTCACTCGGATAACCGCGGCGCGATATAAATCGGTGAAGTGTTGCTGTAAAAGCCTGACAAGATAAATCTGTTACGGCCTCTAAATGTACGGCTTTAGTAGCCAGGCACACAAAAATGGCAAAATATGCCTTATAATGTCTAGATTTACGTAGAGTGGTATCCTTGAGAGTGAAGGGACCGGCGAAGTCGACTCCCGTGCAGGTAAAAGGTCTACTAGGAGTAACGCGTGCCTCAGGTAAATCAGCCATAAGTGGGGGAAGAGGCTTAGAAGAAAATCTTAGACACTTAAAACATTTACGAAGACGTTCACGAATCACACTTCTTGCAGACATAATCCAAAAATAATTTTGAATCAAAGATTGAAGAGTTCGCGGACCTGGATGCAAGTATGTATGATGATAGTAATCTATAAGTAAATTAGTTAGATGACATTTTTTAGGTAAAAGTAGGGGGTGTTTAAACTCAAAACTATAAGGAGAATTTTTTTAAACGTCCTCCAACACGAATAAGACCTTCGTTATCAATGAAGGGAGATAAGGGTTGTAGCGATCCAGAAACGTTTTGAGACTTAGATAAGGCTTTCAAATCATCATGAAAATAGTAAGCCTGAGTTATTTTTACTAATAATTTAAGAGAATTTTTTAACTCAGTAGGGCTTAAATATTTTTCCTTCTCAACAGGAAGTTTGCGGTAAGATCGCATAAAACGAGTAGCATAAGCTACAAAGGTTCGCAAGCGAACGAGGGAAGTAAAGTCTTCCATCCAACTAATAGAGGTCGAATCCTGAGCATTAGTAACTAAAGTAACGAGCGGTGTTTTTGGCATATTTGAACCTTTCTTATTATCTTTCATTTCAGGAATTTCAGAGACTGGTAATAAATCAAAGTCCGATTTTGGCCACTCTGACGGGTTAAGTGATAACCATAGGGGACCTGAGTACCAAAATGTATTATTTATTAACTCAATGGGGTTCAAACCTCGGCTAGCTAGATCGGCGGGGTTGTTTTCAGAAGAAATATGTCTCCAGGACTCAAGTTGCGTGTTTTTTAAAATTAAAGAAACGCGATTGGCTACGAATTGTTTTAATAAGTGAATAGGTTTTTTGAGCCAAGACAAAACGATAGTAGAATCGGTAAAAAAGAATTATTTTATTAATATTAATCTTAGAAATAAAATTATCAAGAGATTTTAAAGTTCGAGTTAATAAAACTGCTCCTAACAGTTCGAGGCGCGGTATAGTAACAGATTTTACGGGCGTTACTTTGGTCTTAGAACAAATTAAAAAAGATTGATAATTTTTATTATCGTTAGACGAACTTAGATAAAGAGAGCAAGCGTATCCCTTTTGCGATGAGTCGCAAAAGCCAATAATATAACAAGAAGAATAATTATGTACTAAAAAATGTCTCGGTATTTTGATCGAAGAGATAAGCGAGAGATCTTTAATTAGTTCTAACCAAATAGAAGAAAGTGGAGGGGGCAACATAGTATCCCAATCCAACTTGGCCATCCAAATACTTTGCATAAAAGATTTAAAATTTAAATTAAAGGAGATATGAAACCCAGCGGGTCATATAGGCGGGAAATAACTGATAAGACGCCCCGTTTAGTAAGCGGGGAGTTTAAGTCCTGATAATGAAAAGAAAAACAATCAATTTTAGGATTCCAACTCATACCTAAAACTTTTATATTAGGACTATTCTCACCTGGTGTATTAATAACTAAGGGCTTAGTATCGCAACTTGCATCAGACAAAGTTGCCAAAAATTCGCTTGAGTTGCTGGACCATTTATTAAGCGGGAAGCCTCCTTTACTTAAAAGAGAGATGAGTTGAGTTTTGAGCTCAATTAAGCCCACAACCGATGATGCACCCCCGAAATAATCATCTATAAACGATCCATCGTAGATAAGTTGAGCGGCGAGGGGGTAGGGAGCACCTTCGTCTTGAGCTAGTTGATGAAGAGTTCTTAAGGATAGGTAAGAAGAACACGAAAGTCCATACGTAACGGTAGTTAACTCATACTCAATAGGGGGAGCATTTAACTCGAAAGAAAAAAATAAATGCAAATATGGGCGGTGAGAATCAGATACTAATATTTGGCGGTACATTTTTTCTATATCACATGAAAAAACGAAGCGGTGAATACGAAAATTAGTGATAACTTCAGATACGTCACGTTGAAGCTTAGGTCCAACGTAAAGACACTGATTAAGAGATGGTTCTGATCGCTTTGCGCTACCATCAAAAACAACGCGTAATTTAGTAGTAAGGGAATCAATTTTTTGAACAGCGTGGTGAGGTAAAAAATATTTACCGGGACGTTTAGCGGGTACGAGGTGGCCTAACTTGATGTATTCGTCTAAACAGGTTGCGTAAGCATGAAAATAGTCTTCGTTTTGACGAAATTTTCTCTCTATTGAGCGGTATCGAGAGAGAGCTAGCTCTCTAGACTCAGTGAACTCAGGTATATTTTCCTTAAAGGGCATTTCTACAATGTAGCGACCTGTGTCGTCACGACGGTGCGTTGTAATAAAATGATTTTCACAGAAATCATCTTCAGGACAATTCAACTTAGTCTCAGGCACTTGTTCTATTGCCCAAAATTTTTCTAAGTCAAATGAAATATCTTGAGCGGACGTAAAAAACGTAGATACTTGTCGGAGAGGAGGGGGAGGGGAAAACGAAGAAGCCCCCATCACTACCCAACCAAATATCGTATTCATGGCACCAGGTTCACCTGAAATATAACTTATTTGACGAGAAGTAAATAGAGAAAAAAATAGATCAAGACCAAGTAAAAGTTCTACAGGTTGAGATAAATAGAACTGCGGGTCAGCCAAATGGAGACCTTTGAACTTATGAGAAAATGTTTCAAAAGCGTAATCACAATGAGGTAAGTTAGAGGTTACACAGTCAATAACTAAAGCATGAGTATTTAAGATTGGTCCTAAAGTATGACGTGGCTTAATAAAACAGGAAGCAAAGTGAGTAGCCATAGCTACCTGAGAGGAGCCTAAACCTGTAATTTCAACATTATTAGCTAGGGCAGATAATGATAAGCCTAAGCGTTTTACACAAGCGGAGGATATATATGTATTACCACTGGCTGTGTCAATCACCTCTAAATTTTTGAAACTTACCTGAGTAATCTTTTATATGAGCGATGAAGGTACCGAAAAATGTTCTATTAAAATTAAATTTGGTAGGTACAAGCGACGATGCGGTGGTAGAGAGAGTTGGGTTAGTAATATAAGTATGAGTGACTGGATTATTATTAGAAACGTGAGTAGTGCTCGGTACTTCATGTACCTGAACCTGAGAGGCAGGTGCGGGTGCGAAATTTTGTTGTGAAGGTGTTGACTGTTCAGGAACCTGATAATTATTTGGCGGCGGTTGTTGATATGAGTTAGGCGGCAAATTTGTTATAAGAGTTTTCGATTGATTATTTCGTGAAAAAGTACCTGCATTTTTTGGAAAATGTAAAGTGGAATGATGTTTGAAAGAACAAGAATTGCAGGTAACTTGACTCTTACACTTATGCGTAGAATGTAAGGTAGAAGGCAATTAGTGCAGGCATTTATTTGGCGTATATAATTGTAGCGGTCGTGCGGCGTAAGTGCTAAATATTTTGGGCACTTATATAATTGGTGATCAAGTTGGCAAGATGGACATGAAACATTATTAGGTTTAGCGGTAGGTCCGGTAGAAGAATGAGATAAAAAAGATTGGCGTTTGTTATTAGTATTGCTAGGCTTACTAGCATTCTGAGTACTATGCTCGTTAGCGTTTGAGACAAGTTGCATTTGAGTTATTTCAGAATTAATAAACATTTCTAAATCACTAAACGAAGGAAAATCTTTAGTTTTAAACTCACTTTCGAATTTTTTACGCGTAATTTTGTCAAGCTTTCTTAAGCCTTGAGATAAGAAAATAAAATCTGTAATATCAGATAGATTCATAGATTTCAAACGTTTGACGTGATCACTTAAAGTATTTGAAAAGTTTTGTAGGGAATCCAAATTAGGATATTTAGGCGGTGCTTCATTTTTAAAAATACTTTCAAATAAATAATCAGCGATGAGTCGTCTATTTTCGAAGCGAGTTTTGAGCGCATTCCACGCTAGGTCAAATTGATCGTTTTGAAGCGGGTAAGATTGAATAACTTGAAGCGCGGGTCTTTTAAGTAACTTTTTAGATAATGAAGCTTTTCTATTGGTTCAAGCGTATTATCATTAATATATAGAGACGTAAACATGTCTCTAAATCTCGGCCAATCAATAACATTGCCGTCGAACGGTTCTAACGGAATAGGCGGTAATTTGAGCGGCGTGATCGGGAAGCACTAGTTGAGAGAGCACTGTCGTCTCTTGATATGCTACTATAGTTAGCAGTCTGTAATTTTTTTGCTTTAATAAAATTTTGCCATAAGCATCATTAAATTTTCTTGGGTTTCATAGTTGGGTTTTATATTAGGATCGATAGAAAGGCTAAGAAAATTTACGTTATCGAGAGTTTCAGAGAAACTGGTTTTATAAGAAGGCAATAACAAAACTTTGGCGTTAAATTCTTCAAGGCAAGCAGGCTCATTCAATTTTGCCGCCAAATCCAGCAAATGTTTCATCGACTGAATTTGTTGAGCAAGCTTAGCTTTGGCGAGAGTTAATTGTATTTTTAATTGTTCAGCCATATTTGAAGCACCGGTAGGATTAGGTTTAGCGTTACTTGCCGAATTAGCGGTACCGGTCTTAACTTGGCTCACGGGGAATACTTCCTTATGCGTTTGAGTAACTTGAGTTTGAGCGGTTGAAGTTAAAGCGGTAGTCGTACCAACAGCGGTCTGTGTTACGACAGAGGTAGTTTGCGTGTCAGCAGAAGAAGCAGTGCTTGAAACACTCGTTGAAGAAGTAGTAGATACACTAGTAGTAGTATTAGTTGAAATAGCGACGGTGGTTTTAGGTGGAGATTTAGAAGTATTATTCTTTTTACCCCCCTTACCAGTCATAACATATTATTCATATCTTTAAAAATTAAAAAATAATCCCGATAAAAATAAGAATACAAAAAAGTAATAACCTACAATTCAAAATAAAATTAATTTTTGGTAGTATAAATACGTAATTTTTTAATAAAGTTGGTCAACAGTAATAAATAAGGATAAGGACTCAAATAAGAAATGAGTAAAATCAAATTTGTTAACCTCAAGCTTGTAAAAGAATAGTCATTTTTTATAAACAAATTTAAAAAATAATGCAAAGCGTTGCTTGGGTTAATTATGGCGTCTAGAATATTCTGGTAGAAAAAAAATGCGGGAAAGCACATATATTGGCATACAATTTTACAATAAAATTAAAATAATTTTGCAAATTTTATTAAAATATTTACGAAATTAATTGCGAAAAATGAGAAAAAATAATACAAAAGGAATCTTTAAAAGAAGTATAAAAAATAATTTTACTGATCAAAGAACGTAACTTTTATAAACATATACGGATGTCTACAAAAATTATCAAAATTAAAATTAATCAAAAAATTCGTTCTTCAAAAATATAAGTTTATAAAAAATATAGAAAATGAAACAAAATGTATACCACTTTAAAAGATCGATATTTTTAGTTTCGATCAAAATAATTTTATGTGTTTTAAATATTTTAGCAAAAAAAAGATTAGCGTTCATAAAAAAAATATGTGCACTGAATAAATCCGGCGATCGAACGGACCAAAACTATTGATAGCTCGCGTTAGCACAAAATTAGCGTGAGGACTGTATGTTTAGCGTAATAAGAGTAAAATAAACAAAAAAGAAAACTCACCATGAAACTGCTCATAAAGAATAAAGTAAAACGCGACAGGTACCTGTTTTTAAAGATGTAAGCGAAATTGACGAAATAATAAAAAACGAAATTAGCGAATAGCGAGAAATAAAGATTGAGTACGGCTTTGTGTAGACGGCGGGAGTGCGTTAGCTCGACTGACTAGGCTAGCGAGATAAATTTTTAAACTAATATTATTTAAGTATCAGAAGTCCATCAAAACATAAATAGTAATATTTATCAAATATAGTATGAATCAAGTGTCCTTTTTTTAAATTACTTAAATTAATTATTTAATATAGTGTTTTGTTGTCATGTTTTTAAAAATGTTACGGTGTAACTCGGAACTTTTCCTCCTTATATTGGATTCGCTATGCTCATTCACACATCTTCAGATTAGACTGTCCTCAGAATAAAACTTTACCTACTATACATAATTAAACTATACCTTAATTAATAGTAAATTTAATAAATATTATTAATAAATTGAAATATTAAAAAATTAAAATAAAATAAATAAATATATAATTATAAATCAAATAAAAATTAAAAATATAAATAAATAAACGATAAAACATAAATTATAGATAACCATTATATTTATAAGTGTGTAATATTAAGTCAACGCCTGTTCAGCACAGGCCTAATGAACAGGGCTAATTTTTTAACACTTTGTAATTTTAATTAATTTATTCAATAAAGATAATAAGAAAAATATATATCTCAATACGTTTAAAGAAGTAAAAACACCCGTTCTTATACTTGCGACCATCTATTAAGGTTCTTACCACACACGATACTGCTTTGCATATGTGATTGAGGAAAATTATAAATACACGAGGCGTATTGGAATCATTCTTAGCATACTTGTGTACTGTACAAATTTCAACTCAATTGAATATTTTTCAGATTTAAAACGATTAAAAATAACGTATACATGTCATTCGATACAAATTCAACGAGAGCTGATAGGGGAGTCCCGGTGGTCTAATGGTTAGCACGTGCGCCTGCCACCCAGACAGTCCGGGTTCGATTCCGAGGATTTTCATGCGAGGGATGGAAATCCTTTCTCGTGCTGTCCTTCGAAAGGGACGTTAAACCGGTGATTCCGAGCTTGTGCGATGTCAGGTACTCGTAACAGATCCCTAACCCTAAATGAACCAGGGCTTAGGCAAAATTTAGGACCCTCAATAGTAGTTTATATTAAATATATATACGTTTCTGCCGTATGGTTTCGAGAGCAAAAAGCTTGATCTGGCAGTGGGGCACGTATTGTTTCTAGAGAAAGCTGTAGAAGCATATAGTCTCGGCTCTTCTGTGGATTAGATGCAAAAATGAACTGGGACTCATAAGGTCGAACGCTATCTTCAATCTAAGTGAGTTAGTAAAAAGGGAACAACAACGCGGCCTACTTGCTAGATGATCTCACCTCTCCCTAATTACAATTACTATCAATAACTATAGTTGATAATAAGATGAACCTTGACACATTTCTTAGTCCATTATAAAACTACATGAGTGCCAATTTTGGTACCAATGCAATACATTTATCTTTTTACAATGCTTCCCTCTTTATTAAAGGAGACTGGGAAGCATAAAATAAATTATTATTACTAAAGTCAAGTAAATAAGCTTTAATGAGAAAAAATGCAAGTACATACAAAAGCGTAGAAAAGGAACCTGAATAAATATTTTCTTTTCAAAAAAACTACTCCAAGGATTTGATAAACCGTTAGGTGGGGGTTAAATTGTTGTAAAATTAATTATTAAATAAAATAATAAAGAAATAAATATAATAAGTAAATTGTATCAATAAAGTAATTAACTTTATAAAGTTATTTTTAAATTATAAGATATTTTTTTTAAAAAAAGGCTACACATTCATTATATACTTTTTCTTATTTTTAATTATTTATTATATAAGAGGCCTATTGTTATGCCTTTAACCTATTGCATGTGAGAGCAAATAGAGTAATTGGAAGAGGTGGTATACAAAAATGTTTTATAAAATTTTGTTTATTATAAGCCAACAAAGGAATAATATTAAACAATAAATAATTTATTATTACTAAAATATCATTAACACTCTGCAAAGTTGAATATATCCAACAATCCTTTACGAAAGTCAGACTTGGAGTCTTACCCAAAAACAAGATCAAAAGTTAGTCCCTACTCAATGCCAAATGTTAAAATCAAGTCTATCAGTCAAGGCGTCAGAAAAACACAAAAAATTAGCAAGAAAAAACTGTTGGAAGAGAAAATATAAAAAACTTAATGAAACAGGGTCATAAACTAAAATGGAAATGAGCTGGTCATGTCATAAGGATGGATCCAGACAGATGGGCCCATAAAATCCTCGAATGGAACTCAATAGAGAAGAAAAAGGTAGACCAGAGAGGAGATGGACAGATGAGTTCAACGAAAGGCTTGGGAAACTATGGCATAGGACAGGTTTGGACCGGCATGTGTAGGCATTTGTAGAAAAACTATGGCATAGGACAGCTTTGGACCGGCATGTGTAGAAAAACTATAGTATAGGACAGCTTTGGACCGGCATGTGTAGAAAAAAAACGATTAAATATTATCTAGATTAACTGAACAGAATTGTTATGACTACAAACAAACGCACATAATCACAGAAATAAATCAAATTATAGTAACCTGAAATACCCCCTTAAAAAAGGGGAGGCTCTTGCTTATATTCACAAGTGTCAATAGGCTGTTAACAAATCATAGCAATGTTTCTATAACTATACTAGTTATATGGTAATATGCATGGTTATAGAATGTATGTGTAAGTTAATACTTTATACATGTTAGATTACATATAAATAATCTATGTTAAAAGATGGGTTTAGTTTAATTACAATCTCTCACTCATTTTAGAGAAATCTGGGTTTAAATTAATACATATTATTAAATCAATAAATTTTAAGTAAAATTACTATAAATTTTCAAGTTAGATAAGTGAGAATATTGGTTAGACAAATTTCGAAGTACCATGAAATGAATATAAAATTCTACGTAAGCGCGACTTAATAAAAGTCTCATGACTGGAAAGATACTTAATTACAAAATTAATTTGACGTTTTTCAAGAACCAAGGAGGTTTTTAAAAATGATATGTCTATATAACAAAACAACAGAAAAGACGGCGATTTTGGTTTCTATTAAGTGATAGTAATGGATTGCATTTGCGGGATATCAATAATTGGAATTCCAAAATCTTTCGGTGAAGGCCAGGTTGAGAAGGAATATGACACTCCCGACGTTACATTTTAATTTCAGAGTGAGTCAACATCGCGATGTTCTGTATCCCTGAAGACGGCTTTAACAGTGGAAACGAAACTTTGGCAGCTTCAATTCCTTGTCGAGGCCAACTTTACCGAAAGATTTTGAACTTTAAAATCAGTTTGATTAAGAGCCAGAATTAATTATGTGTGTTCAGTTTCGTAGAGCAATGTCGACTCTTCCATGATATCTCTAAAAATATAATGATCCGCCTCCGCGGTTGAAGTCTTTAATGCGTCAGAATTAATTGTGATATTTGAAGCTACAGAGGTCTAGGGTTCAACAACAACATTAAAATACACTTGAAGCGTAACAATCGCCACTGCCACCTGAAGTTGTTCCAGCAGAGGTTATTCCTGATGAGCTACAACGCTCATCAGGAACGGGCCATATATTATTATTATATACCTAGGACATACACCGATATGTATAATACGACCTTAAGGGTCGTATAAGTGATTATTCAGGTGATTATAAGATTATATTAAGTGATAATAAGTGATTATTCAGGGCTCAGATAACTCGAAACATTCTTTCCTTTAAACCTTTCTAAAATTTAAAAGGCAATTTTCACAGTTCAGAAACATATTTTATCCTTACGTAATAAAAAAACTTCAAAAACCTTCTTTGATCTTTAAAGAATAAACTAGCTGAAAATTCTTTTTAAAATGACAAAGGATTCAAAATATTTATCTTTGCCAGCATCTATGCCGAAGGCTTTGGCAAATAAGTCAACTAATTTTTCTTCTTACTTTTCCCCAACCAATATTGTAGGTATGTAGGAAAAATTTTGAATTCCCCAGCAAAATCCAAAACCGAGGTTTCCCCAAAATTATCCATTGCAGGCATTCTTATGACGATTTAATATGTACTCGTATCATCAGGCTGTCTTTGTGTCTGTGTCACGCATGATTCCCACTGTGTTCATGCTAGATATATTTTTATAACTTATTTTGCTGAGTCATCGAAAAATTAAGAAATCTACACTCGAAAAAACTTGATCGATACACATGTAAGTGGTAAATCGACCCCCTAAATGTTATTTTTATATTGGACACTATTTGACACTGATCATGTTCTCATTATTTATTGATCTACGATGTATCGTCAGATAGCGTAAGATAATTAGTCAGAATTTGATATATTGATCTACGATGTATCGTCAGATAGCGTAAGATAATTAGCCAGAATTTGATATATTGATCTACGATGTATCGTCAGATAGCGTAAGATCCATTTGTCAGAATTTGATAGCCATTGACATTTTAGTTTGTTAGTTTTTGGCTAATAACCTAATAGTTTTCTGGGCGTCAAAAGCTACTAGTTATTACATAAATGCCAAACTATAACTATATAATATATAAATTGATATTAATTGTCATCTAACTAAAGGTAATAAGTTATTAGTATAGTTGATAGGGAGTCCCGGTGCTGTATTAGTTAGCACGTGCGCCTGCCACCTAAACGGTACGGGTTCAATTCCCTCGGATTTTTATGCGAAAAATTAAAATCCTTTCACCCTTTAAAAGGACATTAAGCTGATGGTTCCCAGCCTGTGCGATATCACACATTCATAACAGATCCCTAACCCTAAATCAACCTGAGTTAAAGGAAAGCTTAGGACCTTCATTAGAGTGGATAAGTGGTATTTTAAGGCTCCTGCGAAGGTAGATTTTTTTACAAGATAATCTACTGTAATAGTATCGAAGCTTCATTAACCTTATGTTTTAACGCCTTAAAAAATCATTCACCAAATGATTATTAGTCCAATTAGAGTTCGAAGCTAGCTAACCAGTCCGAGGTTAGCAAAACCGAGTTATTGTCATCTTAAGCCAAGACGGTAATCTTTACCCGAGTTATTGTCATGATTATCCAAAGAATATCATGAAACTCTGAGGAAGATCCGACGTTGTGATGAAAACCGAGGTACCCCGTACCCAACTTTTTATTTAGTATTTTATGACAACTTCAGAAAATGTGTATTTAGTAATATAGCTGAAGTTCATTTCTATTTTTTCTCATTCATCGTAGGTAGATAGGAAAAGTATTCTGTTTGTGAAAATCCGACACCGGGATGTCACCTGAATTATCCGTTTTCTGATAATCTGGAGCCATAAACTGAGGCCATCTGATGATGGCCACTATTTAGGTTGAAAGCGCTTTGCCAATAAAGTTTTATTTTGTGGAGAGACTTCTTTTCTTTCATTATTTATCCGTTTCCGTTTTAGGTATTTTAAGGCCTCCTAAGTAGTATTCACAAAGTGTCTGTCTGTCTATGTATGTGTGTCTTTTATCATCACAGCTCCCAAATTATTTATAAATCGGAAAATAATCCAATTGAGTTGAATTTCAGTACAAGTTTATACCTTTACGTGATTTTTGTTGGATTATAAAAGTTAAGCAGCATCGACCGTAGTCAATGCTTGGATGGGTGACCGCTGGGAATGAAAAATATGTATTTACTATCTGTAAAAAGTGGCGACGCGTGTAGTATAGAAGACCGAAGCGAATCCGATGTGATGAGAAAAAGTTCCGAAGTACCCCGGAACCGAATTTCACAATTATGTCATGACGCGTTTGGAGAAATATTTTGTTTATTTTAATTTTTCCGTAATCTTGTTATGTTTATAACGCATTTTAATTTAACTTTACTGTATTAAAATAAATGGGGTTTGGATTTTAGACGTTAAGGGTCGGGTCAGTAAAAGGCCTATCTTGTGTCAAGGGTAAATTCCAGGTAAGGTATTAGACAGCAGTATAGAGATTTTCTAGACAACAGCGTTATAGGTCGTAGTCAGCTATCTCTTACAGTCTTTCTCCATACGAAGTTTATGAACTAATTAAGAAAATGTAAATTAATATCTTTTTATACCGTACCTATTAGTTGTTAGTTTACTAAGCCACCATTTCAAAAGGAATATAAATCAAATAAAAGCAAAATAGTGTTACACTTAATTTCAGAAATCGGGTACGGGGTACCTCGGAACTATTCCACCTCACCATCACTACTTCGGACTCGCTTTGCTGGTCTTCAGAATATGAAATCACCAAATTTAGATTCTTCACTACGTTATGAGACTCGCTTTACTCTCCCCCGGTCATTTATCTTCATTCCTTACAGTACCTATTCAGGTTCTTAATGATAACCCATCACCTCGCTGAATTCTGTTTAACACTTGTGATCCAACAAAAACCTCAGATGTCCCAGACATATTGAAATGAACGTTTAGTGTGCTTATTTATTTCATAAAGGGATACCAAATTTGGTATCTCAAATTCGGTAACAAATTTTAACATAATTGGATTATTTTTTATTTTTAAAATTTATCTGGAAAAACGGAGACATTTTAATCGCTAAATACATGCTGATAATGTAATGAAACATGGCAGATATGTTGGTCTCAATTTTGACCATATGCGTGCCAAATGTCAAATCGATGGAAACATTCTTCCGCGTTTTATGTTTTCTGCAATTTTCCTGAGTCTATTTTTGTATTTTTTTTTACTTTTCCTTATTTAAACCGTAGGTATATAGAAAAGTATTATGTATGGCAAAACCGCAATGTCACCGGAATCTTACGTTTCAGGTGTTTTAAGGCTTCTTAAATGGTTTGCACTAAGTTGTCTATGTGTGTGTGTGTGTGTGTGTGTGTGTGTGTCTGTTGTCATCGTAGCTCCCAGTAAAATTAATGCTTTAGAATTGAAACTTTGTTTAAAAATCAGTCTATAGGTGTTGTTGTGCTTGTCGGAAAATAATTTTTATCACTTATCCCAATAAAGATAGCAAACATTTTGAAAAATCATAAATCGCGGAAAACTATTGCGATCAAATTGAGATTTAGCACGCAAGTAGCTATGTATAAGATTAACATATAAGCTAAGTTTCACCTCGTTATCAGCATTAGTTCAATTTTTATTAAATGGCTTGTGTACGTTTTTTTTTATAATTTAAAAAACCGGAAAATAATAGAATAGAGTTGAAACTTTGTAAATGTGTAAACCTTTACTTAATAAATAGGTATACTAAGTTTTTCAATACAACAAGTATATCCATGATTTTTGTTGGATTATAAAAGTTAAGCAGCATCGAGCGTAGTCAGTGCCTGGATGGGTGACCGCTGGAATGAAACAGATGTATTTACTAACGCGATATAAATTTAACGACTTGTATTTTCTAATGACGAGCGAAGCGAATCACAAGCAGGATTTAACACGATTAAATGAACAGTTCCAGACAAAATATTAACTCGGTGAATAAATAATCAACAATAAACTGCATTAACCTGAATAGCTAATCATTTTCTTTATTTTAGCCAAAACTGCAGGAATGCCACTAGAAAATATCTTAACATAATATACCTTATAAGAGGGTTATTCTAGACAAAATATTCATGTCAACATTAAGTGAGTCACTTTCTGAAGCTCGTACTTTAGGAAAATAAAAAGCTATAAAACTTAAATAGAAAATAGAGAAACGGTTACCGGCTGATGTAATGGCACCCTGCATGAGAGTAATCTTCTCGACTTCTTGTTTGTTTTTTTTAAGACGGTTATCCAAATAGACTAATATTTATGTTTGTTACGAGCTCGGGATAACGGTTAG
Source organism: Microvelia longipes (assembly GCA_018340805.1). Classification (NCBI taxonomy): domain Eukaryota; kingdom Metazoa; phylum Arthropoda; class Insecta; order Hemiptera; family Veliidae; genus Microvelia; species Microvelia longipes. The sequence goes on along the minus strand of JACMZG010000008.1, from coordinate 77,944,099 downwards.
CAGTAAGTTTTAATTTGAAAGAAGTAAGACTTCGTCATAAATCATGAAGAGAATCGATGGAATAGAACAAGAGAGATTTTACACTACAATAGTCTGTCCGTTTAACGGAAAGAATTAACTTAAAATTCCCTCGGCAGTGGCGGTAAGAAAACAATTTCCGGCTTGAAAGCAAAGGGAAGAAATATCAAAGAAATCTTGCTGAATCCGTCACGCAAAGTAAGATTTTAAGAGCTAAATTGTTTCAAAATTCATTATGGAACTAAAATGTTTCCAAATTGAGATTTAAGAGCTGAATTGTTTCGAAATTCTTTATGGAACTAAAATATTTCATATGTTCTGTATTATTATCAACAAATTACATCAAGTAATCTTTAGTGAAAAAGGTAATATTATTTAAGACATGTTTAGAATCATGATTGCTACAACATGCCGAATATAGAAGAAATGGAGAAATTAATCAAACAACAAAAGACATGACAACATTACACATGTTGTTTACAAGTTACTAGTTTGTTAATTAAGTTAATAATTAAGTTACTGATTATCGCACTACTTAATACGATATTATATTCACGATATTATTTGGCAGCATTTGCACTAGTTTAATGCGCAATTTGTGTTTTCTTTTAGGGTTTAGCGCATTTCCTTTGAAGTATACTGAAAATGAGTTACGAGTAGTGCCTAATAATTGAGTAACTGCTCAAGTTATGAAGCTTAGCCCGGAACCATAAGCAAAACAATTGTTAACCACGGAAACACGCATTCCAAAGAGAATTCGCCCGCCATACGGACCCCCGCGCCAGAATTTTTGTGATCTTGAGCCTTTGAAACGGATTTTGGTCATGGTCTGAGGTTCGACGCCCGTCATGGCGCTAATCTCGCTAGCGATTTTTTTCCTGTGGAAATTCGCCAAAAATAAAGGGAAACACTGGAGTATTGCGAAGATGGTGGAGAAGTTGTATAGTTGTCTCGCTGTGATAAACTGACTTTACGAGTGTAATTTACTCTAACGGAGTCTCTGTAGTTTACAGACCTCATCTGTATTTTACGGACAACTTTAACAGATAACATTGTCCAAGAGTTTGCTTTTGTCAAGTTGTATTAAAATTAATAACCATCTTAGATAAATTACTTAAGCCATTAGGTTAAATTAATTTAGAGTTACATTCAAAACAATTTCTTGAGTCAAAATAGGGTTTTACAACATACAAATAAGGTATTCAATGTAGTATCTGAATAAATCGTTTAAGAACGATATTCAGACTCAAATTCATGAGTCTGACTAAGACATGCCTATGTTAAAGGGCTGCATTGAAGACAATGTCTTCAGTTTGAGGAAGACGTATTCCTATGTTTAACAGCAATATTAAAACAATTTTGGAAGTCTTAATTCAAATTATTAGAATATTTTTCCCCATTAAGTCTGTTTGGCCAAAGAACATCAATTGATTAGCATATTTCACACTAATATGCGTGTTTGACAAAGGAATTTTAGGAGGCTTGGATTTTGCTTAGTCAATAAGTCAATTTCAATTAGTCAAGTCATTGTTTTGTTACCATCTACGGGTACCTAAAACAAAATTATGACTTATGTCTTTAAACTATTTATCTGTAAGATATAAGTTTTTGTCACGTGGTACATAAGTGATAACAATGTGCTGTATTTTCCATTTATGTATGAGGTATATTCAGAATGTAAATTCCGTTAAAATTTATCTACGCTGCAGCGCAGCCATCGCAGTTCCGCACAAACGGGGTAGACGCTATGTATCAAGAAAAAAAACGTGCGTTTTGAGATCTCTTTCAGCCACGTACTCTTCGTTGTGCTTCTTTAGAATTAAATTAAAAGTGCTTCTTAAAAATGCCGACGCTTGTAAAATCAGATCTGTGATTCGTTTTATAAATGGTAGGAAAATGACACAAATTTGTGAAGTTTTCAGATAAAATGCAATGAACTTAACAAAACGAAACGGAACTTACTTTCTGGACGTACCTGAAATACCTCGTACTAGTATAGATAGATTTACTTAACAATATAACTCACAATATAGTAAGTAAAAATAATTCATATTTAAAACAGTAAATTTGTGGGATAAATGAGTAAATAATTGTGTATTACATTGTTTCTATGGCTGAAAAATGTTAACCATTGCTTGTATGGTGAAGCATTACTCGTTCTAGGTTTGTATGTTTATAGCTGTAGGAAGCTATTACTATGCCACTCGAATATGATACTCACACTCAGATACGATACCATAGCTAATATGATCCCACTAAAGTTATCTCTTCCCTTGATTTCCTGCATTAAAATCCCACAGTGACCTTTCGTAATCTAATCAAACCTTTGAGATATATACGGTAACTTTATAACTGAAGAGACGGAATAAATTATCTCTGAATAGATTAAGTTAAATCCAAGATTAAATTTATGAATGTTAAACTTAACGATAGTAGTAGGAAAAACTTAATTATTCACGAAGCATTTACATACGTAATTACTGATTCTCAACTATTTGAAAAATTTGAGTGAAATCAGAGTAGTACACGATTATGTAAAAAACAGCCTTGTTTATGTCCCGAATCCTTTTGTTTATCAAATATGTTTGATGTTATAACCCACAATAATGACCCCTTAAACATTTTAAAAAATCACAAATCTTTAATAAGTGTTTAGATCGGGCTGAATATTTTTACAATATACTTTAAGAGTAGTAGGTCACTTATAATACTATTTCCGCATTGTATACATTGCGATCACGTACCTACCTTTAATATTTCCGCTACATTGCGGTACCTACATTTAATATTTCCGCATTGTATACATTGCGATCACGTACCTACCTTTAATATTTCCGCATTGTATACATTGCGATCACGTACCTACCTTTAATATTTCCGCATTGTATACATTGCGATCACGTACCTACCTTTAATATTTCCGCATTGTATACATTGCGATCACGTACTACCTACCTTAATATTTCCGCATTGTATACATTGCGATCACGTACCTACCTTTAATATTTCCGATTGTATACATTGCGATCACGTACCTACATTTAATATTTCCGCATTGTATACATGGCGATCACGTACCTACCTTTAATATTTATTTTTAATTGAAATTAACTTAAATCTGTCAAAAATTCTTATTTTAGTTTTGGCGGGTCTGTAATCATACTCGCACTCCTTTTTATGTTGAACGGTTAAGGATAGTTCCTTAACGAATATTTTTATATTTATAGAAAATTTTTTTTGTATTAATTTTGCTGGTGGATCCCTTATCATACTCCAATCCAGATTCGAACTCTAACTAGGTGGGTAGTAGTCTAATTTACGATCAATTTAACACCGCCAAATTTTATTTTAATTACGTATATTAATAAAAAATAATAAAATATCTTAACATATCAACTATAACTATTTATAATCACTATAAATATTATACAGTAAATTGCATTTAAAAATACAAAATTTTAGAATATTTGTATCGGATAACCATTCTCTTTTATCACTGAATACCTGTTAAATCGAAGAAACACTTAAAAAGAGCAACATTTTATACCAATATATATATATATATATATATATATAATATAAAATGTATATTAGGATGGATCGATCAGCCATTCGGTTTTTAATGCGCTGCAAATGACAAAACTTTTTATTTTATAGTAATAGGTTTTTTCAACGATTTTTGTTTATAAGAGGGTCGGAGCTAAAAAGAACTTCAATGTAATATAATAGAGCTTGTACATGATGTACATAATAATATATAAAAAAAAACTTAATGACAAAATATGTACTGTCACGTAATAAAAAACTCATCAAAGTCGAGGGATGATGAGACATCAAAATGTTGTAGATCAGAAGTGGTAAGAAAACAATGGTCAGAGAGATCGTCCAGGGCAAATGATTCTGAGCTTGATATAGTACTGGTAAATTATAAAAAAAAACATTACCAACATTATCTTATTATGAATGAACTGTGTTAAGAAGTGACGATCTTGTGTTTTTATGGCTCAACTAAGTTATAGCTTTAATTTTCAATATTTTTTCTTTATCAATCCAATACATCCCATTAAACATTTAAGTTTTTGACGCATAAGCTTCTGTATTATTTATTCAGCTTCTATCTTATTATCATTTTCAAACAGTGTTGATGGGTTGCTTTACATTGAAAGCAATATAGAGTAATTATTGTAAATAATACCTCACCCTTAAGTGGTCATGATCTAATTTTGAACCTCCCAAAGAATAGTTTAGAGTGGGTATCCTTCAAGAGAACCTTATATCGCTTACTCTACAAAACAATAGCTTAACGTTTTGAAATAAAAAAATACTTAAATTTCTTTCTGTTTTCAGATGAGTTTTGTGAAGAATTCCCCCACAACCTCATCCCAACTCCAGGCTACTGGATAGAGTGTTCCCGACAGAAAATTACATCCGACACCATATGGGACGAAAGCGAGTCAGAGAGGGAAGAAGGTGACGGAGCAGAAGCCGATAGTGATCTGAGAAGAAAAGAAGACTTATTGTTAGAAGACGACGAAGAAGATGAAGAAGAAGTCAAGTATGTATATTAATTTTATTCTTACTGCTAAACCTTTCTTACTGATGCAATGAAATATAATAACTTTTCTTTATAATCGCAGTCGACACAACATTTATCGCCACTACATGATAATAGCGATTTAAGAAGTCGCATCCGAGTGCGATCTGAAGGCATTAATCAGCAGGCATCAAGAAGGCATTTGGCTTCTTAGGTGCTGTTGTAAGTGCTAGTTCCTCAAAGTGTCCCATGTATTAAATACTGATGACTGGGAATAAAGGATTGGATACTCATCGCAATGCCGTAAATATGTCCATAGCATTCATTACCAAGTTAAAAGAAGGTCAGACGTGTTTCTCAAAGGTCCATAATGTAGTCAACTCTGAGTTTTGTCCTGTCTTTTATTATCGTGTTGGTTTCAAGTAAAGATCTATCGAATTTTAGAGTTTCTTGACTGGTAAATTTGTGAGTTGGCTTACTACATCAAGACATACTACAAGAATATTTCGCTCGGTATCCCGGTCGTTTCATTAACCTATGAAGTCTTTAGAGTTTATTATAGCCAAGTTAGTGTTTTCTTTAAGTTGTGATATTGTAGGTAGAAGATATTTTGGGTAACTAGATGTGTCGGAGAGTCTATTGAGCAATTTATCGGCCTAAGTGGTTCACCGTCTTTGAGAACTTAAAGTAATCCATACAAGTGTGGTGGTTAACTATAGCTGCGTTTCAGTTTTTTCCATTGTGGTCCCTTTACAGAACCGCTACTTTTTATGTCTCTTAAGCACCGCTGCTATTTTATCTTCTATAAATTACGTCAGGTCCTTCGTAAGTTTCCTGCAGTTTTCGTTGTTAATCAGTGTTTGAAGTTTGTTGTCATACTCCGTGTCCATCACTACAGTGGTATTTCCCTTGTCAGCTGGAAGGATCATGATCAAGTCGTCATTCAGAGATTTCAAATCTTTTATTTCAAATTTGCAAATGTTACGTTGAGGTTACTTCACATTCTCTAGAGCAGCTCTTATCTTCCATCTCTACTCGGAAGCTTCTTCAGTTTCAAATATATATATATATATATATATATATATATATATATATATATATATATATATATATATATATGAGTGTGTGTGTATGTATATGCATATCTTTGTGGTTAACCTATGGTTCTTAAGAGTAAGGAGGTAGTCTGAATACAATCTTGTAGTCAGACTATAATAACTGGCTCTTTACAATTCAAAACTGTCCGAGTCTGCAAAGTGGCCAACACGAAGAAAATTCACTAAATACATAGCAATATGATTTGTAATAAAATCAATAATAAAAACAAATCCTATTTAGCAGACAGAGGGCCCGTTCAGAACAAATCCCTGGTGGATTGTCTATTGTAGTTCTTTTTGTTCATTTATTAATATTTTTAATTACATGGCATTTAGGGGGGGGGGGTCCGGTAGTATAATGGTTAGCACCCAGACAGTCCGGGTTCGATCCTGGTCTGGGCCCCTAGAATTTTCATATAAGTGATCGAAATCCTTTTACCGTGCCGTCTTTTGAAAGGACATTAAGCCGATGGTTCCAAGCCTGTAAGTGTCTGGTACTCGTAAAGATTCTTTACCCTAAATAAACTAGGGTTTAGGCAAAGTTTAGGACCCTCAATAGTAGTTTATACAAAAATATACAAGTTTGTGTCTTATAGTGTCGATAGCAGGGAAGTTAGTGGTTATATATGCTTATAAGTTAAGTTATACATGAAAGTTAGTAGAAACGTTTAGTCTGGTAGTGGGGCACGTGTTGTTTCTAGTTAAGGCTATAGAAACTTACAGCAAAGCGGTTCTTCTTCAGGTATCACCTCGCGGCAGTTGCGCGAGGTGCTCCTTTGGCAATGGGAAAGGAGCGATTGCTTTCTAGGTAGTATAGTTGTGAAGATTTAGGTCTTCCGGTGGTGACCGCGTCAATGTAGATGAAGACCTAAATCTTCATGACAATAACCGCGGAAGCCTACGCAGTTTATTAGTTTAGTTGATTCATGAGGTCAGAGCCAAAACACTTTTTTTAAGTCTTGAAGCTAATTATCGAAATTAATTGTATTTCGAGACATGTCGAGATTTTTTTTTTTGGTTTCCGAAGCTTACCGAGAGATGTTTTGGGTTTTCGCAGCTTGCCGAGGAAATAATTCAGTCCGTGACGCGAAGCTGAACAAATCCTTTAGTTTTAGTAAGAACACAGTAACGTATTAATATAGTAGTTTAAAAAGAGATATAACCTACGTTTTTTTCGCATATAAAGGAGGTTTAAGATCCAACTAAAACCCTTTATTCTTTTAATTTAGCTTTGAATCAGCTTCTGTAACTTTTCACAACACCCAGCTTGTTTATAAAGCAGCAAATTTCTTGGACTGATAACAAATATTTTTAATTTTCTTCATTTTTACAGTAGATATAGGAAAATTATTGTGTCTGGAAAAAAAATTCTAAACCGGAATATCACCGAAATTATCCGTTTCAGGCGTTTTTAAGGCCTCCTGAGTGGTTTTTGCAAAGTTTTCAGTCTTTATGGGTGTGTGAGTCTGTTATCATCGTAGCTAGTGTATTTATGCTAGAGAGTTAAAACTTCGTACATCAGTCTACCGTTGTAGTTGCGCAGTTTAGAATTTTTTGTCATTCACCCGCTATATGACTCAGCAAAAATTTCGAAATATAAAATGGCACGAAAAAATAATGCGATCCGATTGAAATTTGGCAAGCATGTAGCCATGTATAAGTCTATTATATGTGTTAAGTTTCATCAAATTATCAGCATTAGATAAATTGTTATCAAATGACTTGTATACGTTTTTAACAAAAAAATGGAAAAAAATCCCATTGAGTTGAAATTTGGTTCAAGTATAAACTTTACGTAATAAATAAGTACATTATATTTCGATTGAATATAACAAGTATATCCATGATTTTTGATAGATCATAAAAGTTAAGTAGCATCGAGCGTGGCCAGTGCCTGGATGGGTGACCGCTAGGAATGAAACTATTGTATTGTACTATTTGCTGTCTGAGGACGTTCGAAGCGAGTCGTTTCGCAATATAAATTTAACGGCTCGTAATTTCTAAGGACGAGCGAAGCGAGTCTGAAGCTGGGAGGATGAGCGTAGAGCATCTTATGTATTGCGGAAAAGTTCCGAGGTACCCCGTATCCGATATTTTTATTTTATTGCTATACTTTAATACAGCTTTATTCTGTATAATCAAATTTTAGGTTCATGAGAGGTGGTTTGTCTTAGGATATCTCGGTACTAAATTTATGCTTCGATGTAATTATAATGAAAATAAAATAAAAAGATGTTTAAATGATCATATTTAATAAAACACTATTGAAAGACTTACAAGGCTACCAGGAAATGCTAATGGTGCAGATATAAGAAAGTCACGTCACGTGTAACTCTCCT
>JACMZG010000008.1:77923611-77931111 GCA_018340805.1 Microvelia longipes | reverse complement strand
ACCGAGGAACGTATTAAATGATATCTCCAGAATTGTGCGGCAGCCTCAGAAGTGGATGAGGTTTACTAGGACTATGAGCAACATTACTACATTCAAACTAGCACTGGATATTATTTTAAAATATCGTGTAAAAATCGCCTTGGAATTTCTTCTCAACTTGTCGGATTCGCTACGCTCATCTTCAAAATAAGAAAACCGCCTAATTTATAATTTAGTAGATCTTTGGTCTCACTTAGCTTCTCCTCGGACAAGAAAGATGAGGGCTTATCCCATCCGCCTGCTGACCAGGTTCGATTACTAATTTATCTCATTTATCTCTTCTATGTTATAATATGCTGATTTTGAAGGATGAGCGAATATAAACTATATTTTTGCGTAATTAGATATATTCTAATTATAATATATATTCTACTAGATTTATAAGCATTAATACCAGTAGTTATGACTGATCTAGTTTACATGAGAAGCTAATGGGATAAACGCTTAGCACATGAAGATTTAGTAGAGTGGGCGTGTGATATAAAAGGAAAACTTAGTTCATTTGAAAAGTTATACAAAACCGGAAATACAAGTAATGAGAAGATCTTTAATCAACGGGTTTGGATTACTCAGGACACTAAAGCTTTCGTCTTTCAAATAATCAACAAGAAAATTTCATGATGAATTAAAACGAATATTTTTGAAGTCTTAAAAACCCATAATAAAGTAGAGAAAAAAACTCCCAACGAAATATTTTCTAAAAAGGGCGCCTACACAGACACTAAGCTTGCTCTAACAAAAAATAAAGGCAACCAGGCGATTTGGTAGTCTCCAGGAACTTTTATAGAAGGGAAGAAGCGTATCATGTCTTCCCAACGTAAAAAACTGTCTTACTCCCTGGGACATAATAACACTATCGTATTTTTTTTGTCGTCATAAGCATGCCAACCAAATTTTTCGACATTTTCGCTGAGCTATTATTGCGAGTTAATGACGTCATAGAAAATATTTTCTGAATAGCACAACTACAGTGGTAGACTGACGTTTTTACGAAGTTTCAACTCTTTAGCATGAATGCACTAGGAGCTACGATGATAACACACACACACATACAGACAGACGACTTTGCGGAAACTACTTAGAAGGCCTTTGAAACACCTGGATTATTCCGTGTTTTATTAATTAATAAAACAACGGATAATTCCGGTTTCATCCCGGTTTCGGATTATTTTGCAAACTCAATACTTTTCCTATACGTCTAAGGTATAAATGAGGAAAACTAATAATAATAATCTTTTGAAAATTATTTTAAAAAATACATTTAAGCGTTGTAAGGCCAACAAGACTTGAACCGCATCTGTGGCACAGTTTCCAAGAGATGAAAGATTAAATTATTTTCTAAAATACAGAGGTTCTTTGTTTTAAAAAGTATAGTATTCAAGAACTTGCCAACACACAAGTGATAAAATATTCAAAAAATGCTAAGTTTATACTTTGTTTTTTTAAGTAAGAATCAAGTTCTTTCCTAATATTACTATTGAACTTTACTCAGACCCTATTAAATATTCAACTACGATATCACGATGAAAAATAACAATATAAAAAGCGAGTTTCAAAGCTAACAATAACAACGTAAATAAAGAAGAGAATAAAAAAAATATATTGACTCAAAAAAAATTAACTGATTGAAAAACTTTACTGGAGCGACACTTACAGAGAGAAAATACTTTTTATAAAATGAAACCTTTTCTAAATTCAATATTTTTGTGTCTTAATGTAAAAACATATCATAATCAATAAATGGTATAAAAGCAAAAGAATCGCGTTATACTTAGTAAGTTTTCTGTTAATGAGTTTGAAATATGTTGTTTTTTGGTTGTAAAGTAGGTCCTCAAAAAGTAAGTGACATGCGTTTTTACCGTCTGCGACAGTTTCGTAGGTTTTTTCTGTTGGCGATTATATAAACTACGAATCTGACGCAGTTGAAGTTCCTCACATGTCCGCTAGATGGTCAGTAGTAGTTTACTACAAGGTTATATTTCCTTCCTTGTTCTTCTTACTTTCTCAAATAAATCATAGAGATATTAATACTAGAGAGGCCCTATAGGTTGAATTTTGAAACATGAAAAAATAACCTGACCTCCTGCACTTATAACTATAATGAATTAATCAGTACAAAATTACATTAAATTATAAAGGAGAACGTTAACAATAGTAATCAAAAGGTAAACAATATGCGGGAAGACGAAAACAATTGATTTATTATAACCTTAACTCATTCACGGAGGAGGTTTCAATGTGGTTACACAGAGCCCCTCAGAGCCCCATAAAGTTGTTTCAGGCCTCTCAATTGACTGAGATAGGCTATGCCCCCTCTAGTATATATCTCCAAGAAATAAATAATCAAACCAATATTTACTTTACACCCTCAAAAATGTCAGTAAAGAACAATTTTATTGTCAGGACGATAATAACATTTTTTACGTCTGTTGGCTACGCAAATTGGTAAGAGAATCAAGTTTTTGTTTTCTAAATCAAAAGTTTTGTTTTTTCGGAAAGTGGTTATTAATTATTGGGTTACAACAAGGCGATCGGAAGAAGTCTACTGACAAATTAATATACATTATACTGTTTTTTATCTAAATAGTTGTTTACTATTACTAAGCCCGAATAACAGCATATGCTATACGACTGAGCATGTTTTTGTTTACCTTGGCTCCTTATAATATCTAGCTTTGCTTGACAGTAAATACAGTCGCCATAGTGAAGAAAGACTTTCATCACAGTCTTGTAACATAATATACTATTTCTTTTGACAATAGAGGATTTTTGTTTTTAATTTAAATTAAATTTACAATAGAATGAGTTATAAAAATAAAATTCATGAAGACTTCATTCCTTTTTAAATAGCTATTTGAAATAAATTGATGAAGAGCTTTCGCCCAGGGACCCTGAGCTTCGTCTCTTCTTGTAATGAAAAAGTTTGTAAAGTAATAAAATTTTGAATGTTTTTTTTATGTCACGTGTCTAACTAAGTAAATAAATTTAAAATGAAATCACAAAAACAGGAGGGTTGAAGGAAAAATTTAAATTTTAAAATAATATTATAATAAATACTGCTTAGATTGTTTATGTCTCGTTTTTTGTTCTTACTGTCTTTTTCAGCTTTTATATAAAGCATTTCTAAAAATTCCTTTTGTCTGTATGTGGTTCTGTATGAAGTATACAACAGTTTTCAGTATCTGATCGTTGGTCAAGTTTTGTCATATGTTCTGATAAGGAAGTAAGGTTAGACTTGTCAAGTGTTGGGTAGTTATGTGTGTCAAGTCTTTTTTTAAAAAAGTTGAGAGGTCTGTTTGTTATTTTTCATTTTTTCAATTTCAAGAACTATTATATATCTAATTAAAAACGTAACATTTAACACAACTTAAAAGTCGATTTATTGAAACAAAACATTATTACCACATTATTATTAAAACTGTCAATGTTACTATAGTAACGTAAGTTACTATGGTAACGTAAATATACATCAAGGGCCCCCCTTAAATTTGGTGCCCCGTATTTGACCTAAATGTCTTCTCCATATTAAGCCTTCGGTGCCGTCTATCTTAACCCTATAGTGGTGAGATCCTTCTCGCTTAACTATAACCCCAAACTCCCATTTTGCGTCACCTCTATAACTCCTTACTTGAACTCTATCCCCTAACCTGAACTCTTTGGCTGAGAATTCTCTTTCTTTGTTATAAAGTTTAATCTTATCCCCCGAAGACACTAATAAGTCTAAGACTGTGCGGACTTTGCGACCAAACATTAATTGGTAAGCTGACGCCCCAGTGGTATTAGGTGCGTTCCTAAGTTGTTGCAATAACCTAACCAGTTTTTCTGTTACATCGCCTGTCTCAGTCTCCATTGCTCTTAAACCTCGCTTAACAGTTTGCACAAATCGTTCGGCTTGTCCGTTGGACGCTGGATGAAATGGGGCTGTTAATTTATGGCAGATACCATACCTTTTTAAAAACTGTTGAAAATAATTTGAAGTAAACTGCCTTCCATTATCGGAAACTAAGACGTGTGGCCATCCAAATGTAGCAAAGATCTTTTGCAGTTGTTTTGTGCACCATTCCGATGTTGTTGACTTCGTAGGTATTACTTCTAACCATTTAGTGTAGGCATCAACTACGATAAAATAAGTCCAACCTTTTTCAGGTCCGGCGAAGTCAATATGTATCCTCTCCCAAGGTGATTCTGGAATAACCCAGGGATGGTAAGGTTCTTTAGCAGGTTCGTTTTTCTTCAAACAGCATTCCTTGCAGCTTCCTACCAGATCTTCAATCTCCTTATCGATATTTGGCCAATAGCAGTAACTCCGTGCTAACGCTTTCATCTTTACCATGCCAAGATGCCCTTCATGCAGTTCGCGTAAGACTGGTTTTCTTAAAGTCGATGGTACAAAGATTCTTATGCCTCGAAAAATGCACCCGTCTTGGAGTGTGTATTCTTCATCCCGTAATCCTATATCCTTTAAACTTAATCCTTTTATCAATCTTTCTAAAATATTCGATAAAAGTTTATCTTTACCCGTCTCTTCACGCACATCTTCTATCTTGACCGGAAGCGTTACGATTTGATTCAGTTGAAACTTTGTAAACTCATCTGTATAATTTTCTTTAGTTTTCTCAAATGGAAATCTTGATAAATAATCGGCATTGGCATGCTCCTCTGTTCTTTTATACTCAATATTATAATCGAACCCTGATAGGAAGTGGGCATAATTAAAGATTCTTGTTGCTGCGATCGATGGTAACGTGCGTTGTGGATCAAAAATAAATACTAATGGCTTGTTCTCAGTTATAAGTGTAAATTTCCGACCATATAAATATGCAAAAAAATTTTTGATTCCCCAAAAGATTCCTGTGGCTTCTTTATCAATTTGGCTGTAACGAGATTCGCTGGCTGTAAGTGACCTTGACGCAAATGCAATTGGTTTTTCCGTACCATCCTTCAATCGATGCGAAAGTACCGCGCCCAGACCAACTGGAGATGCGTCTGTAGCCAAAACTAACGGTAAGTTTGGATTGTAATGAGTCAATACCTTTCACTTGTAATTTCTATTATCACTTTTTGAAATGTTTTCTCACATTCATCTGTCCATGTAAACTTGCTTCCCTTTTTCAATAATTTATTTAGTGGATTTAATAGTGCTGCCAAATTTGGAATAAACCGGTTATAGTAGTTCGCTACCCAATAAAACTTCGAAGTTCTCCAACATTTTCTGGTCTTTTCGTCTCCTTCATAGCTTTGATCTTTTCTTCTGTCTTGTGTAGTCCTTCCGAATCAATTTTGTGGCCTAAATATTCTATTGATTTCTGACAAAATTTGCTTTTCTCTCTGTTCACTCGTAAATCGTAATCACGCATTCTCTGTAGTACCAGTTTCAATCTATTTAATAACTCGTCCATAGTAGCTCCTTGAATGATGACGTCATCAAAAAATGATTTCACTCCTTCTAACCCCTGTAAAGCCTTATCCATGAATCGATTCCAAATTGACGGAGCAACTTTAACTCCAAACATTAGTCTATTTACCTTGTACACTCCTTTTTGAGTACTAATAGCTTGCAGTAAAGCACTTTCCTCGTCCATTTGCATATGTAAGTAGGCATTGCTCACGTCCAACGTACAAAAGTATTTACCACCATTCATAGCCGCGAAGATTTCTTCTATTCTTGGTATAGGGTAATGTTCATCTTTGATAACCTTATTTAATGTAACCTTGTAGTCAGCACAAAGTCTCACATTACCGTTCGGCTTTACTACCGGTACTACTGGTGTCCCCCATTCAGCATGGTCTACTTTGCTAATTATTCCTAACCCTTCCAATCTTTCAATTTCTTTTTCTACTTTGTTCTTAATCGCAAATGGTATCTGTCTCGGTTTAGTAAATATTGGTTCAACATTTTCTTTAAGTTTAAATTGTACTTTATAATTCAGGATACAGCCTATGTCCGTTCTAAAAATATCTTTGAATTCGTGTAATATTGAATCTAATTTCACTGTTTCGCTCTCTCTAACCGATTTTATCTCTCCCCAGTCTAATTTAACTTCTTTAAACCAGTCTCTGCCGAAAATCGGGTCTACTTTTTGACTAATTATAAAAAGTTTTCCAAAAAAATCAAAATTCTTATATCTACATTTAACCATAACTACCCCTTTGGTTTGATTATTTCCCCTGTGTATGTCCTTAATTCTACGTTAGTTTTAAATAATCTATTTTTGAATCCTAGTTTCAAAAAATCATGGTAGGATATTGTACTTAAGGCCGCGCCCGTATCAAGTTCCATCTCAACTTTTCGCCCTTCTACCTCTAGCTGAACTACAAACTTACCACTACTGTCTGTCTTTAAACACTATAAAGACATGCTATGGTATGGTTTGTTGCTATTATGACTCTCCGTAATGCTGTAAATATTGTGGATGTGACTTTCCTCTTCATTTTGCCCTTCACTGTGTTCATCTATCCGCCGTATTGATTTCTTCCCAGCTTTACTCCTGTTCATGCAGACTCTAGCTAAATGCCCAATTACTCCACAGGAACGGCACGTTTCGTCCTTATTTATGCAGGTATTAGCTCTGTGGGACGTGTTACCACACCGATAACATCTGCCTCGAAGGGCTCTAAAACCATCTTGCATTGTACCACTCCTTTCAAACTTTAATTCCCTGCTCGAATTTTTAAATGTTTTTTCTGGCGCTGAAGATGGCCCTGGCTTTATTGTATCTATAAGTTTATTAACAGACTTACTGTTCTCAAAATTTATCAATTTATTTTCCTGCTTCGATTGTTCAATTGCCTGTCCGATCTTAACCATCTCTTTGTACGTCACCCCTTCTTTTTGTTGTAAAAGTTTAGTTCTGATGTCCCCATCTCTAACACCTCGTATAAACTGTAGTGACAGTGGTATATCAGATACTAACTGTCCACACTTACATTTAAAGCAACATTTATCAGCTAATTTGTTCAAGTCTGTAACAAATTCAGTTAATGGTTCTCCGTCCTCCTGAACTCGTCTAATGAATTCATGCTGCCTAACCCATATACTTCTTTTAGGCTGTAGATAATTACTAAGTATGTCTATCAATTCATCATACGACTTATCCAACGGCTTATCTGGTGCGCACAATTCGTACATCTTCTGATGTAATAAAGGAGTTAACGCATGAAGCAGAGTGAATACTTTAATGTCAGACTCAGTTATGCCCTTAAGCCTCATGAATGTATCTAAACGCCTTTGAAAGTTTTCAAAAGTTTCTTCATCGTGGTAGGACACAAAACTAATGCCTGAAGTAGCTGAGTTATTATTATTACTACTACTTTGCCCGCTCCTCTCAGTCTCTGAGTTGACAGGTAACGCTGTCAATTTATTTTTTTGTATCCTTAAGGTAGTAGCAACTTTCTCCAGCCTTTCCTCTACCGAAAGGCGTTCCTCTATCTCTGAGTCTAACAATAACTCATCTATTTGCT